>BSBN01000677.1:1800000-2400000 GCA_027924645.1 Cunninghamia lanceolata | reverse complement strand
CCCACCAAAAGAGAGGCACAAGGAGACAAAGCACTCCATTATTGGTGGATCATAGTGTCATTCCATGACTTGGAAGTGGGCCTGAGTGTAAATTCCACTCATCCCATTATCCCCATGCTTCCAAATTCGTCACTTAACTTCCTTGTGAAGTTAAAGTGACCATATGGAGGTTATCCCAAGGTTATCCTAGTCAAAAGGGTCCCTAGACCCATGGGATATAACCTAGGGTTGATTTTTACCTAGTTAGGACTCCTAAAGTCAAGTAAAAACACAAGAAGAGGGTCTAAAAGAAATAAAGTTAAAACAAGATTCATAACAACATTTCTTACAACACAAATCACATTATAAGTAAGTCAGAAGGTAGACCTAATTCCCTTGACCCCATGCAACATTACAACATTACAACATTTCACCATACACGAGGTTGATCTTAGTTCCTCATGAAACTAGATTGGCTTCACAAGGGATACAACATAGGGTGTTGAATGATCTCCTGTATTTGTGGTTTTATTAGCAATACCTGCACACTCAATCTCGAAGTTAATAACACATAAAGATATCATAGCCGAAGTAATTTCAACACAAGCTTACCTAAATATTCTACCATATAATCATACTGAAATCACATTAAAGTTCCATTTCTAATATTATCCATTCATCATTTTCTTAAAAGCAACATCTAATTATCATTTCACAATTATTTTCTTAAAAATCAATTAGGTTGAATAAACAAGATTCCAGGATCAATAGTTTCTCAACATAAAAGTAATTACAATAGCACAGCAAATAGTCTCATGAACAGAAGTGAAAAAGGTAGGCCTCACATCCTCCCCCCTAAGATTGTACTTCCTCCTAGAAGTCATCAAAGAGGTGAGGGTAAAGTGTCTTCAGTCTCGTTGCATCTTCCCATGTCGCAGTGACCTCATCATACATATCCCACTAGACCCTAACCTGGTCGAGCTCTCAACCTCAAAGGCCCAGTGTCCGATGAGCCAATATACATATTGGCTCCAAAACCAGCTGTCCGTCTGCCTCTACCTGAAGAGCACTCCAATCCAATACGTGAGATAAGTAAGAAATATAACGACGTAGAACTGAAACATGAAAGACATCATGGATACAAGATAGACTAGGTGGCAATGCTAAACGATAGGCTACAGGTCCTATCCTCTCCAAAATATCAAAAGGTCCTACAAACCGGGGTGTGAGCTTAGAGCCTTTCTCGTATCGGATTGGACTCTTATGCAGTCACACTCTCAAGAATACCCTGTCACCCACTGAGAAGCTTTGATCCGTTCTTTTTGCATCGGCATACTTCTTCTATCTATCCTGAGCCTCCTGAAGTCTCTGTTTGATCAATGTGACCTACTATTCCATATCTTGAATTATTTTGGGACCAATGGCAACTTGGTCCGCTATCCGATCACAACTCAAAGGCGTTCTGCAAGGTCTGCTGTATAAAGCTTTGTAAGGAGGCATACCCAGTGAGCTGTGATGCCCATTATTGTAGGCAAACTCAACCAGATACAGGTACTACTCCCATCTAGACTGATGATCCATAACATACATATGAAGCATGTCCTCTAACACCTGATTAACTCTTTCTGTCTGGCCGTCGGTCTTAGGATCGTAAGCGGAACTGAAGTTGAGCTATGTGCCCAATGGCTGATGTAAGGCTCTCCAAAATGATGACGTGAAAATGGAGTCTCTATCAGATATGATGTGGTGAGGTACTCCATGCAGTCTGACAATCTGATCTAGAAACACTCTCGTCACTGATGGTGCATTGTACGTTGTGCATACCGATGAGAAATGCACCACCTTGGTCAACTTGTCAACTATCACCATGATGGCATCATGGCGTCGTGGTGACATAGGTAGACCAACAATAAAGTCCATGGAAATGGTGTCCCATTTCCACTCAGGTACATCGTGAGGGTACAAAAGTCCTGCTGGATGCTGATGCTCGGCCTTGACCCTCTGACACTCAAGGCATCGAGCAACATACTCTGCAATATCGCATCTCATCCCAGCCCAATGATATAACTACTGCAAATCTACATGCATCTTCTTCACTCCTGGATGAGTTACATAGGGTGCTCTATGAGCCTTAGAGAGTATCACTGTACATAAATCACTCACACGGGGTACATAGATGTGCTGCCTATGTCTAAGCAATCCATTCGACTCAAGGGAATATCCTACGAATTTGCCCTTCAGGACCCTCTGATTCTAGATTTCTTGTTGCACCTCCAAAAACTACTCATCCTCAGGCAGATGCTGTAAAATATGTTCTCTCAAATCCACCTTCAAGGTTAGAGTCAAGATCTCGTGGTGCCTTCGACTCAAGGCATCGGTGACCACATTCTCCTTTCCTTTGATGTAGTGGACATCAAAGTCGTACTCACAGATGAACTCCATCCAACGTCACTGGCGGGCATTCAAATTAGGCTGAGTGAAAATGTACTATGAGCTATGATGATTCGAATGGAGCTCAAAACGTCGACCTAAGAGAAAGTGTCTCCAACGAATAAGAGCATGAATAATAGCTGCGAGATCTAAATCGTGAGTAGGGTAGTTTAATTCATTTGTTTTAAGTTTTCGCGATTCATAAGCAATCGCTCTACCACCCTGCATCAGCACATCTCCCAATCCCTCTAATGATGCATTTGTGCAAACAACAAAATCTTCTGTCGGATCAAGAATAGCTAATATGGGAGCGCTGGTAAGACGTTCCTTAAGGATCCCAAAGGCTTTCTCACACTGCTCAGTCCAAGTGAATCCTTTCCTTTTTTGTTGAAGGGAAGTGATAGGATGTGCTATCCTAGAGAAACCTTCGACAAACCTACAGTAGTAACTGGCTAGTCCCATAAAGGTGCTTACTTCTGTTACACTGGTGGGTGCCTACCAGTCCTGAATTGCTCTAATCTTCGATGAATCTACGGAGATGCCATCGCCTGATAATATGTGCCCCAAATACTGTACCTCTGTCCTGAAGAAGGCATATTTTGCCAGGTTGCCATAAAGCTGATGCTCACGTAAACACTGCAATACCTTACGTAAATGGTCCACATGTTCCTCCTCGGTTCGTGAATAGATCAAAATATCATCTAGGAATATGATCATGAACCGATCTAGATAAGTACAAAACACCCAATTCATGAGACTCATGAACACTGCAGGGGCATTCGTCAAACTGAAAGGTACCACTATAAACTCACAATGGCCATATCTGGCTCAGAAAGCAGTTTTGTGAATATCTGCCTCTATGATTCGTAATTGATGATACCCAGATTTTAGATCAATTTTTGAAAACACTCTGGCTCCCTGCATTTGGTCAAAGAGATCATCAATCCTAGGCAGAGGATATCAGTTCCTCACCATCACTTTGTTCAACTGTCTGTAGTCCATGCATAGCCGAAGAGATCCATCCTTCTTCTTTACGAAGATAACTGGTGCGCCCCATGGTGAAACGCTAGGTCAGATGTGTCCCTTCTCTAATAACTCCTCTAACTGTAATTTAAGCTCTATAAGCTCATGTGTAGTCATTCTATAAGGTGCACGAGACACTGGTTCTGCCCTTAGTACCAAATCGATGTGAAAGTCAACTTCTCTGCGTGGAGGCATACCTGGTAGCTCTAGCAGAAAAACATCTGCAAATTCTCTCAGAATAGGGTGATCATCTAAGGTAGTCTCAGGTTCATCCTCTAATCTATCACTGACTATGATAGCAAACATCTGACAACCCTTCCACATGAAACGCTTAAGCTGCTGAGTAGATATCGTACGAACAGCCGTGGGCTTCTATATGCCCACTATCTCAATCAGTCTGCCATGATCATCTATGCAACTAATCATCCTCTGGCGGCAATCTAGCTTAGCTCTGTGAGCCACAACCCAGTCCATACCAAGAACTATGCCATAGGATCCTAATGGCATAACCCTAAGATCCCATGTTGTAATGAAAGAACCCAAGGAAACCTCACAATTTCTAACAACGGTATCAACTGACATCCTGGCCCCAGAGGCCAACTTGACCTCCCACCTAATGTCCTACATAGAAGCCACCAGCTTGCAATGCTCCACTAACGATGTAGACATAAAAGAGTCAGTAGCTCCAGAGTCAAAAAGGATAGAGATGAGAAAATCTACAATCGTACCTACTGTCTCAATAACTGAAGCCTGAAAATTAGCCTGGCGATTGTCAACCACTGCAAACATACGGTGGGATTTACCCACATCACCCACAGTCTACTGAGAACCTCCTACACGATGCTGTCCTCCTGCTGTAAAACCTTCTAGGCACTCTCTAGCTATGTGTCCAGCTTCACCACAAACATAACAAGGGCCTCTAACCTGTACCTATACAGTCTGAGTCCTACTCGACTGCTGCTGTCCTGATCTACCAGTAGACCCCTGTGAGCCCCTATATGACTGCTGCAGCCTCGCGGGTCCCGCAGGTGGTCCCTACTATCTCAGATCTCTGCATGGGCCCTAATGCTGCCAACCTCTATTATTTCCCCCATGTGACCTCTGTTGTGTTCTAGCTCTCTGCTGCTGCTATGACTGCTACTGCTGTGGGAGCCTAGGAGGTAATGATACTGAACTGAATCCTCCTCTAGGGGGTGGCTGTGGTGGCCTACAAAAACTTTGTTGATGCTGCTGCTGTCCCCAATCCTAGAACTGAGGGTGGGAACTCTGCCCCCGTCCCTGAATCTCCTCAGCGATATAAGCCTTCTCGGTAGCATCACTCAAAGTCTGGGGATCTGCCATCTGAACAGGTCCTGCTATACTATGGTTTAGTCCTCTGATAAACTTATGCACCAGGATTTTCTCATCATGGAGATACTCCACATATCTGGATAACTCTATAAACTTACTCTCATATTGTGCCACTGAGAGTCCCCTCTATTATAGGTCATGAAACTTGTCTATACGATGCTATCTAAATGGTCTGATAAGTATCGCGTGTTGAAGCGCTCAATAAAGGTCTCCCATGAGAGGGTCTCTAAGGAAAGGCGATGCTTGCACTCCTCAGTGCGCCACTAGGTAGCTGCTACATCTCGTAGTAAGTGTACTACCACATGAGCCTTCGTATTGCCCACGTATGGACGCAACGCGAAGCACCTGTCCAAACTGATAAGTCAGGCATCTGCCTCAGCTCCCTCTATGGTTCCGCTGAAAGTAGGAGGGTTCAACCTCAATATGTCCCTAATGGGATCTCCTCTATCACTGCATCCCCTGATAGGCTCATCTGCATGATAATCATAAGGCAGGGGACCAAATTGCTCTACTCGCATTGTCTCGTCATGCCTAGCATGATGTGTGGGGCTCCTGCTACGGGCCCTGTCGGCTGAACCAACCTTCTTTGTATCAGGCAACTCGACATAAGGCTCCACACGTGGTACCCCCTGCGGCTCTACGTGGGGTTCCACATGTGGCTCGACATAAGACTTAGCTCGTGTCTCCACATGTGGCTCCTCTCGCGGAACATCGCGGGCTCAACACGTGGCTCTACGCGCGGCTCAACTACAGCCAGTGGAAGCCTATCTAAGATAGCCTGTAAGGCCTGTAATATCTGTGGTCCCATATCTGGTGGGGCTAGTGGTGCCTGAGGAACTGGTTGTGCCTGTAGAACTAGCTGAACCTGTGGAATTGGCTGAACCGGTGGAACTGGCTGATCCGGTCCAACAACTGAAGAATCAGTGTGCACCTTGGTGGGTGGAGTGCGGCGGGACAGTGTTTGCCAAACTCGTCTGGGAGGCATCCTACAAAACAAGGTAATTGCCAGTCAGTTTGGTCGTGGAAGTGACAATGTGCCTAAACAAGCCTAGTGTTTTAAAACAACTGTGTTCTGATACGAAATGTCATGCCCACAATTCCCATGCGGTCACAACACGCAAACACGCATGTCATGTCCACATGCGACATGTGGTCATGATACGAACTGTCAAAAATTTTCCCTTACTACTCTGTATTTCCCCCTCACACGCATAGGCATGTCGGTTGTGTACCTTTAAGGTGTTAACGTTAATGTTGTATACGGAATCTTTCTCACATGTGAGCCTGCACTATGCTGGAATACTAGTTCTACTGCGTTTACGTTGGTTTTAAAATTCAGTGTTTAAATTACTGAATGATTGGCTGGCCCCTATTTGGTTTCCTCAGTTTAATTATTACTACCTTGCAATATTTATTTCCTCCTCTTCCAAGTTGTTTTGATTAATTTCACGTTCAATTGTTTACTTATTTACTTATTATCTTAAATTAATCTATTAAGATAATTTGTGCCCAATACCCTAATAATTCATTAGGGATTTAATAACTCCAAATTTTTCATAAATATGTGTTTATAGATATATATATATATATATATATATATATATATATATATATATATATATATATATATATATATATATATATATATATATATATATATATATATATATATATATATATATATATATATAATTAATTTAACTTCCTCTTTTGTAAGTGAATTCCACAAGTAATACAACTATTATATTTAAATAAATATATATATATGTATATATATAGGTATATATATATAAACTCATATATATATACCCACATACATAAATATATATTCACTTTAAATATTTTTTTTTTTTCATTAAACTCCACTCAAGCACCAAGTGCTTGTTATAAACCATGTTATAGCAATGAAAGTGAATAACCCTAATTTTATTTTGTTGTCATAGTTGTGTTGCAGGGTCATGGGGGCGGCGGTGAAGGAGGTCGCAGGGGAGCCGAAGGAAGTGGGGAGGTGGAGCAGTGGAATGGAGGTGGGCGGAGTGGAGGTCGCAGTGAGCGACGGAGGGGAACGGACCGGGCGGCAGACATGGGAGCCGGCGGCGGAGAAGGCAGGCGCAGGCCGTGATGGAGGAGTCTGCAAGAGGTGGCAGAGTGGGGTTCCACGGTGGGGTGTGGGTTTCAAGTCTCGATAAGGGTGTGGGGAGGGACGGAGCCCCACCCACAACCCACTCCATGAGGTGTGGGTGGGGCTCTACCCCACCCCACACCCTCTTGTTTTAAAGAATTTGGTGGGGGTTTAAACTACCACCATCTACTATGTATACATTCGACTGTGCAAACATTTTAATAGCGAGCTCTCTCTGTTTATTATTTCATTTACTAATTTTGTATTTTTTTTTTATTATGACTTATTATATATATATATATATATATATATGTATATGTATATAAATATGTATATATATACAAGTGTAGCAAATTTTCACAATTTCATGCATGGATAAATAAATAAATAAAATAATCATATAAAAACATATATGTATATATGTATATATATATATAGATATATATATATATATATACACACACACATATGTGTGTGTACCACAATATCTAATTTTCCAACAAGTAGCAATAAATAAATATATATTTAATTCATAACGAATTTTCATATTTCCTTCAAAAATTTAGCTTACAAATTAATGAATTCTTTTCGCATTTTCTTTAACATTTTAATTTACCATTTAACAAATTCTTGAATGAAACAGAAAGTAAATAACCTTTTAAATATGTATTTTTCATCTAATAATTTTAATCTATCAAGTTTACATTTTAACTTAAATAAAAATTAACGACTAAGAGTAAACACAGGGAACTAATAAAACTTCCACTCCAATAACCAAACAAACAGACCTGTAAATTGATTTAGTTTATTTTCCATTGCATACTTAAAATCAAGTTTTTAAATTGTTTTCAAAAGGCAAATTTACATCTTTTATAATTCTGTAAATGTTACTTTTTCACTAAATAAAAACTATAATAAACTTAACAACTTATCTAGATCAAAACTTAATTTTCACAACTTACAATTTTGATAAACAAGAATAAACAACTGTAAGATTCCACAACTCACAAACACTCTAAGAGAGGAATTACTTTCTTCTCCCAATACAATTTTTTTACAATTTTCAGAGGGAGGAAACTCTCCTCTTTTTAAGGAATTTATCCAGGAAGAAACTTAAGAACTACCTCTCCTTGCCAGTAAGGATGAGTTACATTTTTCCCAAACAATAAAACTTTCCCATTTCTCTTCCATAAGCTCCAAGAGAAACTTGCATGACAACAAGGATGAAATACACCAACCAACTAGCTCTCCTCCTTACCTTAGACCCGCAAGAGGGTCACCCCCGAGCTAGAGAGATCATCCACACACCCACGGTAGAATAGACCAAAACACTTCACAACAATAGAAACAAACAACACACAACACCCATGGTTTTACTCACAATACAAAAACTCAGCTGAGGTGAGTTTAAAGAGGGTAGGCAAGTAGACTCACTCAACTCCAAGGTGTCATTCTTCTCAACATTTTATCATAGCTTTTCTCATGGCCTCAAGCCAACCAAATAACTAAAATCCTAGGGATATCACAAATAGGCTCTCAAGCCTTATAGCACTCAAGGCTTCCATATACCAAGAACAAGAATACACCCAAGGAGGTTCACAGCTTCCCTTTCCCACACATGATGAGCATTGTCTTCCAACTAGGAGAAGCTCTTTCAAACACCCATCACAAACCCAAAATAACAGACAGACACATAGACAACCCTTGCAAATCAACATTCATCAAACAAGAACAGAACATACAAGGTGAGTAGACTTGCTCACTAACCTTTACAAGCCCTATTATGGATGGAGTTTGAAGAAGAGCTCCACCCTTAGTCTCCTCCTCCAAGTTCTCCTTCTTTCCACAATAATCCAACCCCCTTACCCTCTCCCTCCTCCCTCTTTTAAAACTAATTCCCCCCAATTTCCTTATTTCCCAAGTGGCATAAAAAAACTAAACCCACTCCTCATCCATTATCGTAGTGGACTTAAAACAATTAACCCCACTCAAGAGGTCCCCCACTATAGCCCTTTTACAACACATGGAGGAATAAAATAAAATAATAAAAATAGAATTAAAGAGGGAGTGGATGACACACCACCCTTTTATGGGGAACTCCCACCAAAAGAGAGGCACAAAGAGACAAAGCACTCCATTATTGGTGGATCATGGTGTCATTCCATGACTTGGAAGTGGGCCTAAGTGTAAATTCCACTCATCCCATTATCCCCATGCTTCCAAATTCGTCACTTAACTTCACTGTGAAGTTAAAGTGACCATATGGAGGTTATCCCAAGGTTATCCTAGTCAAAAGGGTCCCTAGACCCATGGGGTAGAACCCAGGGTTGATTTTTACCTAGTTAGGACTCCCAGAGTCAAGTAAAAACACAAGAAGAGGGTCTATAAGAAATAAAGTTAAATCAAGATTCATAACAACATTTCTTACAACACAAATCACATTATAAGTAAGTCAGAAGGTAGAGCTAATTCCGTTGACCCCATGCAACATTATAACATTACAACATTTCACCATACATGAGGTTGATCTTAGTTCCTCGTGGAACTAGATCGGCTTCACAAGGGATACAACATAGGGTGTGGAATGATCTCCTGTATTTGTGGTTTCGTTAGCAATACTTGCACACTCAATCTCGAAGTTAATAACACATAAAGATATCATAGCCGAAGCAATTTCAATACAAGCTTACCTAAATATTCTTCCATATAATCATACTAAAATCACATTAAAGTTCCATTTCTAATATTATCCATTCATCATTTTCTTAAAAGCAACATCTAATTATCATTGCACAATTATTGTCTTAAAAATCAATTAGGTTGAATAAACAAGATTCCAGGATTAATAGTTTCTCAACATAAAAGTAATAGCAATAGCACTGCAAATAGTCTCATGAACAGAAGTGAAAAAGGTAGGCCTCACAGATTTTTAGAAAATCTACAAGAATTATGATCTTTCCAAATTGTGAAGAGAATTTCCATCTTGAAAATATGCAAAATCTAAGTAAATCTTGCAAGGAACCTAGGAGAATCACCCAAAAGTATCATCTGCCATGAAAGAGGCTTTGGTCTGAAAGACTTAAAAAAATCATGAATCCAGAGCCACATTTGTTGAGTCCTGGTGCAATACCAGAAAAGATGCTGAAAAGTCTCATCCGCAAAAAGGGCACTGGGGGTCCTGAACCCTGATATGAAAAAGCCTTGCCCTAACTGGTAAACCTTGAAAAAGAAGACACTAGGCAAAATGGGCTAGCTTTAGTTCAAGAATGGCTAACCATATAGTGGAAAATCTGCTGTGCCAAGTAGACACTGAAGAGTTAAGTAGTCATTGCTTATTAAGAGTGTCTACCATTAGAAAATGAGGCGAGAGCCAATTGTAACCAAGCCTAGGATTATAATTTTGCATTGGAGTTTTTGGATACCATTTCCAGTCTTTCTACCATGGCTTGATGGAATCGATTCCCACTTTGTGAATCATATCTACTAGAATGGCATTGAGAATGCCATCATAGGTGGCCCGATCATGCCGTTGAAGACCAAATTAAACCCAAAGAGTTTCCCATGCCATAAGATTCATGGTGGGTCTATGAAAAATGTCTTGTAGAGTCTAGATACCCTTTTTATGAAATATGAGAAAATTTAACCAGGGCAATTTGGCCAATGGCTGGCCTGCACTGATTAAGAGGGGTGACCACCAAATGTTTCATTGATTGAATGAGAGGCCATCATGAAAGCCAACTCTAGTCCAATGGAGATAGGGTTTAACTTTGTCCTAGGCTTTCCAAATGCTCTTAGCCACAAAGGTTCTTGAGATTTGCACTGGTTCTCTCATGACAAGGATGCTTAAAAAACTAATTCCTTTCCAAGCTAGTCAGTGAACAAGATGACCCATTTCTATATTGTGTTTGAGTAGAATTTTCCATGCCTCATTGCCAGTGAGAGCATGAATGATCCATCTAACACACAAAGCAATGCCTTGGTGCTGGGTGGAAAGAAGACCAAGGACACTTGAATCTCTAGGTAAGTAGAAAAACTCCCATGCAACATAGTGAAAACCACGGTGAGTTTCAGAAGAGGTCCAAAGGAAATCTCTCAAAAGTTTTTCTAGTTTGGCATAAGAGGTTTTTGAAGGAGCCCAACAGGAAGAGTAGTAAACATGACTTGCTGCTAAAACCTTAGAACATACCTGGAATTTCCTAGCCAGAGAAAGTGGCTTGGTTATCCAGAAGGCAAGTTTTTATTCTACTCAAGAAAGAACTATTTGCTAGAGATCTACAGAGGTGGCCTAGAAGGCAAATGGGATGCCAAGAAATCAGAAGATTTCACCATGACCAACCCAGCGTAGCCATATTGCTAAAAATAAGGTTTCAAGACAACCAAGAGAATGTTTCACTCTAGTTTCCTCTTCCAGTGAAGTTAAAAAATTGTCATTAGCAAAATGACCATTAACAAATTGGGAGGAAGAATTAGATGGAGAAATTCTACAAACAAGACCTTGTGATATAGAATGAGCAAGAAGGTATCTAAAACCTTCTGCAGCAAGTACATACATTACAAGCGCAAAAGGATAGCCTTGATGTATAGAATGAAATAGGCCAAAGGTTGGAGATTGTTGGCCATTTATAGTGATGCAGACATAAGCATCTAAAAACATCATTTTGATAGATTTTATGAAAGATGGACCAAAGCCTAATGCAACTAGCATGGCAAGAATAAAACAACATTCGATGCAATCATAGGCCTTAGCAAAATCAATTTTGAGGAAAATGGTTTTTTAATCAAAGGTTATTGCCCATTCCATGCCTTCCCAAGCTACAATGATATTATCTAAAATATACCTGGACTTAATAAATCCAATTTGTTCAGGGCAGACAATGAAAGGTAATAGATTGCGAAGCTTCAGTGAAAGGGCTTTGACAATGATCTTATAAGAAACAATGAGGAGTGTGATGGGTCTCCAGTTGCAAATGTCCTTAGGATCTCTAGCCTTAGGTATGAATTTTATATTGCCTTGATTGATAAGCTTTCCTAAAGTGTTAGATTGAAAAGCATCAAGGTAAACATTATGCAAAACTTTTCCTAGGCAATCCCAAAGGGATTTGTAAAATTCACAAGGAAAACCAACTATTCCTGGAGCTTTGTCATCATCCATAGAATAGACTACTTCCTTGAGGTCTTCAATGGTTAGTAACTGATCACAGAAGCATGTCTAGGTTGGAGAAAGCCTTTTTGGAACCACTGTAAGGCAATATTGCAATGCAATCTGTCGCTCAAAGGTGTATTCCTAAGTTGTGAAATTTTTTTCATAATTCCTTACAAATGCCTAGAGAATTTCAAGTAGTTCTTAAAGAATAGTATTATCCTCCCTGATTTTCTTAATGCTAGGGGAGGAATGTTTGGCTTGAAGAGCATGAAAGAAGTAAGATCACCTATTTTTAGCCAGTGCAACCTAGCTTTAAGCTGAGCTCCTCTGGCAGCATGATTATCAACGATTTGCTTATGATGCCTTAAGTCTGCAATATTGGTTTGCTAAGAAGGAAAAAAAGGGTCAGCTGCCAATGCCTCAGTGGCTGCTTTCAAAGCAATAGTTGTAGCCCCATAAGACCATCTTCTGAAATGGCTAGATATCAACCATAGATGCAAATAAATCTCACAGTCTGGGATATGGCATCATTCCACTACTATATCTAACTAGTAGTATGTAGTGGATGACATTCTAAATTCCATATAGTAGTAATATGTGCTAGTGTGGGTTGGTGAGATAGTAAAGAGGTGTTATGGAAAAACTAAGACTTACTAGCATGTGACTGAGTGGCATGCCATTCAATGCAAAACTGAATTGGAAAGTGGTCTGATAATGTTACCTACACTAATAGCTTAACTGGGAGGGAGTCTAATGTGGCAAAAGAAAAGAAAGATTGGGCCTAGATCATGGCACGATCAAGGCATTTAAAAATCCTATGAGACCTAGCTCAAAAATTACACCAAGTATGCCAAAAAGGATGGGAATGGTGATGACCAATATTGGGATAAAAAAGATCCAATTTATTGCACATGTGGAACCATGCCTCTCTATCTCTCTAGCTAGCCATCGAAAAGATAGAATTCCATCTTTATAATGTGTCATCTCAACCATATTTAAATCCCCACAAATAAGCTGAGTGGCCACTGACAAGGAGTCTGCAATCCACTACTAGAGAAGAGATCTTTCCATCGCATCATTTGATGCATAAACACTAATAACCCCAAAGGAATGATTATCAACATTGAGCAGTGTCCAGACTAAATGATTAGTGGGGTCCAACCCATGAGCCACCATTGAATCTTGCCACTGCGGGGATAAAAGTGTAACAATGCCACCTTTTCTAGCCTCATGAGCAGTGCAAAATAATTTACTCACTGGACAAATAGAATGACAAGATGAAGAAAGAAAAAAACTTATAACTTTAACTTCTTGTAGACACAAAACATCAACTATAGCATATTGTTATAAAGTATTTATAACATAGTACTTCCTAGCAAGGTTAGTTAGATCTTGAACATTCCAAGAGACGAATTTCATAGTAAATGCTTCACCATTTTCTCAGAATCTAGATTTTTGAAGGAAGAAAAATGATTCTACATGAATTCAGTGGGGCATGTGCCAAATTGAAGGGGAGGAGATGACTACTTCTTTTCCTCCTGAGAAATTTCTCCTTCTTCAAGAGGTTGAGAATGGCTACGAGAGGACTGCTTTGGTGACACAAATTTATTTGAACTTGGTTGTGACATGGTCGATGGCCTTTGCTATAATGGAAGAGCACTAGAAGCCTTGAGGTTGTCTTTCCATTTCACATAAGGGTTTGAAATGGCCTTAGCTAGTTTAGCAGCTTTAAGAGCCTCCAAAGGAGCCTTAGCCTTATGCTTGCAGTTGGTAACCATAGCCCAAGTTTTCATTGGCTTGGAAAAAACTTTCTCAGAAATAACTTCCACTAGACGAGGCTGGGTAACCTCCTTGGGTGGAGCCTGGGTATGAGGTGCATCAAGAGCACAATCCCTAATTTTATGTTCGGCTGACTGACAGTGGTAACAAGTGTTTAGCAAATTAAAGTAGGCAACTTTCTGAGTATACTGAAGGGGACCAATTTGAATATCAATGAATTCCTTGAGATCCTATGAATGGTCCACCTCTATGCAGACTCGCTTTTCAGGAGAGCTTGAAAGAACCTATCTGGTTCGACACAAATTACTCTCCCTAGAGAGGAAGCAATATCATGCAAGAAATGTAACCAAGGCAAAGGCAAACTAGGGAATTCAATCCACATAGGGACCCACAGTTTGGTGTCATTTGAAACCACAAAGTCACAGGTCCACTGATGGAAAACAAGAAAGGAAGACTGGACATTCCATGGGCCATAATTCAAGATTGCTTAAACATGACTAACCTCTGCAAAGCGGAAAAGGAAAAATCCTTACTCAGGTTATACATATTTTTGCAAGATTTAATACCATTTTCATTATTAGTTCCTGTGAATACTAATGGAATCATCTAATGCAATTAATTTAATTCAGTTGACTAATGAGAAATGAGTATTAAAGTCATTTGGCAAAATCCCTAAAGTTGAAAGCTAATTTTTTTATTTAATGATTTAATAAATGCAATTTATCTGTTGTGCTATTGGTCAATAGGGTGAGTAGTAATGTGAAAATGGAATTTTTAAAAAAATTATCTTAAAAATACATTGACCAATGAGCATTGAGTATTAAACTTATTTGGCAAGGTCACTATAGTTAAAGGATTGATTGATTATTATTATATATTTACTAGGCAGTAAAAAATGAAGTAGTATTAAGTACATGTTGTAATGGGTAGTAAACACTGATCTGAAGTAAAGTTAATGCAAGTGGACTACTGAGTAGTGCTAGCAGCTATGTTAGGGGTTTATACCGGGTTATATATGGTAAGGCAATTCATTTTTGTGCCTCATTAAAACAAGCCGTTGTTCTGTGTTTTCTTTCTGCTGCTATAAACTTTCTTGGACAAATTTGGTGAGAAGAATTTTTCCTATGAATTGTTGGCATTGTTGGCTTATTTTCTTGGTAAATTACTTGAGACAGTGTAGGACCTTCTATTATGGCTCTAATTTTGGAGGATTTCTCTTTAATATGTTAAGCTGTACACACAAGTGCTTCTCTTATTCATATTTTTTTTCTGAAGTTTATAAGAAATCTGTTATAGTTGAAGCTTCTAAAGGATTTTAGTTATTGCTTTGTGTTCCTTTTTGCTTATGGAGCTCGGTGTAAGTGTAGGTCCTAGATCTATTTTTCTTAAAGTGGCTATTTTTTATGGCGTGTTGCTCATTAAACAGATATATTTTTGTAGGAGCTTAAAATTTTATTTCATGTTTTGGAAGCATTATTGTTAATGTCTTTGGCCTTTTTGTTTTATGACATTTTTAACTACGAATGTAGCTAGTGTTATAATTGCTATGCAGAGAGCAACCTGAGTTGAGTGGTGGAAGTAGTGCAAATACTAAGATGGGTATGGAGGTAGAGGTAGGCATCATCTACCTATTTGGTCTAATTCTTTTTTGGAAAAGACTAGTTGTTAATTGTGTGTTGTATGATTTTGGGTTCATGTCTAAATGTGTCCTCTATGCAATATTATTGAAACTTTTGTAAATATTCTAAAATCTCTTAGAGCTTTTTTTGGGTATGCAAGCAGATGGCTAGGGAACCATAGGTAGGCAACATTTGTCTATTTGGTGTAATATTCTTGAGTCAAAAAATGCTTGTTTAAAGTGGCTTCTTATTTTGAAAACACTATTTTTTAATTGTGTGTTCTGTGATTTTAGGTTGACACCTAAATGTGTCCTTTGTGCAATATTATTGAATCTTTTGAGCATTTGGGTATCAAGGCTTTACTAAGCATTTGCGCTAAAAACCTTCATCACTAGATTACTGTTAAATCCCCGCTTCACTGAATACATCCTATTACGTTAAAAATATTCGGCGATCCAGTTACCTCATAAAGTTGGACCGAGTAAGGTAATAATAGAGTGATATATCCTATTTGAAAAGCAGCAGAGGCTTCCCCATAGTCCCATAAGGGAAGAGCAATCTATGTATGGTGTTGCAGGAAGAAATCAGTGTTGCGGGAAGCAATCCATGCTTTCCTGTACTTCCGTAGGAAACCCTAAAGGATGGTGCAGGTGGGTGGTGAATTGAAAATCTCCCGCACTGCCACAAATGAAATATAAAGTGCTTGTGTTGATGCATTGGTGAGAAAATAACAAAGTGGAAAATAATCAAATATAATGTACCCACTTTCCCGCAAGGGAGAAATGAAATGGCTATGGGTGAGCAGTTGAATGGAAGGTGTTGTTATATAAAGGAGAAATAAAATGTGGCTATGGAGTTAATCAATAATATTTTATTTTCATTGGAGTGTGGCAAGAAAACCCTAATCCTTATGTGGGAGAGTGGTGTACTTGAGCATTCCCCACATCCCTGCAAGGACTAAAATATTTTGCTATAGGTATGTGGTGAGGTTTTAAAACAATATTTTATTGCAATATTATACATGATGTAAATGAGTGTGCACAATAAATGTCTATATAACATATTATATTCAGAATTTAGGAAGTAAGCAAAGCAAATTCCATGTAAACTAAATGGCATAGATTTATGCAGTGAAGAGTTACCTTCAAAATCTCTACTGATCCGATTGCCTCCTAAAGTTACATTGAGAAAGGTAATAAGGGATGGTGTAGACTTTGCACTAAAATGCACCCTCACCCGACATGTCTAGTAATGCCTGAAATCTCCACTAATCCAGTCACAACGTGAATATTGGCCACATCTGGTAAATGTCTAAAACTCTGTTGATCCATTCATCAATGAAATCCCCACTAAAACCATACTTTCAAGGATTAAAAAGTTTCATGCTAGAGTCACCTACTGATAGACATATTCAAAGGATAGTCAATTCCACACAAATCATCTTAGAAGCTGAAAGTCTGCATATCCTGTCATAGAATAAGATAGTTGTATAGGTTGTGCCTAGATGTACATATGGCATCATTTACTATAGAATGAATGAATTGTAGATAGACTTACTATAAACTAATTTTGAAGCTACTAAATTCAATGCAGTTGCAAGAATGAGACCAAAATAAGTATAAGAACTACAATGAGTATTACTATGAGGATATTACAAATGAGGAACTGGGAAATTATTGTTTGTGACTATTTCTGTTGTGTTTAATAGGTGATATCAATGACATTGCTTGAATCTATACTCCACTTCCTCTATAATAATGTTTTATGCATCTGCAGACCACACTAACTACATTGTGTTTAATGTTTTATATCACATTTTGTATTGAGAGGCTACCACATATGTGCACTCACATGCTTCTTAGCCTTTTCAATAGCATATATACATTTGATAATAGTGATTAATTAGGACTAATAAAGCATTCATATTGTACATATTGCAGGCACAGTACATTGTCCATCTTTTAATATGAAAAACATGGATCTTGTTCCAAAAAAAAAATGAAAAGTTCAACAAGATCAATAAATCAAAAAGAAAAACAAATCATAAATGTAGAGCAGTACAAATTGATAGGTCAAATTCAAATTTGTAATATTGGTCATGCATTAAGAAATGAAGGATTGTACAGAACCTACACATTTAAATATAATGTAGGGGATTACTTGTTTGACTCTTTAGAGTTTTTGCTACATTCTCAATACACATCAATTCAGTTACGCAATGGGACTATAGATTTTTTCTTAAGTTTTCTTGTACAAGGTGACGCAAAATCCCTTTACTCATATAAATATGCGTTGGATATTAACACATTACATCAATTGTACAATGTAGAAAATGTTGAAATATACTTGCAAAGAATGCAAATTTTTGCAATGGCAAATACAAATGACAATGAGATTGGACTATGGGGAGACATATTTTGTAGTCGATGGCTTTCAAAGTGGCTAGATGTACAAATATGTGTTTGGTCGATGAAGACATGCAAAAAGTACTTGCATTTCAATCAATCTTCTAATAGACAATCATACTCTATCTTTTTCCATGATGTAAATCCACTCCATGGAAATTTTGAACCACTATTCACTCATCAAATTAAAACAGTTTAATGTTGAATCAAATGTTGCATTTTGTAAAAGGAAACTATCCACTTTGGAAAGCCAACAAGATGATGTTGGTTACTCCATTAGAAAGTGAAAGTTATTTCATACCAATACTAATTCACCTGTCAATATCAAACAACAAATATACCCCAATAAAGAATCCCCATCCTATAAAAGGAAACACTCCAATCTGGCAATCCAACAAGATCATGTTGGTTTACCCATTAAAAAGGCAAAATATAGTGCATAGCAACACTACTTCATTTGACAAAATGAAGCAACTAATACACACCAATGAAAAATCAATAAGTACAATTACCAAAAAGACAAGTTCAATATCACCAACAGAGTTATTTCAAAAAGAAATTCAAAATATGCCAATTCAATGTGTAGAAGGGTGAACATTGACAAATCAAACTCAAATTGTAATAATGATTATGCATTGAAGAAAGAAGGATTGTCTAGAAGTAATACATTCAAATACAATCTAGGGGATTGCTTGTTTGACTCTTTGTAATTGCTACTACTCTCTCGCTACTCATCAATTCAATTATACAATGGAGCTATAGATTACTTCTTGAGTTGCCTTGGACAAGGTGACACAGAAGCAATTAACTCGTATAACTATGAATTGGATACATAGACATTATATCAATTGCACAAGGTAGAACATGTTGAGGAATACCTACATAGAATGTGAATGTCTGTAGTGCCAATTACAAATGATAGAGAAGTTGGCCTATGGGTATATGATGGCTTTCTAGGTCGTTAAACATACATATATGTCTTTGGTCAAAGACAATAGGCAAAAAATACTTGCATTTCAATCAATCATACGATGGACAGTCATACTCTATCCTTTTTCATCATGCAAATCTGCTATGTGGACATTTTGTGCCACTTTTACCTTTTCAACCACAAACAATTCATGCCCATTTAAATATCATGCTTCGTAAAGTAAAATAATCCGTCCATACAAAACAACAAGCTAATACTACTTGTTCCATTAAAAAGCAAAAGATAGTCGATCCCAGTATTTGATCTCTTCACAAAATCAAGGAACAAATATGCACCAATCAAAAAATAATACATAGAACAAGTAAGAAGACAAGTTCAATATCAGCAACACAATTATTCAAAAGAAAAATCCAAGACACACCAAAACATGTATGTGCCATTTGTCAATTATTGCACTTTAAGAAAGATATAATAACTTTCAAAGATAGAAAAATAAATATACTATAAACTAGCAAAAGAAAAAGATAGTATATTGCAAATTATATTTGTCGCATGTGCAATAAAAACATTGAAACAATCCAAGCTTCCTAAATATGCAACACCACAATATATCTGAATGAATAAACCATTGCAATATGTAAAAATGCTTTCACAATTAGAAGAGTGGCTTTTTTCTCTTATAATTGAATTTCCACATATCTAGGAGTTAGGATACAAAGGATCACAACTAGGATTGATGGGATTAATTATAAATATGCCGGTCAACATGGACATTATACAAAAAGCATTGCCGTAATTAGCAAACGAATCATCAACAATTGTTGTTGCTCTTAAAAGATGACTAGAATATAAGAATGCATACAAAATGGGAATGGTGCGATCGCCTATTATAATGAAAGCATTGGAGCAGCTAAGCAAAAGAATACTATACAAATTAGAAAATGTTGAATTAAACAAGAACTAGAAAGACTCTCTGGAGATCAATGATGAATGTGACACATTGAATGGACATTGTTCAAGTGAAACTGATTTAGAAAGTGATACAGTTAATCAAGATCCTTCTAAGACCTTGATACATGGGTTTACTAAATCTAGATGTATACATAAAATGCAAGACAAGATTATAGAAGTTGCACAAGCAGAAAATGGTTATCCCATAGGAATCTTTAGTGACAAGTACGCTAGAGAAATGAATTTTCCAACACTATTTTTTGAAAATCCGCATGATGATGACATTGTTAAAAACTTCTCATACCAAAAGATTGCAAAATGGGAACTACTACATTCAAATAGACAATTTTCTTATCATACAACATATCTAGTTTTTAAAGCAATCAAAATACTCATACATCAAGTTCCATCAATAATGTGGATAAGAGTTCATAAAGGGCATCTTAAAGGTAGAAAGATAACAACAAAAGATGTTAAATGCAAACCCAACCTTGAAAAAATACTTAAAGCAGACATTGGCTATGTTGACTTTAAAAGAATAAGAATATCACTAGATTACCTGTACCAATTTAAAAAAATGTCTTTGCATTGATACGATAGCTTGGCCCACCTACATTTTTTATTACATTTACTAGTGTTGAACAATTTTGGGAACACCTAACAAAAACACTTAAAGAATTACATGATATTTATCATTTAACATTACAAGAAGAACATGACACAAAAAAATGAAAACAATAAGTTCTATCTGATCAAGAAAGATCATGTAACATGTGTATGCTATTATATACATAGAATAAATGCAATCAAACAATTAATATTCATAGATGAGTCTTTCTTTAGAAAAGTTTATGATTACTTCTATGTGACCGAATTTCAAAATCGTGGC
The DNA here is from genome assembly GCA_027924645.1 of Cunninghamia lanceolata. NCBI lineage: Eukaryota > Viridiplantae > Streptophyta > Pinopsida > Cupressales > Cupressaceae > Cunninghamia > Cunninghamia lanceolata. Next base: position 2,379,379 of record BSBN01000677.1, on the reverse strand, counting down.
AATGAACATGACCATTTTCTTTTATGAATTAAAGATGCTTCGGTTTATGGGAAAGACAATATTGTGGATATTGAATGATTTTTTGACAAATACATTACTTGTAACATTGAAAACTTACATCCTGAGATAGCCATGCTACACAAGCATCATCATACAAAGCAATGTAGAAAATCAAAGAAACAATACTATAAATACAATTTTCCATTTTCATCAATGATAAAAACAATGGTTCTTGAACCATTAGAAGAAAATAATGAAGCAAGAATTTCAATAGACAAAAAATATATTTTTGTTGTTGCAAGAATCTAATTCTGACGTATCATTTTCTTTTCAAATGTTTCTAGATGAAATCAAACTAAATGAAGATGAATATGTAATGGCTTTAAGATCAACAATTAATAGACCTACAATCTATTTTAGACAAAAACCATCTCAAATATGGAATAATAGCTTTGCAAAAAAAATACCAGGAATATGGAGAGCAAATACAGATGCACAGTTTGTGCTTAATACATATGCTGGAGCAATGTACTGCAGCTCATACATGACAAAACTGGATAAATCAATGACATGTGCATTCAAAACATTCACAAACATCATCAAGAAAATATATTGATGCTCTTAAAATGATAACTAGCCTTGGAAATGCATTGCTCAACTTGAAGAAAATGTCTTCACAAAAAGCTACTCACATTGTTTTATCACTTCCACTAAACCATACCTCAAGGAAATATGTATTCATTGACACAAGATTTGATGATGATCTAACTTTTGCTCCAAAGCCTATTGAGCAATTGAACAAAGAACTAGATGATTTAGAGAATGTGGCATGCAATTCTCTAATCGATTAGTTCATTGCACGGCCTCAAACAACTACCCATATTTGTCCCAAGAATTTGTTTCAAAATATACAAGACATGGGAAAGAAACAAAATCAAAAGCCAAAGCAAATGTTATACAATTTGTGAATTTCAATATATACATTGACCCAAAAAATTATTATAGAGAACAATTGTTATTGTATGTACACTTTATAGTAAATGAAAACACATTAAAAAATGGATTTGAATCATGGTCTCAAGCTTATTCATTTCACAAGAATAAAGTGAAAACTAATCATATCAAATACAATTACAACATCAATGCTGATTAGGGAGATATTAAAAAAGCTATTGAGGAAGTAAACATTACAATACCTGTAGTGCCCCTCCATTTTCATTGTGGATTGTGATATCTTCATATTTAGGCATTGTTTAAGATTTAAAGAGAACGGTGAAAAACCAGTGAAAATAATAATTCTAGTAAATAACAAACACAAATATTATCTATTTCATTATAATCATAATGATTATATATATATATATATATATATATATATATATATATATATATATATATATATATATATATATCTATATCTATATATATATATATATATATAGATATATATATATATATATAATTATAAATATAATTACTAATATTAATATTAAAATTTAAATATTATTGTAATTATAATATAATACAATTAATAATGCACAAAATAAAGTAAAACATAATTGTATTTGTAAGCGATCAACATATAAGAAATTTAAAGAAAATATTTATAACGTGTGGTAGTGATTACCACATATGTGGCAGCAAATATAATGAATGGAAGCAATCTAGATGTCATATTTAAATAAATAAAGATATGCGATTAGTATGAAAATAAGAAAAAAAAAAGACAAAATAAAAGAAGAGACCAAGTAACGAAAGGTAGTAATCAATCCCATTTAAAATAGTTAAATAAACTAATAGCCCAGCAAAGATTATTATAAGCAACGGGCATGTCTAAAGGGAATCATTGCAATCATTCAACACTTTAAAAAGGCAGCGATTCCTAGAAAGGTAGAAAACATAAATAATAAGGCATTGCAGAATTAAATAAAGACAGCGCTTAACACAAATAAGCACTCAGCACTTTATAAAGGAGGCAAATCGTATGTGAAGGGGAGTCGAGAATAGACATCATCAGTCATCTAATAATATCATCTAACCTCACAGAATCATTCCATGAATAATAAATCTGCAAGCAATTTAAATACAATTCATTATATCATATCAGCAACAATCCCATCTCATCATGGAATTAACAAAGCACAGTATATCAGACATAGAATCCTTATAAAAGATCACAGCATAGAAAGTAATTAAGATAAAGAACACCATAGCATCGAAGCATAGAATATATCATCCATGAACAGTACTGCTGCTAATAAGTTAGAATACAAAAATATATCTACTTCAATGGATTTGCCATATTCAGTCTTGGACAGTGATCAACAACAAAGGGATTACCATCAACTCATAAATCCATCAACTGATAACTACATCAGCAATCTCAATGATGAATCTTCTATCCATCCTCAACAGCGATCTCTCAAGTTTCATATCAGACATTCATAATCTAGCAATCTCTAAAGTTTCATATCAGAAATTTCTAATATACATTTCAAGCTCATCAGCGATCAATACATTCTAATATGAGATCATTGAAAGATCATCGAATCAGGCATATAGAACAGAATACTATTAAATTCAATAAAGGATACCAATCACCTACCCAGCATCTCATCATCCAACAAATGCATTTGGGGGAACGGCGAAGGATATATCAACCAAGTCATATCAATGAGCATCGAATGAACAGTAGATATCAGCATCATATTATCAATCAACTATGATTCATCTCATCAAGGAATTAGCATACCAAGTAGAGTTTATTTATATTCTTACCCACATATATCAGTAAGACATTATATCAGTGATATATTCTCAAGTAGACCAGTGATCTTCAATGCGGTGCCAATGCTCTTCTCATGATGTTGTGTGTCTTAGGACCAGACATCAAATCACCACCTCCTATGAGAAGAGTTGCCAAGATGATGTCACGCTAAAGATCTTCGATGTCTTTCTCAAGATATTACAAGTCTCAACAATCCTTCAGTGAAACTCAGTTCTGCGAATGATTAGAAATCCACTCCTCACCGAATAAGAGTCTTCAACAAAACTCAACTGATGTCAACCATGGTCTTCAACCCACACTCGAAGGATATCATCTTCTTATCCTCGAACAACGCATTATATCATCACATCACAACATTCAATTGTAACACATTACATTTGATAAACAACATTCAAGACAATAAATATTAATTAACAAGGATGCATCAGCATCGAATCTTTATCAACAAAGCCAGTCAAGATATATCACAAGGAAGATACAGAGGCATCCAAGGTAATTCTGCAGGCTCTTCTACCAGGTAGTGTTAATGCTCATTTCGCTTAATTCGATATACGTATTCTGTTTATTTTTAAGAATAACTGATGTTGAATTCGGAAGGCTAAGAAATATGTGTTGCTAACTATATGCATTAGAAATAGAATAAATAATTGTGTATATGCTTAATGATTGCTATTAGACATAAATTGAACATAGAACAATAAACTAATCTGAGATATGTGATCATGAACATGTTAAGAAAGAATAGATTGATATGATAAATGAATATGCATATGAATAAGAAATTAATGAAGACGCCTACAGATCTGATTTTAATAAAGATAGGGAGGTAAGAAAGAAAAAGACTACTACAATAGAGGTATGTTATTAGCTTCATGGATTAATAGTATAAATTGATTTCAATATGATGAGTATGACTATGGCTAGGATGAATCAGATTATGACTAACATGAATAAGAATATGACTATGAATTAGGTGATATGGATTTATATTAATTATGACGGGAAAAAGAAATTTTGGAATATTAATGTTCCCTTTTGGTAAGTTGAAATTGTTTACAGAGTTGTTAGAATTTTGGCTTGCTAGAAGGGGACATTACATTTGGTATCAGAGCCAAGTTTCAGCACTCGGACCTCTGGATGAGCTATAGTAGTACTTTTTATGCAAGTGGTAGGAAACTCCTGAGTAGGATACTATGCTTGATCTATACACCTAGATTGATGTATTGGATAGATGATCATGAGATTGAGATTTAGCATCGTGTGATACGCAGAAAAGTAGAGTGGAAGGAAACTAGAATAGGGAAGTGGATAATAGGTAATGTTATGATTTTGCAAATAGGAATCATATTGGTAGTAATTGAATTGTGTATATAAAAGTAATCTTCCCATGTAAAAGTGTGAAACTAGTAACTGTGCATTGGTTGAGTGTTGTGAATACCCCATACTTGATTTTTGTGCCCTTGAGATGGAGATACTGGGTACCCATCCATGGGGAAATGTGTATTTTAGGTGTGGAATCAACCATACCGTTATGTGTGTTTGTATGTTTGTTACCCGATTGAGGGCCAACACTTGTGTGGTTGAAAAAATATATATAAAAGAGTAGCCAAAAGTTAGATTCATAGATTCTCTTCTTTTGGTTCACTAGTCCCTCAATCTGTGAAGGGGTAGCAGTAGCCACAAAGTTCCTTGGGCAGAGTGTACAGCGTACGCTTATGACAGCGCAGAGCAGTCCCTCGCTCAACCAAACCTGAGGAAATGTACGCACTACTTTCCCTTATGATGGATCAGCGTACTTGATTCATATGTGTTAGCCTAATCCCCACAGTTTTTAAACATTTGGATGGTATTTCTTCAAGGATCATTTACCTTGTCTTCACAAAAGGTATGATATGCCACATGAGTTGTCAGTTGGGGGCCGGAGTCTAGGACCTGCATGGACAACCCAACTGGAACTATGTGATGACATGAGTCATCACCTAGGGGCTGGGGTCTAGGACCTACATGGATAACCCAAGTAAGACCATGAGCCCCATGTATAGTTTGAGGTCCAGCATGTAGAGAGAGATCTGTTACCCATGCTGAGATAGATCCCATATCTGCATATGTTCCGACATGATGCAATAGGTACGATGCCACACCCCACTAATGTTTCGACATAGTGCTGGTGATTATGTCGTGTTGCTAATGGTAGTGAGCTGGGCTCAAGGACACGATGCCACGTGCTTAGACATGTGAAGGTGCACCATGATTTTGTGTTATAGCCTACTTGTGTGATGAGCGAAATGGGGCCTCGCACACTTGTAGAGGGATACCCATGTTTGCTTTCGACAATGTTGGGTCAGTTAGCATATGGGTAGGTCCTAGCCATGTATACCTCTGGCTATGGTGAGTACCTACGTGTGCCTTTTCGACGAGGTATCACTACGTGGGGTGTGTTCTGTGCGTGCCTACTTCCATGAAGCCATAGACACACTACCATGCGGCATACGGCCAGTACGTGCCTTCTCTGGCTGGCGTGTGACCATGTCGCACTGAGATGCGATGCAGGATGTGGCTAAGGTGCACGTCCCATGCGGGCAGCCAAGGAGTGTGTGGGCCACATGGTTAGTCCATGCCGCGTGATGACGCGATGTAGGGTGTAGCCGAGGAGTACACCTTGAGCCATGTGGATGGCATGCTCACTCTGCACCACATGAGAGCTACTGCTATAGCCTGACATTGTTCCCTCCTTCCTCGTTTGGTGGTTAGTATCTAGTCACGCAGTGTTGTACAGTGCAATTTTGAAGATTGTGGAATTTCTTTATGGTTGTTGATGGTTTTCTATTGGTTGTGAAGGCTGACACTTTGTTTATATTTAATTGTGATTGTTTAGCCACACCTTGTGATCTTATTTGCATGTAGCCATCATGGTTACATTTGATTTAGTGTTGAAATTGCACGCATTTCTTTCTTTATTGTTGAAATTGATTTTTATTTCATCTTTCCTTATGACATTGGTGGCTAAACTAGTTTTTCCTTATTGTTTTCGATGTCAGCCATGTGCTGTATTGTGATTCCTCTCCAAGGACGTATGAGGCATACTTGATGAGTGTATACGAGGAAGCAGACATAGGGAACCTTGAGGATGGGGGTATGTGAGGCTGTTAAACAGCTATGACCACTACCCACCTGTGTGATGACTATCCCTTGGAGGCTAACTACCTTATACAACAAGAGATAGGTCATTGTGGTCTTGTTTGGATGGTCTCACCATGTGTGTGTGACCTAACACCATCAATCCACTACATGTGAGCCATAGATTATGTGAGATGGATTTTGGCTCTTGGCTCATGGATTATGTATCATGGATTAGTATGCTATTTCTGGTATCCAGATGAACCCTTATGTAGCCTTGTGATGTGAATCCCGGTAATGTTAATTTGTGTGTATGTGAAGAATATATGGTAAATCATGAAAATGGATTTATGAAATGATAAAGTGTGTTTCCATGCTTCAAAAGGTGAAAGAAATTCATGACCTTGTTGAAAATGCTATGAGATTTAGTGAAAAAGGTGTGTTTTAGGTGTATGAATATGTTGATATTTTGTGAAAATCTAGCATCCTGACCTATGGTTTACTTAACAGCAGATTGGTAGAGTAATTACAATGGTGTTGTATTTGAAATATAATGCTTCATATGATTATGATATGATAATTTGTACAAGTTAGGAATAAAAAGGTGCAATGTTTCTGTTGTTCTGAAGAAACTGGTTGGGTGTCAATGCTAACTTGTAAGGATTGGGAATGGTTTATGCATTATGAAACCACTTTTGAAATTGCAAGCTTTGATTGTGTAGATTATTTTTGAAATGGAGTATATAAGTTATATTTTAGTGTGTATTATTGTATGAAATGAATCAACTTTAATGTTGTTACTAACTTGTAATGTTTCCACCTTACCTGCGACTTCCAAGAGTAAGTCGAGTTTTAGGGAGGGAGGATGTAGTGCCCCTCCATTTTCATTGTGGATTGTGATATCTTCATATTTAGGCATTGTTTAAGATTTAAAGAGAATGGTGAAAAACTAGTGAAAATAATAATTCTAGTAAATAGCAAACACAAATATTGTCTATTTCATTATAATCATAATGATTATATATATATATATATATATATATATATATATATATATATATATATATATATATATATATAAGTATAATTGTAAATATAATTACTAATATTAATATTACAATTCAAATATTATTGTAATTATAATATAATACAATTAATAATGCACAAAATAAAGTAAAACATAATTATATTTGTAAGCGATCAACATATAAGAAATTTAAAGAAAATATTTATAACGTGTGGTAGTGATTACCACATATGTGGCAGCAAATATAATGAATGGAAGCAATCTAGATGTTGTATTTAAATAACTAAAGATATGCGATTAGTATGAAAATAAGAAAAAAAAAAACAAAATAAAAGAAGAGACCAAGTAACGAAAGGTAGTAATCAATCCCATTTAAAATAGTTAAATAAACTAACAGCCCAACAAAGATTATTATAAGCAACGGGCATGTCAAAAGGGAATTGTTGCAATCATTCAACACTTTAAAAAGGCAGCGATTCCTAGAAAGGTAGAAAACATAAATAATAAGGCATTGCAGAATTAAATAAAGACATCGCTTAACACAAATAAGCACTCAGTACTTTATAAAGGAGGCAAATCGTATGTGAAGAGGAGTCGAGAATAGACATCATCAGCCATCTAATAATATCATCTAACCTCATAGAATCATTCCATGAATAATAAATCTGCAGGCAATTTAAATACAATTCATTATATCATATCAGCAACAATCCCATCTCATCGTGGAATTAACAAAGCATAGTATATTAGACATAGAATCCTTCCAAAAGATCACAGCATAGAAAGCAATTAAGATAAAGTACACCACAACATCGAAGCATAGAATATATCATCCACAAATAGTACTACTGCTAATAAGTTGGAATATAGAAATATATCTACTTTAGTAGATTTGCCATATTCAGTCTTGGACAGTGATCAACAGCAAAGGGATTACCATCAACTCATAAATCCATCAACTGATAATGACATCAGCAATCTCAATGATGAATCTTCTATCCATCCTCAATAGCGATCTCTCAAGTTTCATATTAGACATTCATAATCCAACAATCTCTAAAGTTTTATATCAGAAATTTATAATATACATTTCAAGCTCATCAGCGATCAATACATTCTAATATGAGATCATTGAAAGATCATCAAATCAGGCATATAGAACAGAATACTATTAAATTCAATAAAGGATGCCAATCACCTACCCATCATCTCATCATCCAATGAATACATTTGGGCAAATGACGAAGGATATATCAGCCAAGTCATATAATTGAGCATCGAATGAATAGTAGATATCAGCATCATATTTTTAGTCAACTATGATTCATCTCATCAAGGAATTAGCATACCAAGTAGAGTTTATTTATATTCTTACCCACATATATCAGTAAGACATTATATCAGTGATATATTCTCAAGTAGACCAGTGATCTTCAATGCGGTGCCAATGATTTTCTCATGATGTTGTGTGTCTTAGGACTGGACATCGAATCACCACCTCCTATGAGAAGAGTTGCCATGATGATGTTGTGTAAAAGATCTTCGATGTCCTTCTCAAGATATTACAAGTCTCAACAATCCTTCAGTGAAACTCAGTTCTACGAATGATTAGAAATCCACTCCTCAGTGAATAAGAGTCTTCAACAAAACTCAACTAATGTCAACCATGGTCTTCAACCCACACTCGAAGGATATCATCTTCTTATCATTGAACAATGCATTATATCATCACATCACAACATTCAATCATAACACATTACATTTGATAAACAACAGTCAAGACAATAAATATTAATCAACAAGGATGCATCACCATCGAATCTTTATCAAGAAGGCCAGTCAAGATATATCACAAGGAAGATATAGAGGCATCCAAGGTAAGTCTGCAGGCTCTTCTACCAGGTATGTGTTAATGCTCATTTCTCTTAATTCGATATACGTATTTTGTTTGTTTTTAAGAATAACTGATGTTGAATTCGGAAGGCTGAGAAATATGTGTTGCTAACTATATGCATTAGAAATAGAATAAATAATTGTGTATATGCTTAATGATTGCTATTAGACATAAATTGATCATAGAACAATAAACTAATCTGAGTCATGTGATCATGAACATGTTAAGAAAGAATAGATTGATATGATAAATGAATATGCATATGAATAAGAAATTAATGAAGACGCCTACAGATCTGATTTTAATAAAGATAGGGAGGTAAGAAAGAAGAAGACTGCTACAATAGAGGTATGTTATTATCTTCATGGATTAATAGTATAAATTGATTTCAATATGATGAGTATGACTATGGCTAAGACGAATCAGATTATGACTAACATGAATCAGAATATGACTATGAATTAGGTGATATGGATTTATATTAATTATGATGGGAAAAAGAAATTTTGGAATATTAATGTTCCGTTTTGGTAAGTTGAAATTGTTTACAAAGTTGTTAGAACTTTTGGCTTGCTAGAAGGGGACATTACATTTAGTATCAGAGCCAAGTTTCAGCACTCAGACCTCTGGATTAATGTTGTCACCCATGTTTAGCTATAGTAGTACTTTTTATGCAAGTGGTAGGAAACTCCTGAGTAGGATACTATGCTTGATCTATACACCTAGATTGATGTATTGGATAGATGATCATGAGATTGAGATTTAGCATCGTGTGATACACAGAAAAGTAGACTGGAAGGAAACTAGAATAGGGAAGTGGATAATAGGTAATGTTATGATTTTGCAAATAGGAATCATATTGGTAGTAATTGAATTGTGTATATAAAAGTAATCTTCCCATGTAAAGGTGTGAAACTAGTAACTATGCATTGGTTGAGTGTTGTGAATACCCCGTACTTGCTTTTTGTGCCCTTGAGATGGTGATACTGGGTACCCATCCATGGGGAAATGTGTATTTTAGGTGTGGAATCAACCATACCATTATGTGTGTTTGTATGTTTGTTACCCGATTGAGGGCCAACCCTTGTGTGGTTGAAAATATATATATAAAAAAGTAGCCAAAAGTTAGATTCATAGATTCTCTTCTTTTGGTTCACTAGTCCCTCAATCTGTGAAGGGGTAGTAGTAGCCACAAAGTTCCTTGGGTGGAGTGTACAGCGTATGCTTATGATGGCGCAGAGCGGTCCCTCACTCAACCGAACCTGAGGAAACGTACGCACTACTTTCCCTTATGATGGATCAGGGTACTTGATTCATATGTGTTAGCCTAATCCCCACAGTTTCTAAACATCTGGATGGTTTTTCTTGGAGGATCATTTACCTTGCCTTCACGAAAGGTATGATATGCCACATGAGTTGTCAGTTGGGGGCCGGGGTCTAGGACGTGCATGGATAACCCAACTTGAACTATGTGATGACATGAGTCGTCACCTGGGGGCCGGGGTCTAGGACCTGCATGGATAACCCAAGTGAGACCATGAGCCCCATTTATAGTTTGAGGTCCAGCATGTAGAGGGAGATCTGTTACCCATGCTGAGACAGATCCCATATCTGCATATGTTCCGACATGATGCAATAGGTACGATGCCACACCCCACTGATGTTCCGACATAGTGCTTGTGATGTTGCTGTGTTGCTGATGGTAGTGAGCTGGGCTTGAGGACATGATGCCACGTGCTTAGACATGTGAAGGTGCACTATGAGTTTGTGTTATAGCCTACTTGTGTGATGAGCGAAATGGGGCCTCGCACACTTGTAGAGGGATACCCATGCTTGCTTTCGATAGTGTTGGGTTAGTTAGCATATGGGTAGGTCCTAGCCATGTATACCTCTGGCTACGGTGAGTACTTGCATGTGCCTTTTCCATGATGTATCGCTATGCGGGGTGTGTTCTGCGCGTGACTACTTCTGCAAAGCCACAAACACACTGCCATGCGGCATACGGCCAGTACGTGCCTTCTCTGGTTGGCGTATGACCATGCCACACTGAGATGCAATGCAGGAGGTGGCCGAGGTGCATGTCCCATGTGAGTAGCCAAGGATTGTGTGGGCCACTTGGTTAGTCCATGCCACGTGACGACACGATGTAGGGTGTAGCCAAGGAGTACACCTTGAGCCATGTGGATGGCGTGCTCACTCCGCACCACATGAGGGCTACTGCTATAGCCTGACATTGTTCCCTCCTTCCTCATTTGGTGGCTAGTATCTAGTCACACAGTGTTGTACAGTGCAATTTTGAAGATTGTGAAATTTCTTTATGGTTGTTGATGATTTTCTATTGGTTGTGAAGGTTGACACTTTGTTTATATTTAATTGTGATGGTTTAGCCACACCTTGTGATCTTATTTACATGTAGCCATCATGGTTACATTTGATTTAGTGTTGAAATTGCGCGCATTTCTTTCTTTATTGTTGAAATTAAATTTTTATTTGATCTTTCTTTATGACATCGGTGGCTAAACTAGTTTTTCCTTATTGTTTTCGATGTCGGCCATGTGTCGTATTGTGATTCCTCTCCAAGGACATATGAGGCATACTTGATGAGTGTATACGAGGAAGCAGACGCAGGGAACCTTGAGGACGGGGGTATGTGAGGCTATTACATAGCTATGACCACTACCCACCTATGTGTGATGACTATCCCTTGGAGGCTAACTACCTTATACAACAAGAGATAGGTCATTGTGGTCTTGTTTGGATGGTCTCACCATGTGTGTGTGGCCTAACACCATCAAGCCACTACATGTAAGGTATAGATTATGTGAGATAGATTTTGGCTCTTGGCTCATAGATTATGTATCATGGATTAGTATGTTGTTTCTGATATCTAGATGAACCCTTATGTAGCCTTGTGATGTGAATCCTGAGAATGTTAATTTGTGTGTATGTGAAGAATATATGGTAAATCATGAAAATGGATTTATGAAATGATAAAGTGTGTTTCCATGCTTCAAAAGGTGAAAGAAATTCATGACCTTGTTGAAAATGCTATGAGATTTAGTGAAAAAGGTGTGTTTTAGGTGTATGAATATGTTGATATTTTGTGAAAATGTAGCATCCTAACCTATGGTTTGCTTAACAGCAGATTGGTAGAGAAATTACAATGGTGTTGTATTTGAAATATAATGCTTCATATGTTTATGATATGATAATTTGTACAAGTTAGGAATAAAAAGGTGCAATGTTTCCGTTGTTCTGAAGAAACTGGTTGGGTGTCAATGCTAACTTGTAAGGATTGGGAGTGGTTTATGCATTATGAAACCACTTTTGAAATTGCAAGCTTTGATTGTGTAGATTATTTTTTAAATGGAGTATATATTATATGTTAGTGTGTATTATTTTATGAAATGAATCAACTTTAATGTTGTTACTAACTTGTAATGTTTCCACCTTAGCTGTGACTTCCAAGAATAAGTCGAGTTTTAGGGGGGGAGGATGTAGTGACCCCTCCATTTTCATTGTGGATTGTGATATCTTCATATTTAGGCATTGTTTAAGATTTAAAGAGAATGGTGAAAAACCAGTGAAAATAATAATTCTAGTAAATAACAAACACAAATATTATCTATTTCATTATAATCATAATGATTATATATATATATATATACAAGTATAATTATAAATATAATTACTAATATTAATATTACAATTTAAATATTATTGTAATTATAATATAATACAATTAATAATGCACAAAATAAAGTAAAACATAATTATATTTGTAAGCGATCAACATATAAGAAATTTAAAGAAAATATTTATAACGTGTGGTAGTGATTACCACATATGTGGCAGCAAATATAATGAATGGAAGCAATCTAGATGTCATATTTAAATAACTAAAGATATGCAATTAGTATGAAAATAAGAAAAAAAAAGACAAAATAAAAGAAGAGACCAAGTAACGAAAGGTAGTAATCAATCCAATTTAAAATATTTAAATAAACTAACAGCCCAGCAAAGATTATTATAAGCAACGGGCATGTCAAAAGGGAATCGTTGCAATCATTCAACACTTTAAAAAGGCAACGATTCCTAGAAAGGTAGAAAACATAAATAATAAGGCATTGCAAAATTAAATAAAGACAGCGCTTAACACAAATAAGCACTCAACACTTTATAAAGGAGGCAAATCGTATGTGAAGGGGAGCCGAGAACAGACATCATTAGCCATCTAATAATATCATCTAACCTCACAAAATCATTCCATGAATAATAAATCTGCAGGCAATTTAAATACAATTCATTATATCATATCAGCAACAATCCCATCTCATCATGGAATTAACAAAGCACAGTATATTTGACATAGAATCCTTAAAAAAGATCACAGCATAGAAAGCAATTAAGATAAAGAACACCATAGCATTGAAGCATAGAATATATCATCCATGAACAGTACTGCTGCTAATAAGTTAGAATACAGAAATATATCTACTTCAGCGGATTTGCCATATTCAGTCTTGGACAGTGATCAACAGCAAAGGGATTACCATCAACTCATAAATCCATCAACTGATAACTACATCAACAATCTCAACGATGAATCTTCTATCCATCCTCAACAGCGATCTCTCAAGTTTCATATCAGACATTCATAATCCAACAATCTCTAAAGTTTCATATCAGAAATTTCTAATATACATTTCAAGCTCATCAGCGATCAATAAATTCTAATATGAGATCATTGAAAGATCATCAAATCAGGCATATAGAATAGAATACTATTAAATTCAGTAAAGGATACCAATCACCTACCCAGCATCTCATCATCCAACAAATGCATTTGGGGGAACGGCGAAGGATATATCAGCCAAGTCATATCAATGAGCATCGAATGAACAGTAGATATCAACATCATATTATCAGTCAACTATGATTCATCTCGTCAAGGAATTAGCATACCAAGCAGAGTTTATTTATATTCTTACTCACATATATCAGTAAGACATTATATCAGTGATATATTCTCAAGTAGACCAGTGATCTTCAATGCGGTGCCAATGCTCTTCTCATGATGTTGTGTGTCTTAGGACCGGACATCATATCACCACCTCCTATGAGAAGAGTTGCCAAGATGATGTCGCGCTAAAGATATTCGATGTCTTTCTCAAGATATTACAAGTCTCAACAATCCTTCAGTGAAACTCAGTTCTGCGAATGATTAGAAATCCACTCCTCACCGAATAAGAGTCTTCAACAAAACTTAATGGATCTCAACCATGGTCTTCAACCCACACTCGAAGGATATCATCTTCTTATCCTCGAACAACACATTATATCATCACATCACAACATTCAATCATAACACATTACATTTGATAAACAATAGTCAAGACAATAAATATTAATCAACAAGGATGCATCAGCATCGAATCTTTATCAAGAAGGCCAGTCAAGATATATCACAAGGAAGATACAGAGGCATCCAAGGTAAGTCTGCAAGCTCTTCTACCAGGTATGTGTTAATGCTCATTTCTCTTAATTCGATATACGTATTCTGTTTGTTTTTAAGAATAACTGATGTTGAATTTAGAAGGCTAAGAAATATGTGTTGCTAACTATATGCATTAGAAATAGAATAAATAATTGTGTATATGCTTAATGATTGCTATTAGACATAAATTGAACATAGAACAATAAACTAATCTGAGATATGTGATGATGAACATGTTAAGAAAGAATAGATTGATATGATAAATGAATATGCATATGAATAAGAAATTAATGAAGACACCTACATATCTGATTTTAATAAAGATAGGGAGGTAAGAAAGAAGAAGACTGCTACAATAGAGATATGTTATTATCTTCATGGATTAATAGTATAAATTGATTTCAATATGATGAGTATGACTATGGCTAAGATGAATCAGATTATGACTAACATGAATAAGAATATGACTATGAATTAGGTGATATGGATTTATATTAATTATGACGGGAAATTTTTTTTTTGGAATATTAATGTTCCGTTTTGGTAAGTTGAAATTGTTTACAGAGTTGTTAGGATTTTGGCTTGCTAGAAGGGGACATTACATTTGGTATCAGAGCCAAGTTTCAGCACTCAGACCTCTGTATTAATGTTTTCGCCCATGTTTAGCTATAGTAGTACTTTTTATGCAAGTGGTAGGAAACTCCTAAGTAGGATACTATGCTTGATCTATACACCTAGATTGATGTATTGGATAGATGATCATGAGATTGAGATTTAGCATCGTGTGATACGCAGAAAAGTAGAGTGGAAGGAAACTAGAATAGGGAAGTGGATAACAGGTAATCTTATGATTTTGCAAATAGGAATCATATTCGTAGTAATTGAATTGTGTATATAAAAGTAATCTTCCCATGTAAAAGTGTGAAACCAGTAACTGTGCATTGGTTGAGTGTTGTGAATACCCCGTACTTGCTTTTTGTGCCCTTGAGATGGTGATACTGGGTACCCATCCATGGGGAAATGTGTATTTTAAGTGTGGAATCAACCATACCATTATGTGTGTTTGTATGTTTGTTACCCGATTGAGGGCCAACCCTTGTGTGGTTGAAAAAATATATATAAAAGAGTAGCCAAAAGCTAGATTCATAGATTCTCTTCTTTTGGTTCACTAGTCCCTCAATCTGTGAAGGGGTAGTAGTAGCCACAAAGTTCCTTGGGTGGAGTGTACAGCATATGCTTATGACGGCGCAGAGCGGTCCCTCGCTCAACCGAACTTGAGGAAACGTACGCACTACTTTCCCTTATGATGGATCAGGGTACTTGATTCATATGTGTTAACCTAATCCCCACAGTTTCTGAACATCTGGATGGTATTTCTTAGAGGATCATTTACCTTGTGTTCACGAAAGGTATGATATGCCACATGAGTTGTCAGTTGGGGGCCGGGGTCTAGGACCTACGTGGACAACCCAACTTGAACTATGTGATGACATGAGTCGTCACCTGGGGGCCAGGGTCTATGACCTGCATGGATAACCCAAGTGAGACCATGAGCCCCATGTATAGTTTGATTTCCAACATGTAGAGGGAGATCTGTTACCCATGCTGAGACAGATCCTGTATCTGCATATGTTCTGACATGATGCAATAGGTACGACGCCACACCCCACTGATGTTCTGACACAGTGCTGGTGATCATGCTATGTTGTTGATGGTAGTGAGCTCGGCTCGAGGACACGATGCCACGTGCTTAGACATGTGAAGGTGCACTATGAGTTTGTGTTATAGCCTACTTGTGTGATGAGTGAAATGGGGCCTCGCACACTTGTAGAGGGATACCCATGTTTTCTTTTGATAGTGTTGGGTTGGTTAGCTTATGGGTAGGTCCTAGCCATGTATACCTCTGTCTACGGTGAGTACTTACGTGTGCCTTTTCCATGAGGTATCGCTATGCGGAGTGTGTTCTGCGTGTGCCTACTTCCGTGAAGTGACAAAGACACTACCATGTGGCATACAGCTAGTACATGCCTTCTCCGGCTGGCGTATGACCATGCCACACTGAGATATGATGCGGGATGTGGCTGAGGTGCACATCCCATGCGGGCAACCGAGGAGTGTGTGGGCCACTTGGTTAGTCCATGCCGTGTGACGATGCTATGTAGGGTGTAGCCGAGGAGTACACCTTGAGCCATGTGGATGGCGTGCTCACTCCGCACCACATGAGGGCTACTGCTATAGCCTGACATTGTTCCCTCCTTCCTCGTTTGGTGGCTAGTATCTAGTCACGTAGTGCTGTACAGTGCAATTTTGAAGATTGTGGACTTTCTTTTTGGTTGTTGATGATTTTCTATTGGTTGTGAAGGCTAAAACTTTATTTATATTTAATTGTGATGGTTTAGCCACACCTTGTGATCTTATTTGCATGTAGCCATCGTGGTTACATTTGATTTAGTGTTGAAATTGTGCGCATTTATTTCTTTATTGTTGAAATTGAATTTTTATTTGATCTTTCTTTATGACATTGGTGGCTAAACTAGTTTTTCCTTATTGTTTCCAATGTCAGCCATGTGTCGTATTGTGATTCCTCTCCAAGGACATATGAGGCATACTTGATGAGTGTATACGAGGAAGCAGATGCAGGGAACCTTGAGGATGGGGGTATGTGAGGCTATTACACAGCTAGGACCACTACCCACCTATGTGTGATGACTATCCCTTGGAGGCTAACTACCTTATACAACAAGAGATAGGTCATTGTGGTCTTGTTTGGATGGTCTCACCATGTGTGTGTGGCCTAACACCATCAAGCCACTACATGTGAGGTATAGAATATGTGAGATGGATTTTGGCTCTTGGCTCATGGATTATGTATCATGGATTAGTATGTTGTTTCCGGTATCTAGATGAACCCTTATGTAGCCTTGTGATGTGAATCCCGGTAATGTTAATTTGTGTGTATGTGAAGAATATATGGTAAATCATGAAAATGGATTTATGAAATGATAAAGTGTGTTTCCATGCTTCAAAAGGTGAAAGAAATTCATGACCTTGTTGAAAATGCTATGACATTTAGTGAAAAAGGTGTGTTTTAGGTGTATGAATATGTTGATATTTTGTGAAAATGTAGCATCCTAACCTATGGTTTGCTTAACAGCAAATTGGTAAAGAAATTACAATGGTGCTGTATTTGAAATATAATGCTTCATATGTTTATGATATGATAATTTGTACAAGCTAGGAATAAAAAGGTGCAATGTTTCCATTGTTCTGAAGAAACTGGTTGGGTGTCAATGCTAACTTGTAAGGATTGGGAGTGGTTTATGCATTATGGAACCACTTTTGAAATTGCAAGCTTTGATTGTGTAGATTATTTTTGAAATGGAGTATATAAGTTATATTTTAGTGTGTATTATTGCATGAAATGAATCAACTTTAATGTTGTTACTAACTTGTAATGTTTCCACCTTAGCTGCGACTTCCAGGAGTAAGTCGAGTTTTAGGGGGGGAGGATGTAGTGCCCCTCCATTTTCATTGTGGATTGTGATATCTTCATATTTAGGCATTGTTTAATATTTAAAGAGAATGGTGAAAAACCAGTGAAAATAATAATTCTAGTAAATAACAAACACAAATATTATCTATTTCATTATAATCATAATGATTATATATATATATATATATAATTACTAATATTAATATTACAATTTAAATATTATTGTAATTATAATATAATACAATTAATAATGCACAAAATAAAGTAAAACATAATTATATTTGTAAGCGATCAACATATAAGAAATTTAAAGAAAATATTTATAACGTGTGGTAGTGATTACCACATATGTGGCAGCAAATATAATAAATGGAAGCAATCTAGATGTCGTATTTAAATAACTAAAGATATGCGATTAGTATGAAAATAAGAAAAAAAAGACAAAATAAAAGAAGAGACCAAGTAACGAAAGGTAGTAATCAATCCCATTTAAAATAGTTAAATAAACTAACAGCCCAGCAAAGATTATTATAAGCAACGGGCATGTGAAAAGGGAATCATTGCAATCATTCAACACTTTAAAAAGGCAACAATTCCTAGAAAGGTAGAAAACATAAATAATAAGGCATTACAGAATTAAATAAAGACAACGCTTAACACAAACAAGCACTCAGCACTTTATAAAGGAGGCAAATTGTATGTGAAGGGGAGCCAAGAACAGACATCATTAGCCATCTAATAATATCATCTAACCTCACAGAATCATTCCATGAATAATAAATTTGCAGGCAATTTAAATACAATTCATTATATCATATCAGTAACAATCCCATCTCATCATGGAATTAACAAAGCACAGTATATCGGACATAGAATCCTTACAAAAGATCACAGCATAGAAAGCAATTAAGATAAAGAACACCACAGCATCGAAGTATAGAATATATCATCCACGAATAGTACTACTGCTAATAAGTTAGAATACAGAAATATATCTACTTCAGTGGATTTGCCATATTCAGTCTTGGACAGTGATCAACAGCAAAGGGATTACCATCAACTCATAAATCCATCAACTGATAACTACATCACCAATCTCAATGATGAATCTTCTATCCATCCTCAATAGTGATCTCTTAAGTTTCATATCAGACATTCATAATCCAGCAATCTCTAAAGTTTCATATCAGAAATTTCTAATATACATTTCAAGCTCATCAGCGATCAATACATTCTAATATGAGATCATTGAAAGATCATCGAATCAGGCATATAGAATAGAATACTATTAAATTCAATAAAGGATACCAATCACCTACCCAGCATCTCATCATCCAATGAATGCATTTGGGGGAACGGTGAAGGATATATCAGCCAAGTCATATCAATGAGCATCGAATGAACAGTAGATATCGGCGTCATATTATCAGTCAACTATGATTCATTTCGTCAAGGAATTAGCATACCAAGTAGAGTATATTTATATTCTTACCCCCATATATCAGTAAGACATTATATCAATGATATATTCTCAAGTAGACCAGTGATCTTCAATGCGGTGCCAATGCTCTTCTCATGATGTTGTGTGTCTTAGGACCAGATATCATATCACCACCTCCTATGAGAAGAGTTGCCAAGATGATGTCACGCTAAAGATCTTCGATGTCTTTCTCAAGATATTACAAGTCTCAACAATCCTTCAGTGAAACTCAGTTCTACGAATGATTAGAAATCCACTCCTCACCGAATAAGAGTCTTTAACAAAACTCAACTGATGTCAACCATGGTCTTCAACCCACACTCAAAGGATATCATCTTCTTATCGTCGAACAACGCATTATATCATCACATCACAACATTCAATCATAACACATTACATTTGATAAACAATAGTCAAGACAATAAATATTAATCAACAAGGATGCATCAGCATCGAATCTTTATCAAGAAGGCCAGTCAAGATATATCACAAGGAAGATACAGAGGCATCCAAGGTAAGTTTGCAGGCTCTTCTACCAGGTATGTGTTAATGCTCATTTCTCTTAATTCGATATACGTATTCTGTTTGTTTTTAAGAATAACTGATGTTGAATTCGGAAGGCTAAGAAATATGTGTTGCTAACTATATGCATTAGAAATAGAATAAATAATTGTGTATATGCTTAATGATTGCTATTAGACATAAATTGAACATAGAACAATAAACTAATCTGAGATATGTGATCATGAACATGTTAAGAAATAATAGATTGATATGATAAATGAATATGCATATGAATAAGAAATTAATGAAGACGCCTACAGATCTGATTTTAATAAAGATAGGGAGGTAAGAAAGAAGAAGACTGCTAAAATAGAGGTATGTTATTATCTTCATGGATTAATAGTATAAATTGATTTCAATATGATGAGTATGACTATGGCTAAGATGAATCAGATTATGACTAACATGAATAAGAATATGACTATGAATTAGGTGATATGGATTTATATTAATTATGACGGGAAAAAGAAATTTTGGAATATTAATTGATGCAGAGGGACCCAGTTGAACATATAATACAGGTTGAAGACTCCTTTGAAGCCCACAAAATAGCCACTTGAGAGGCTATTGGCAAGACAGTCCACCGTCGGGTAAGCCAAAATCTCTTTCACCGACCGCTTGAGTCACTCCGATGACCCTTCCATAAACAGCCTTCATCGGCCAGACTAATGTCTTCGGCCTGACCCTAAGATCTTTCACTGATGCACCCCTCTCTCGCCGATGACTTCTCTCTATCAGCGAGACCACTAACTATCGGTGCCACCTTTCTTCTTTCTGCCGATGAGGTAACTCATGCCAACATATATTACATACAATTTCTCCTTTCTGCCGATGAGGTGACCGATATACATACAATTTCTATCGCACATACGATACATGACCTCCTATCATTGGTAATTCCTTTGTATCTCCTTCCACTGCGACCACTACAACCGGTCATCATTTGTATCTACCAAAATGTACATTCACTCATACATACAACCGCGAAATACAATTGTTGGATACACACAGAATGTTTTTACATACAAATGTGGTATACACATATATTGTTTTCGACATACAAATGACAGATACTCAAAAATTGCTCCTTCATACAAATGCAGTGTATACACAAACTGATCTGATGTACAACGAATGTATACACATGAAATGTCTTTGACATACAAAAGACGTATACACACAACTTGTATCTTCTCAACATGCAACGACAGGATGTACACATACATCTGTGATATACACAGGAAATGCTCACTAACATACAAAAGTGATATACTCATAGAATGCACATTTCGTGATACAACCCAAAATTCACGCCGCTAACTTTCTTTGCACATTGTAACCGAACACACTACATAGAAACGACTAAACTTTAACAGAACAAAAAATAAATGAACACACTAGCGCAGAATATAAAATGAATTAACAAACATTCAATTCTCTCAGCTTTCTACAGTCAGACTTTCACACAAATGTAGGATATACTTAACATATTCACCAAGCAAATGCAATATATACACAAAATGCACCATTCTTCCTTTGTAACCGATGTAACCAAACAACACACAGACGCAACTTATTTCTACAGAAATGAAACCAAACTTAAAAACACGGGACACTGAACATAAAATGAATTAACAAATTGGGGGGGGGGGGCATTCCACTGATTTCAGAGAAATCCTCCAGTGGAATGACCCCAAACGAGATTCACTGTGATTGCACTAGAACACAACAATCCTTCTATTCCTTCTAATTCAGAATGTACATACAGTTTCTTTTCACTTTGTCTCTCCCTCCTGTCTAACCTTGCTGTCTAACCAACACAAACTGCCTATTTAAAGACACTTAACAGGACAGTTACAATACGTGGTGGAATGTGAATCAACCACCGACCATTGTTTACAAAACAAATAGTTCGGTTACATTACATTTTTAAGCCTTCATGACACGTACCTACATTCATTTAACATGGCTCGAAAGCCTTTACAAATAGACATAACATTTCTTGAAATGTGAGGAATTTTTAGATTTACGAGGTGCCCCTGCACAGGAACTTTTAGATTTTTGAGGGTGCTCCTGCACCATACTCCCGAACTTGAAAAATTTCCATGTCCCATGGAAATGCTCAGTGAAAAGCCTGCAATATATTTTGGCTTTCTCGATGTCTTCAATGCTAACTGGATGCCTCTGCTACTTCCTCTTCATCCTCAACTGTGCCTTCTATCAATGGCTGCCTCCGAAATGCAACAATTGAAATCCACTCCTTCATGCTACACCAACACCTCTGTCCCTCACCTGGGAGTCCTCTCTCGCCTCTCTCCCCAGGACTTTTGGCGACACCAATTGGACCTTCTTCTCAGGCCCTTGAACCATCTCCTATGGCTCCATGACAGATCTCTCATCTGCCCACTGTAGCGAGTGAATCTGCACCTACAACCGGAAGTCAGCAAAATTCTTTTCTAGCACTCTTTCTTTCAGCTTCTTGCTTCTCTCTTCTTCTTCTTTCTTCTTCTGCCTATTCAGTGACAGAATACCCATAACTTTTTCTGCCTATTTAGTGATAGAATCAATACACCAATAGCCCAGTTCTTTCCCTGAGCTCTGATACCAATTTTATGCAGAGGGAAACCGGTTACAGCATAAAAATAGGTTGAAGACTCCTTTGAAGCCCACAAAATAGCCACTCTGTCTCTCCCTCCTGTCTAACCCTGTTGTCTAACCAACACAAACTGCCTATTTAAAGACACTTAACAAGACAGTTACAATACGTGGTGGAATGTGAATCAACCATCGACCACCATTTACAAAACAAACAGTTCAATTACATTACATTTTTAAGCCTTCATGACACGTACCTACATTCATTTAACATGGCTCGAAAGCCTTTACAAACAGACATAACATTTCTTGAAATGTGAGGAACTTTTAGATTTATGAGGTGCCCCTGCATAGGAACTTTTAGATTTTCGAGGGTGCTCCTGCACCATTAATGTTCCCTTTTGGTAAGTTGAAATTGTTTATAGAGTTGTTAGAATTTTGGCTTGCTAGAAGAGGACATTACAATGCCTACACACAAAACCAAATATTAATCGTAGATGAGGCGTCAAGCACCTAACAATACAACATAGAACTAAATTTTGAAACATAAAAATAGAAGAAAACAAAAAGTGCTTTTCTGAATTCATTTGAAATTGCAGAACACCCACAAATTACGGACAATCTCAAATACTACAAATTTAGGTGAATGTTGAATATTGAACAACAAGCAATTGTAAAAGACATTGTGTTGAAAACATAAAAGACAAGAAAAGTCCACTGCACTTGTTTTCAACAGGAGGAGTAGGAATTGGGAAAACATTCACTGCAAAAGCCATATTTTAATCTCTAATTCGCATTTACAGTAATTCCATTGACAATGACCCAGACAAACCAAAAGGTCTAATACTAGCTTACACAAAAAAATAGCATACAATGTAGGTGGTGTCACATTACACTCAGCGTTCCACATACCTTTTAACAAATTAGAATTTGTTCCATTAAACATTGAAACAGGGGATAGAATGTCAAAACATTATCAACAATTGTGCATAATATTAATAGATGAGATTTCATTGGTAGGTGCAACATTTTTATGCTATGTTGACAAATGAATAAGAGATATAATGCAAATTCCTACAAAGTACTTTAGGAACCTTAATACAATCTTTTGTGGAGATTTGTATCAAGCACAACCTGTTCTTGATTTAGTTGTTTTTGAAAATACACCAATGTTAACTGAATTGATGCCATACAATTTCTAGAGGGATAGAATAAAGTACTATGCATTGCATGTAACTATGACACAAAAAGATGAAAAATTTATTGAAATACTTAACAGAATACATATAGGTGCACAAACAAGCAATGATATAGATTTTTTGAATCTAAATTTCATGTGTTCACCACCCATGGACCCAACATTTCCTTTTCTATTTTACAAAATAAATGATGTTTATGTACACAATCAAAAAGTGCTATCAATAGTTCCTAGAGACCTGATTACATTAGATGCAATTGATGAATAAGATGACAACTCAAATGGAATACAACTCTATAATCATACAACAAATCCACATTTTCAAATACTTTTGAAACAAAATATGCTTGTGGAAATCTATGATGGCAATTACGATATACAAGATGGTATAGTCAATGGATCAGATGGAACATTCAAAGCATACACCATATTTAATGACTTTGAGATTGTCTAGATCAAATTCAGTGACCCAGACATTGGCCATCACCAAAGGTCATAGTTAACATGTAATGCTACACTAGTGACATCGATAAACAATGGACACATATACTTCGCATTAGCTAGACTGATCAAAAACATTTCAAACAACAAAAAAATAACATCAGAAAGCAATTTCCTATTCAACTAGCTTGTGCTCGAACAATACACAGGTCTTAAGGGCACACAATGGACAAATTGGCATTTGACCCTAATGGTATAAGACAACACAAACTAACATACAGGGCACTTTCATGAACAAAAGCAATTCAAACATTATTTTTGTTGAAATCACTTATGAAACAAAAATTTCAAAAAATAAAAAAGAAGATAGTCCTTGAGATGTCTTGACTCGAATCAAATGCAAATTGGCAATTTGATAATGACCATATCAAATACAACATCGATTTAAAAATAGTGTTATGTTCAATGAACACGCGCAATTTGATTCTGCACATGGAAGATATTATCAATGACATTGATATAATGTCATCAGTTATCTTGTGCCTTCAAGAAACATATATCCAAGTCACTGATTCAAATAATCTTTTCAAATATTTCAATTGTTACTCAGTATACCATGTACATGGACTAATGTCTTTAACTAGAAGAAAGCATATTAATCTCTAAAACAATGCAACATACAACATCAAACACATAAGCAATAACATTAACAATAAGTTTCATGAACAATCAAATTAACATATGTAACTTATATGCCAAACCAAATGTTCCATTCACATAAATCATAAGAATCACCAACCAAGTATTTCATGTATTGATGAAGACAAGACCTTGTACATTGTGGGAGATTTCAACATTGACAGGTGTATAGAAAACTACAAAAACAACAACTCCTAAATCATATGCAAAATTACAATATGCAATTTTTGTTAGACAAATCTCATGCTTTATCTAGACCACTGATCGATCATCTATGGTCTAATGCTCTGACACAAAAATTTCTGATTTACAAATTAGAAGCATATTGGAGTGACCATCTTGCTACTTTTTAAAGTTTCAACCCTTTCAAAATACTTAATATTGTTAAATGTGTAACTATTTTTGCTCAATTGGAGTTACCATTTTGCTACTTTTTTAAAGTTTCAACCCTTTAAAAACACTAAGTTTTCTTAAATATGTCAACTTTTAATATCAAATTATAACATATAGAAAAATTCCACCCATCCTGCAAGAGTTTACAGTGAGTGGGTGTTGTCGCAGTTGTAGAGTCCAGAAATTAGCCATTTTGTGGCTGTATATAAATATTCATTGTCATTTTGATGCATTTGACAACCAATGTAATTTTCACACAGAAAATTGATAGCAAAGAACGTGTCTCAGGATCAAATTTAGGGTGCCTAGGCTTCATCCAAAGAAAATTAGTGTGAAAACCCTGTTGAGCAAATAAACAAAAAAGAAAATAGTTTTCCTAATATGTACAAACAAAAGATATGCATTTTGTGTAGCTTCATCATGTTGATAGAATTTGATTTTATTGTTGCCTATAAATTTGACTTATCCTTTTATTAAATAATACCAATTATCCATATTCTGTTATAACATTACATCATCAGCATATTGTGGGTGTACTTACATAAATGTGTGCAAATGATAATTGGATCAAATAATATAGGTGACAATGGATAGTGGCAAAAGATCAGAAGAAGAAATGGAAACTAGGAATCTAAAAGCATTGAAAAGGTAAAGAATATTCTTTAATTTCATGTGCATTGTAGCTTATGAAAATTTTGGCCTTAAACTATTTTTTTTTTAATTGTCGCAGATCAAAAGTAAAGACTTTAAATGCAATTTCAATTGAAGACTTGAATGCTCATAAAGTAGGAAACATGTTTCAAGGGGATGTCATTGTCAATTATAAAACTATATTGGATAAAACAAATAAGACACTTGAAGTGCTTTGTGCAAACCTGATAGATACAAAAGGTGAGATGAAAATTACACTAAATGTAATTGATGATCTTGTTCCTCATTATGAAGAAAAAATAGTTCTAGGTTCAAGATTATGCATATGTGATTTCCAGATTGCACCTAAAATAGATTATGATCATGGTGATTGTGAGTACATACTCATTCTAACAAAGACATCAATAGTGGAATTCATTCCATGCACTTTTCTAGATTATAAATTCATCCCCAGTACAACTATAAAACATTTTTTGGCAAGTACAAAACAATATGCTACAGGCACTATAGGTGTATTGGTTACAAGATCCAAAAGAACAACTTCCTAATACATTGTGGATGTATAGGACGAAGATTTTGAATTTGACAAAGCACAAGTCCAGAAAAACTCTCAAATTGACAAAGCCCTTCAAGTGTTTGTATTGTTGTTTAAAGCATTTGAATATTGACACTGTTCTTTCTAGTTTACAATTCTTACAGCTCCAGAAAATGTATTCTAGCCAGCACTATAACTAATCAAAATCTACATTGTTTTGAATCATACAATGCTTGCTTTGTAGACACTGACTAAAAACACATACTTTCCAATCACTCTTGTCACTAGAGTGACTTTGCATTTGAAAAACTGAACATATCACATAGCATTGTCATTCTTTACCAATAGAAGCAAGCATGAATCAACCAATGAAGCAGGCCTAAAAACCTGTACAGGACTATTTGCCACCTATAATCAAAATAATTTTAAAACAACTAAACTCACAATAAGTTGAGGACTACTAAATAAATTTCCTTTCATGTTATAATTTTTCAATCATGTATGGTCTTGTCTTTCCCAGCACTTTTTTAGGGTTAAGTTGCACTGAAACTTTGTATGTTGGTATGTCCTTTTACACTCTATTTGTTTGATTGCTATACAGTTTCTCCACTTGGCATTTTTACATTGCATACTAGTTTATAGTATTTATGCTTCTACTATATCCCTTAAAATTTAAACTATTTCTCTTTGTAGAATCTAGTTTGCAATTAACGATGATTACTCTTCAACAGTTTCATTTTTACTTAGAGTATTTACACTTACAGGTACAAATGCGCCAGAGTTTATAGGACCATTTCTCAACAATGGAACACCAAATTGGACAGAATGAATTTCCAATAATGCTTTTCAAAAATATTGTAAAACAAATGGATGCAAAATATAAGATGCTTCACACATGTCAATCAACATACATCAACACATTGAATGACCAAAGGACATTGGATCGACTAAACAATTTGTTGCACTCAACATTTGAAGTAACTAATCTTGAAATATCCAATTTTTATACTTGTAAAGTTAAAAAAACAAAAAAAAAACTATCTTGCAAACAAAATAATACTTCAATTTGTATTGTAGGCCCAATGAACATTGAAAATATCCAATGCATTTTCCAGTCCTTTCCATGCATTATGCTCAAAATCAAATTATAAATTTTATTCCTATGGAGAGCTTGATGATGATGTTGGAGTACGAAAGACACTGAGATGGGGGGGGGAATTAGTGTCTTATAAAAAAGACTTGCTTTAGGCAACCATGAACTTTATCAAACTATGAACTTCAACCTTTTTATAATGAAAACAAGACATTCATTTATGAACTGTAATAGACTATCACAACTTGTGCACATGAAAAAATAAGACAACTGTTGATGAACTATGACAAACCATTAAAACTAATTTATGAACATCATATTAATATTTGCTTAATCATGACTATAGGATTGACAAACAAAAGAGGTAGTTTTATAAATTTCATTGGACTGTGATAATCATGCATTTGCACTAACTCAAAATGAGCATTATGTCAACAATAATATGCAACAGTTAAATCATGAAATAATGAACATAAACTCATGAATAGAGAAACATAATCACAAGTGACCATAACATAAAGATTTGATGAGTGGAAAACCTTCTAGGGATGAAAACCTAGTCCAGAAAATGCCTCACTAGCTTAATCATCAAAAACACCAATTACAAAGCCTCTCTAGCTTTTATGTCGCACTTACTACAGAATGCATCACTGGGACCATAAGCCTCATTGGCAACATAAGCCTCACTGGCAGCACAAGCCTCACTAGCAATACATCAGCCTCATTGGCATTCAGTCAATATGTGTCTCACTAACATCACCTTATATCATCTTCAAGAACCAAAGAAAAATATACAATACATAGGGTTTCTCTATTTCACTACAGCTCAGTTCTTGATCGTCTCATTGAATTTGGAGACCTCAAGAATCACATAATCAAAACTGTGCACATTAATAACATGCTAGTATTGTCTCAATGATAGTGTAAGATACAATATCATCAACACCATATCAAGTATTTACATTATATCCCTTTTATACAATTTCACAAAACCTTCTTTCTCTCATGAAACCGTTTGTGTCTGTAACTGAACTTTTTCAACTATCTCAAGTAGTTTCCAATTGGATTAATAACTATCATAGGAGCATGGTCAAATAGACCCATGAAGACCTTATACAATGCCTTTGAAATATGAAACTTTAACCATAGTTGGATTCTTTAATAAATCTTTAACCACATATAATATTCAAACTATTCAATAAAATAAAGAAAGCTTTGATAAGCTGTAAATGCCAAAACAGAGCACCATTAAACTATCCTCAATCCCCGTGATGATAAACCCTAGGGTAGAGTCAAACTATGACATCCTAACCATGGGTATAACAAGAATTTTCAAACCCTTTACCAAAGATTGGAACCTGAATAGCTATTGCCAAAAAACCTAGCTATTCTTTACCATACAGATAAGAAATGAATGAAATGATAATCATTGTAGACTACAGCTTATAAATGTAACCAAAACTTATAATAAAGTCAAAAATACCCACTTTAAAGACCAGACTACCATATCTTGAAAAGAGAATCAAAAGATTATATAGTTTTTCCCTTTTTCCATAGACAAAAAACCATAACAGAGAATAACCAAACTTCACAAAAAAACTTCACCATTTTCATTTTAAAATTTTTAGGGCATTTTCATTTTATAAGAGACCAAAAATAGAGACTTCCCCAAGAATTCAAAAAGGAAGAATATTACCTATTTGAAATATATTTTACGCCTCAGAAAGTAACTGTCAAGTAGATTGTGAGATCAAGTAACAGTCTAGCTTCAAGCATTGTCATTTCACAAAAAAACCTCATCATGATACCTATCTTCATCTCCATTTTGCATACTGGTTAAACCATAAGTCAAGAGAAGGATAAACTAAAGTTGCACATTGCAAAATGAAACCTCAACAAATATTTTCTCCATATTCTTTCACTAACTGTCTATCCCGGTGAGCCCTAAAAGGCTCGGTTACTAGAAGTTTAGACAATCAACTTTTACCTTCTATGAAAACCATAAACCTACCTAGTAGGTTAATAATTTTAAGTGCCCAATGCGAAAGTATTTTCTAAGTGATGTCTTATATTTGCACAAGAAAAAAAACCTTTTTCAAATAATGATCTACAATGTGATGTCCCTTTAGTGACTTAAACCTCATCAACAATAATATGGTAAATGGAGGCTTTAAGATATCTACATAACCAATTAAAGAAATAAATGAAACATCATAGCAATAATAACCTTGAGACCAATGACCTCCAATTGTCTCATGAAACAAGGTCTATCGTAATGCCAATTAAAAGAAACTGATACAAGTGTGCCCACTGTAATTCTATAATGCCAACCAAGGATACCCAATGAAACCAATGATACAATAACCAACATGAACCTATAGAGTATGCCTCGGCCAAACAAGGATAGCATATACCATATACCATATACCATACCTCCTCCAACATGCATCATAGTACCATGTGAATGTAATATCAAAATGGAACATCAAATATCATAGCATGAGAATCATAGCCTGTTAAAGAAAAGATCATCATAGCATGTGAATCCAACTGTCATAAGAGCCAACTTTCATAATGTCAAAAATGTTTTAAAAGATAAAATCAATCTAACTTGCCATCAATACTAAACCCAAGCAATGTCAAATTGATTGATGATTGAGTAGTGTCATCATGAAACATATCAACTTTACCATGCAACTTAGTCTATAGGAAGATAAAGAAGGATCTCAACTATTACAACATCTCAAATCAATTCTGCCAACCAATATAACCATCCTGAGTATCTGATGATGAAGGAATAAGTACTTTTACCATCAAACACATAAAAGCTCATATAACCACATTAAGCAAAGAATAGAAACCAAACTCATTGTGACCAATCTCATTGTCACATAAACCAAATACCTCTGCCATGCCAACTATCATGATGTAACTATCAATGTACCACAAACATGAGAGTTTGTGTATTTGACATCAAGGACAACAATTGAGAGGGAAACAAACTCCCCCTTTGTCCTTGATGGCAAAACACAACTCTCTCTCCCCCTTTTTAGCATCAAAGACAAAGGAAGGAAGAATTGTGCCAACACCTCAATAAACCAGTATGCTGCAAAAAGAACATGAAATATAAAACATACCATTACTAGCCAATTTATCACAAAGTATCCAAAAATACCCTATACTATTAGAATTAGAGCAATATAAACATACAAAGATGTCATTGTACATAGGCTTTCATCTTAAGAAATCCACCACCTAAACACAGTTTGGAAGACATAATACTATCTCTTTCAAATAAATTTGTAGTATATCACCTTGCACAATGCTTAATTGATCAAGAACTATTAGCAAACATAAAAACTTGAACATGAAAACCCCAAAAACTACATTATATCCATCATGGTACAACATCAACTAATAAAAACATCAATGAATCAATTGAAAGCACTAGAATGTAAGCATCAAGAAAACAACATCAAAGGACTTAGAGATCATCTGTATAATCCACTGTACCACTATCCTTAACAAAGCAACAACAAAATGTCAAAAAAACTAAAAAATATGTGCATTAGGTGCAATCTAAAAGCACACAAAAGCTCATTTCATGTTTGAGGAATTTTGTCACAAAGATTTGGATACATGTCTATGAGAACTTACACCCAACTGTCCACTGATCCTTATACTGCACTATAAACAACTTCATACTTGCCATGCTCTATTTCAAGACAACATTAGTACTAAAAGAAGATCCAGCAAGAAACCATTATCATCACACAATTCATTATGATACATGCACTTTTCATAAGACTACCTTAGCCTTGGGCAATCACATAGGCCTTATTGTCATGCTTTGTACAACCTCAGTCCCTCTGAATTGAAACTTTTAATTAACATAATTACTCTAGAATATTCCTTAATTTTTGCACCACATAAACTGTTGAACAATATGCACCGAGCAAGTATCAAAGCCTAGGCATATCTTAGTCTAAAGATTATCTCAAGAAAAGTACTTTCTCAAATACTATCTCAAACAAGATACAAAAGATTTTTGCGATAAAAAATCAAAGAACTCTTAATCAAGCAAAACAAACACAAAGCATTGTTTCTAGGTTGTCTTAAGAAACAAGTTGGAACTATTATGAACCTGATAAAGAAGACAATGAGCATTATATTGTTAACAAAAACTACACTTGATCAATCTAGAGTACACTTCTTATGACATCAAGAGCATCAAACCACTGTCATTACTGTGTATGTCATCATACTCACTATGTAAGGAAAGACAACTGTCACTCATCAAAATAAATGTCATAGAATTAAGATTGTCATCAAACACTAGATCACTAACATTATACTAGCACTTAATCTATGTAATTGTCAATATATTCCATACCATCATCATTCATTGTTAGACTAGTACTTATTAACTGCCAGTTGACTGTATTTTCTTATATTTCTTTATGACTAAGATCACCATCTAATCATCAAAGCATTATCTTAAATTCACTATCTAACATCCATAGCATACTATGTTCCTCAAAGAAAGAAACACTATCAATTTAGAAATGTAATAACTCATATTCTAGCTAGTTCCAATAAAGGACATATATGGATTGTCATATGTGTAAGGTCTATCACCTTCCTTTACTATGATTTGCCATGACTATACTAAAATGATTTTTGACTGCCCTCATAAAGAACCTATCATCATAGACTTCTTTCACTTCAACATGATAATAGAAAACAAAGAACTGATGTCCTATTGCTCCTGTAATTGCTCAAGTTAACTGTCAAAGAACAAAACCATCAAATAAATACTACTTTTGTGACACTATTGAAACTATCATTGTCCACCAAGATTGAGATATAACCACTCAATAACTGCAATATTAAAATTAGTCCATGATCTTTGCAACTATTTGGTAACTTGTCACATGTTTTAGAGAGCCATACTTAGAGAACAAGAAGGATTCTCAGTACAATATGTTGTTCTGATTAAACACATAGTTCTACCTTATTCATCACACCCAAAGCTGATTCAAAATTGACACCTCTTCCTAATTTTCTTTAGGGGTTTGATAAATGTAGCATAAAGCCAACTCGCCCTTAATTAATGCTTCTCTTTAAGCACTTATGGATGGAACTTGTGCAATATGCCCAAGTTCAGGTTCTTTCATTTCCTTTACTTGTTTCCTTCTCCAAACTTTCACAGTCCTAGTTGTCTTGTGAGGGCTAGAAGGATTCACTAGATTAACCTTACAGTATAATGCTTTATGTCCAATTTTATGACATCTATAACATCTGATATTTGGAATAATAGGAGGAACAAAAACAAGATCTCTTAACAACTAACAATTCCTTGCTCTATGACCAACTTTGTTATATTTATAACAAATATTGATGAAGACCTGATTTGTCGCATTATAGGAACTCTTAACCTTATCCCATCTCAGACCATTTCTTGATTGAATTCTACAATCTCTAGCTCTATGACCATAAATATGACAGGAATAGCAATAACTATGGAATTGAGAGTAATTATACCTAAAGGATGGAGATCTTGAGGGCTTGTTTGTCCTTCTATCTTTATCACCATGTTGGTCTTTTGTCTTATCAACAAGAGTAGTAGCATGATGATCCAAATCAATCTTTTTCCTTGCTGTATTCTTAACTTTGGATGACTGCCCTTCTTCATAACCAAAACCAATAGTATCTTTGTGAAACCTTTTCTTACTTAACATTTCATTTAACTTGTTGGTACTATCATCAAACTTTAGATACTTATCTAACTGCTTTCTAGCATCCTCAAGCTCTTTCCTTAAAGAAACTACTTCTCCTTCAAGGTTTTGACATTTATTAGTTTTGATTTCAAGATCAGATTTTGTACACTCAACTATCCTTTTTGTTTCATCAATTTTAGTCCTTAAACCAATGTTAGGTTCATAAACTTGACTCTTTAGTTCCATAATAAGATTGTTTGCTTCTTCAAGTTCTAAAGAAACTTTTGCAAAATATAAACATACCTTGTCTTTGGAATATTTCTCTTGTTGAAGTTGGTCTTCTAACCTCTTATTCTCCTTTCTAAGTTGCTTAATTTTATTCAAGGCACACAAGAGTTCTCCTTCTAAATTAGTCTCACAATCATGTTCATCATACACCTATTCATAATCATATTCATCCACAAATAGGTCTCCTTCATCATCAATTTCAACTACAAAATCCTCAAATTCTTCTCTACTAACATTCACATTGTCAAGACTCTTAATTGGAAGACTGATTTCTTTATGACATTTTGTATTTACATTCATGGTTGACTCATGAAACAATCCATTGCTGGACCTAACTGAAGCTTGGTTTTCAATTTTTTTATGAGCATCTTTCTTTTCTCTATTTGAGGTCTTATTTCTATTATTTTTACCCTTTGTACTCTACTTACCAGGAGCCCTTAAGTTTGTTAGACTTCTTGCAAGGGTCTAGCTCTAATACCACTTGTTGGAGTATGAAAGACACTAAGAGGGGGGAGTGAATCACTATCTTATAAAACATAATTGTTTTTGGCAACCATGAACTTTATCAAACTATGAACATCTACCTTTTTATAATGAAAACAAGACATTCATTTATGAACTGTAATGGACTATCACAACTTGTACACATGAAAGAACAAGACAACTATTGATGAACTGTTACGAACCATCAAAACCAATTTATGAATATCATATTAATATTTGCTAAATCATGACTATAGGACTGACAAACAAAAGAGGTAGTTTTATAACTTTCATTGGACTATGATAATCATGCATTTGTACTAACTCAAAATGAGTATCATGTCAACAATAATATGCAATAGTTAAATCATGAAACAATGAACATAAACACGTGAATAGAGCAACATAATCACAAAAGACCATAACACAAAGATTTGACAAGTGGAAATCCCTCTAGGGATTAAAAAGCACTCCAGAAAATGCCTCACTAGCTTAATCATCAAAAAACACCAATTACAAAGCCTCACTGGCCTTTATGTCTCACTGACTACACAATGTGTCACTAGCAACATAAGCCTCAATGGCAAAATAAGCCTCACCGGCAACACAAGCCTCACTCGCAACACAAGCCTCACTAGCAATACATCAACCTCACTGGCATTAGGTCAATCTGTGTCTCACTGACATGACCTTATATCATCTTCAAGTTTCTCTATTTTACTACAACTTAGTTCTTGATCATCTCATTGAATTTGGAGACCTCAAGAATTACAAAATAAAAAATGTGCATGTCAATAACATACTAGTATTGTCCCAATGATAGTGTAAGATACAATATCATCAACACCATATCATGTATTTACATTATATACTTTTTATACAATACCACAAAACCTTCTTTCTCTCATGGAATAGTTTGTCTGTAACTGAACTTTTTCAACTGTCTCAGGCAGTTTGCAACTACATTAATAACTATCACAAGAGAATGGTCAAATAGACCCATCAAGACCTTATACATTGCCTTTGAAATATGAAACTTTAACCACAGTTGGAGTCTTTAATAAATATTTAACTACATATAATATTTGAATTGTTCAATGAAACAAAGAAAGCTTTGATAAACTATAAATGCCAAAACAAAGCACCATTAAACTACCTTCAATCCCTGTGATGATAAACCCTAGGGTAGAGTCAAACTATCAAACCCTAACCATGGGTATAACAATTTTAAAACCCTTTACCAAAGCTTTGAAACTGAATAGCCATTGCCAAAAACCCTAACTATTCTTTACCATATAGATAAGCAATGAATGAAATAATAATCACTAAATTGACTACAGCTTGTAACTATAACCAAGACTTATAATAAAATCAAAAATACCCCTTTTAAAGACCAGACTACCATAGTTTGGAAAGAGCATCAAAAGATTATATAGCTTTTCAACAAACAGAAAACTGTAACAGAGAATAACACTTCACAAAAAACTTCACCATTTTCATTTTAAAAATTTCAAGGCATTTTGATTTTATAAGAGACCAAAAAATAGAGACTTCTCCAAGCATCCAACAAGGAAGAATATCACTTGTTTGAAATGTCTTTTATGCCTCAGAAAACAACTGTCAAGTAGACTGTGAGCTCAAGTAATTGTCCACCTTCAAGCATTATCATTTCACAAAAAAAACCTCATCATGATACTTATCCTCATCTCCATTTTACATAATGATTAAAACCTAAGTCGAGAGAAGGATAAAACAAAGTTACACATTGCAAAATGAAACCTTAACAAACATTTTCTCCATATTATTTCATTGACAACCTATCCCGGTGAGCCTTAAAAGGCTCAGTGACTAGAAGTTTAGACAATCAACTTTTACCTTCTATGAAAACCATAACCCTGCCCAGCAGGTTAATAAGTTTAAGTTCCCAATGGGAAAGAATTTTCGAAGTGATGTCTTATATGTGCACAAGAAAAAAAACCTTTTTCAAATAATGATACAATGTGATGCTCCATTAGTGACTTTAACTTCATCAACAATAATATGGTAAATGAATGCTTTAAGATATCTGCATAACCACTTAAAGAAATAAATGAAACATCATAGCAATAATAACCTTGAAACCAATGACCTCTAATTGTCTCATGAAATAGGATCTATCATAATGCCAATTAAAAGAAACTGATACAAGTGTGCCCACTATAATGCCATAATGCAAATCAAGGATACCCAATGAAACCAATGATACAATAACCAACATGCACCTATAGAGTATGCCTCAGCCAAACAAGGATACCATACCATATACCATACCTCAACCAACATGCATCATAGTACCATGTGAATGTAATATCAAAATGAAACATCAAAGATCATAGCATGAGAATCATATCCTGTGAAAGCAAAGATCATCATAACATGTGAATCCAACTATCATAAAAGCCAACTTTCATAATATCAAAAACATGTTAAAAGATAAAATCAATCTAACTTGCCATCAATGCTAAACCCAACCAATGTCAACTTGATTGATGATTGAGAAGTGCCATCATGAAGCATATCAACTTTACCAATGCAACTTAGTCTATAGGAAGATAGAGAAAGATCTTGATTGTTACAACATACCAAATCAACTCTGCCAACCAATATAACCATCCTAAGTATCTGATGATGAAGAAATAAGTACTTTGACCATTAAACACATAAAAGGTCATATAACCACATTAAGCAAAGAATAGAAACCAAACTCATTGTGACCAAGCTCATTGTCACATAAACCAGATACCTCTGCCATGCCAACTGTCATGATGCAACTATCAATGTACCACAAACCTAAGAGTTTGTGTATTTGACATCAAGGAAAACAACCGAGAGGGCAATAGATGAAACTACCGAATGTAATAAATGCAACTAAGAAGTTGTTTATATATACTCACCTTATCTGAAAACTATTCTAACCACTAACAACAATCAAACAATACATTGTTCTTGTGCTGGTAATATCATTCAAGTATTGCTACCAGACTGGAAAAAGATTGGCTATGAGGAGTACCTCAAGGATAAATCAGTGATTATCTTCATGTTACGGGACTTTTGCAAAAAAAGACACTTCACCTTGAATTAGAGTAATGCCATCATTAGTTCATCTTGTGCTGAGGATTGATCACAATATTTCAATATACTAAAGTACATCCATAGTCCTTTTCCAACTCTTTGTTACAAACAAAAATTATATCAAAGAAAATTATTTTGTTCACCGACAGTATAGTGTTTCCATTTTTTATAATAGACAATGCTGACAATCATCTTCATACTCATCTTGTAGGAAGATAATATAGCACAACATCACAAGCAATTTGAATTATATATGCATCATCTCTCATTTTCCAAAGCATTAGAAACTGCATTTTTGTTACATATATGTTATACATGAAAGCTACTTGATACTCTCTATACTGTTTAAATTACAAAACCTGTTTTAATTTATATTGTTACAATGTTGTGTAATCAACATTTTTTGTTGGATATATCTTATACATGATAACAAAAATTTTGATTATATAAAATGTGGATGTTTTTCATGTTTATTTTCATATGTGTTTTGGTCATGTCAATTGAGGATTAGTGTCACTGATTAGGCAATTCTATACCACTTTTTTGGTTTTTTAAAATTAGATTTTTATTTCATGTTTTCAGTTCTATGCACTATGGCATTATCAATAGAATACTAGTTTCAATGGTTTCCTTGTAATTATATTTGATTTTTGTAGCAATACAAACACTATTTGGTATCAATTTTGAAGTGTGTGTTTTAGGCATGTCAATGCATTATACATTTCAAATTTTAATACGATTAAAAAACTCTGGATAGCAATTTCAATAATATTTATTTTTGGTATTGCATGAGGTACCACTTTCACTTGTTGTTTTATGATTTTATCGATGACAGGAATGCTATTACATATTTCAAAAAAATAAAAAAAATTAGCACCATAATTCATCATTACTAGACATATCCATCGAAGCTCAAAAATGCCGCGAATGAAGTGACAAGTATAATCTCCACCAAGGCTTTTATAAGCGTTTGTGCTAAAAACTTTGGTTAGCATATTAGCGCTAAGACAAATTCAAATGAGGAATGCCCTGCCCTAGCAGAGGAGTTGAACTTTTGTTTGGATCACACACACACACACACACACACACACACACACACACTAACTATATATATATATATATATATATATATATATATATATATATATATATAGAAGTTGTTGTTGGATAGTGCCTTTGATACTTGTGGTTGGTATATTTAGTCTTGAAATGCTGAAAACATTTGAAAATCACCATTTTCTACAACCTGATTTAAAGATTAAAATCACTTGGGCTCAAATTTCATAGACATGTCCATCAAACCTCTAAAAACTGTGCAAATCTAGTGACAATTATAATCTCCATCAAGGCTTTGATAAGCGTTTGCACTAAAAATCTTTGTTACACGATTAGCACTAAATCCCCACTTCACTAGATATATCCTATAATGTTGAAAATCCCCACTGATCTAGTTGTCTCGTAAAGTTCTATCAACCAAGGTAATAAGGTAGCAATATATCCTATTAATTGCTCATAGAAAATTACCACTAAAATTTATTGTCACTAGACATATCCATCAAAGCTCAAAAATGCCTCAAATCCACTGATAATTATAATCTTCACCGAGGCTTCTATAAGGGTTTTCCCTAAAAACCTTGGTTAGTAGATTAGTGCTAAGACAAATTCAAATGAGGACTGACATATCCAAAGGATAGTCAATTCCACACAAATCTTGTTAGAAGCTGAAAATCCACATATACTATCATAGAATAAGACAGTTGTGTGGGCTATGCTTAGATGTACATATGGCATGATTTGCTATAGAATGAATGAAATGTACACATACTGTAAACCAGTTTTCAACCTACTGAATTTAGTGTAGTTGCAAGCATGAGACCCAAATAAGTATAACAACTACAATGAGTATTACTATAAGGATGTTGTGAATGAGGCACTAGGAAATTATTGTTCTTGGCCATTTCTGGTGTGTTCAATAGGTGGTCTTAATGGCATTGCTTGAATCTATACTCTAATCAAAAAGAAAAATAGATCATAAATGTAGAGAAGTAAAAATTGATAGGTCAAATTCTAATTTGTAATATTGATCATGCATTGAGAAATGAAGGATTGTACCCCCAAATGTCTAAACAATCTAGATCTTGTGCTATGGAGCTCCAAAATGACCTTCCGAGACTTGTCAACGTGGATTCGATTAAACTAAATTATTGAAGTGTTGGTTTTGCTATTATTGGAACTTACAGAACAAAGAAATGAATCCAAAGAAGAATGGAGACAATAGCGCACTATTATTGGTAAAGAATTACAAAGAAATTACAATGTTAAAAATGTTATTGATTACATTAATGGTTTCAAGCACATTCTTGTACACTAAGTTTTAATCTAGATACAATTTTGCATGTACTAATAATTTCTAGAGTGAAACACCAATTTTGTTTATCAATTCAAAGTAGGTAGGGCTGCACCATTATATTAACTGTAAAATATGAACAATACATAGCAAAATAGTAGAATAAACTATCATCTTACACAATACATACATCCAACTACATAGTGAAACTACCATGCAACCAGATTCCAAATATTGCCAACCCTATCCAACCCTAACACCCAACCTAAGCATATATCCATTATAAGATTGTTACATACAAAATTCAAGGCAGTTCCCTTGAAGAACCCTCGGACCCTTAACAGAAAGCATGAAACGCATGAAAACAATAGATTCAGATCACCATAACCCTTGGCCGCTCCCAGTTTGTAGCCTCCTCTCTACCTGTGAGCCCTTCCTCCACTATGAAGTCCTGGAGCCATGTCGAGCCATCATTAGGAAGAATCTCCAAGATTTGCTTGAGGAATCTTATTCCTCATGACGTAGTCAAATGGAAGCATGGCAGAGTCTCTAGAGAGGTGGTGAAGACCAGAGGAAAACACTTTCGTGGCTGACCTTGGCGCCGAATCACATATTAATCACATGGGAGTGGAATGCCCCTGTCCACCTCATAATTGTTCAAGACGTCCTCCAAACCACCCAGAAACCTCCCTTTGATGAGTTTTTTGCATAGTTGGTAGGTTGTTTCCTTGGACTCTCCCGCCTCCAACACAGAAGCAAGGAACATGGCCGCAACATTGGTATTATCCCTGTACCTTTGTTTGGCTCTCCAAAAAGCCTTGCCCAAAACCATCTTCATGGCGTACAAAATGAGACTGTCCCTCGACTTGAAGATCAAGCCCAACCTTATATCCATCACCCTCACCAGAAATGCCAATTGGTTGTTTGTACATAATTATATTATAAGAAGTTGTTTCATTTCATAGTGTAATGCCTTCATTCATTTTACAAAGGAGGTATACACAAGACTGCATAAGTGTTGTATTTGTATTCATTGGAAAGAAAGCATTGATCAATTGTCCCACACAATTCATGGGAATAGCTGAACCAATACAACATAAGAAATATACTATGCATCTAAAGATAAAGAAAAGAAAAGAGCACATAAGAAGAGGCATATCCATCAAATTGCCTGATTAAGGTCTTGAGTTAATCTTCATGGTAGCTTTCTCCTCCTCGCCTCCAATCTTTGAGTGAACCTATATCATGATGAGAGGCGTTGTTAGAGCTGTGGACATGAGTCTACCTATGTGCCTATCAACAAAAGTATAATACATTGCCTATGTTGCACTGAATCAATTGACAAACATCAGTTATATCCAAGAGGGCCTAAAAAGTAAAACATCATCAGGAAGAGCATTGAAATTCGTTATTATTTTATCTAACATGTTTGTTCACTATGTAGGTATAGGTGAAGTCATGTTGCTGATCCATTTCTGAAGACATCATAGCATGTGATGCAAAAATGGGCTCCCACAAGGGTTGAGCCCAGCATGCTACCCCTTGATCTTAAGGGGAATATAAGATAAGAAAAGAAACTTTCAAATCAATAAATAAAAGCATATTCTGATTCAAAGTCAATGACAACATCAATACATCATGGACAACTAATGAATTAGACTAGTCATAAATACCATTCATAATGACAAAGTATAAAAGGAAGTCTCTTTACAATCTAGACATCATGCAAAGACATACTGATGCCATCAAGTGAATACATAGTGCATGGATGTATATGATCTACAAGAATATAAACAATGGACACCACAATCATCTTGACAATAAATTCCTACTTTGTCATTATGAACAACCTTTAATACCACATCAAGAGCATGAAAGCTAAGGATGCATCATGGAGTAGTAGTTGGACAGTAGTAGAACATGTATTTACCACTCTTGTTGTGAATGAAGTGTAAAGTTGCTATTGAATGCATGAAACAACCATAAAGGATAAAAATCAGTCATGATCAAGACTGTCCTATCAGTCATAAAGCATATTGTCAGCTATAGGATAGTCATACTAAGAGAAATAGTCCTATATCTATATCCAAAAAGTGAAGTGTAGCATACACAGTCCACATAGACTGGAACATTTGAGTCGTGATTGATACCTATAGTATAATGACATGTCAGCTATCTGATATATAAGGGAACAATAGGGTACAAGTCTATGATGGAGGATTGGAATGATCAAGATGCAAATCTATTGCTTAGTAGCCATACTATCATAGCACTATACTATAGGTATGGTGAACATTTTATTGAAATCATAAGAATAAAACAATCATTAAATAATCATAATGTCTAACTGTTATAAGAGATAAAGGAGCAATCATCATGTATTTGGGAGCATTCCATAAAAATCAAGATCAGCCATGCAAATAATGTGTAGTAGTCAAGTGCATGATCAAGGATAGGGTCAGAGAAGGATGAAACCCTTGTAAGACAAAAGAACAAGGGACAATCATATCAATATAATGATCTTAATGTTTTCCCAGCTCATCAACATCCTACTAAGTCATAATCAACACTAAAAAGCAGTGAACAATTCTCTTGACATAACTAAGCCATGCCACAAAGAGCTTATAGTAAGATGCCAGGTCAAAGCAACCAAATGAGCATGAGAATTGTCATTATGAGGGTGCAAAAGATAGAGGGCATGGTGACTGTCATTAATGAGAAAAGCATCAAGATCAAGTATGTGAAGGAACCACAAGAACGAATGCACTGTCTTAGTCACAAAGGATAGAGAAAAGAGAATAAAATCTCAGTGTTAATATACATCTATAGGAGATAGAAAGAAGAACAACATATATTTTAACTCATTCTATAGCTTTCATTACAAAGTGCAGAGTTTACAGTATGTATGTCAGTACATATGGAGGAGCAGAGGAAAAATAGAGCATAGTCTTTCTTTTATGGTGACTATCACCACAACCAATGAACAAACATTGTTTGAAAGGTGAAGGAGTAGGTGGAACCCTAGTAGGGTTTTTATCAAATAAGAGATAAAACCATTTTCATCATTTCATTACAATGAAAGCCCAAACCAAGACAACACAGAGAGGTAAACAAAATGCTAATAAATTGTGATGTCTTTCATGACAAAGAAAAGCAAGATGGAGTATATTGTTCACCATACATATGTGTTCCTGTAGCAATCATTATGCCATGAGAAAAAGAGCAGATGGAGGAAGAAAAGTAAAGTCTCAGTGTTTCAAATATACAAGAGAAACCTTGAAACAACAAACCCATGGCCTGATACAATGGACAAGAGAATGTTGCTAGTGAGACAAAGATTCAAGCTGATGAAACCCATGGCCTTCAATGAGGAAAATACACAGAAATGTCCATGGTCGTTGCTTAGAATACAACAAAATACTTCCTTCATAGTCGACGGCTACATAAATGGCAACAATCACCATTGAAATCACATGAAGCAGCAGCCCTAATCTCAACTACAACAACATTAGTTGTTTCAAGAAAGTCATAGAAATGGGTGGAATATGGTGAGAATTTTAGATGCCAAATACACATAAGAGAATACATCCTTCATTTTCTACATTTTAAGCATTATATTTATAGATTCTGAAGTAAAAAGGCAAGCTATAAAGGTGGAGAGCTTACCCAAAAGCCCGTTTTGAAGTCTGCATATACATTGCCTTCAAAAGCTTAAACCAAAAGATGGATGGTGGCCTCAAATACAGAAGAAAGTTCAATAGAAAAAACCAAATGTAATGCATCAGAAAATAGTCATGGTTGTGACTAGGAAAGCCCAAAAAATGCTTTGAAATGGAGCACATTATCTAGTTTTGTGCCAAAACACTTACCTCTATAATTTTTTTCCTTCAGATTCTTCATGAAAACCTCTAAGAAGCAGCAAGAAATGGAGGTTTGAGCTTCAGGATCAAACCCTAATGGTGGCGGCTAGCAGGAGAGCAAGTTCCCCCAAAAGGTCAAGTACAAAATGAGGTTGAATGATTAGGGCTTGTGTTTTGTTTTAGGGCTGATAGTTTCCCTAATTCAAATGGGGTTTTTTATCACATTCTTTTAAAAAAACAAATGTCTCTATTAATACCTTCAAGGTATTATTTTTCACTTTTCATAAATACCTAGGCAGTTATGCCTTAGAGTTATTTTACAACCTTTGGGGAAAAAATCAACCTTATTGTGCCTTAGGATAATTTGTGATCCTTATAGAAAACCAAAAATCCTAAGTGGGAAAATATACAATACTTGGTAAGATTTAAATCAAAAACATATTTTGCCTTGCATTATTGCAAAAATCAAGAAAATAAAGCAAAATGAGGTGGGGCCATGACTCAAGACTTTCTATTAT
Source organism: Cunninghamia lanceolata (assembly GCA_027924645.1). Classification (NCBI taxonomy): domain Eukaryota; kingdom Viridiplantae; phylum Streptophyta; class Pinopsida; order Cupressales; family Cupressaceae; genus Cunninghamia; species Cunninghamia lanceolata. The sequence goes on along the minus strand of BSBN01000677.1, from coordinate 2,335,587 downwards.
GTAAATTAAAACTGCAATATATTGTAAAGCAATATTAAGGTAATATTCTATAAATTGCCTTAGTATTCGCTATTTTAAAAATGCAGGTAAATCAAATTAAGTGCATAGAACTTTTTGTTTTGGTTTGAGTTTTTTTGGGTGAAATAAGGAAAAGCTAGGAAAACTAAAGTTTCTATTTCAGTTTCCAGTTAATTAGAGCTTAATTTTTTAGTCTTTTTAGGTGGGCCCACTTGGGAGGGAAAGTTTCCACCTATTATTACTCGTTTGGGATCAGTTTTAGGCCCTATTTTTGTGGTTTTTTCCCTTTGCTATTAAATAAAACTTTTGGTTTCTTTTTGGGTAAGACAGCTAGCTAAGTTTTTAGAATGTCCTTTTGGCTATTTATAGGGGAAAACAACTCAGTTTATGCAGTTCAGATTTGCTTCTTTCTTTCTTGCACACTACAGAAAGTTCTATAAGCCTTGATTTGTACTCAGATTCTCATGTCCTTATACTCCTTTCAGTTTAATAAAAGGAGCAGAGCATTCCTACCTCATCATTTTGTCTCATTTTGTAGTAATAGTTTGACGTTATCATTGTGATTGCAACTCTTGGGTCCTTTTTATGTCTTATTATTACAAGTGTGGGTGTAGAAATTTCATATAATATAGATTGCATGTTGTGTTTAATTCCAAACCTTCATGCTAGATAGTTTTGTGTTGTGTGTTTCATTTGAGGTTGTGAAAGTTATTTCTTTGAGAGTTGATTGTGAGTGGAATTAGTAAATAAATCTTAAGTTCTCGTGCATATCCCTTTAGGTTTTTAGGATTCCATTTCATGTTATCTTTCTATCCCTTTGCTCAAATAAATCATTTTAGTCTAGGTGATCTACCGGGGGAACCAACCTCTCTGGAGATTCGTTCTCATCATAAGTGACCCAAAACTTGAGAACATTTCCATGTTTCAACAGGAGAGCTAAGTTTGACTTAGCTAGGGTGCAATCCTGATTGACAATAGTTTTTGACACACCCGGTGGGACTCTGAAACTTGTTTGCGGAGAAGTTCATCAAATTTTAAGCTATTGTTCTACTATACGCAGTAGTTTTTTCTAGCCTTTGGAGTTTTCAAGATATACCTGGTGACTCTATTTTTATGGTTTTATGTGTAGATGTAGTGTAACCAGTGTATGCAAAAAGTGCAGACTAGATCAAGTCTTGCTCCATTCAAGTATTTGCAGTTATCTCCACCAAGAAGGAAGGGTAACATAGTAAGAATAATTTCTAACTCATCAAGGAGGTTAAGATATACACCTCCAAGCCTCAACCTTGCAACTCCAGTGCAGAGAAGTCATGCTAGTAGTACAAATACCAATGATTCCTAGACAATTTGCATTTGCACCTTTTAATGGGGGCAACCCATTAAACATTGCCTAGAATGATGGCATTCCTATTGCAGTTTTCAAAAGTCTACCATACTTTACAAGAGAAGATCAGACCACTACTATTGAGCACATTCTAGATGTTTCAATGTTGTGCTCGGTGCATAATATCACTCAAGAGAATGTAGCACTTAGACTATTGGCTGCCTCACTGAAGGGTAAAGCTTTGCAATGCTTTAGAGGTCTTACAAAAAATTTAATAACAACATGGGATCAGTTGGGTGATGGCTTGCATAGGAATTTTGAGGATAATTCCAATCATTTGTCTTTGCTAAAACAGTTAAGTACCATCAAGAGAGCTCCTCACAAGCACATGGCAGATTTGAACTCCTATTTCCAGAGGACTTGGGATAGGATTCCCACAATGGTAAAGCCTCCACAACAACATGCATTTTTATTCTTCCTTAAAGCTTTAAATAGTGAAATCTCTGTAATGATTCAGTCTATTGGTGGGTTAACTCTTCCTAACACTTTTGATGTAACTATTAGAGTAGAGAACTGGCTTATTCAAGTGGGTAGAATAGACCCAAGGCCTCCTATGCCCATCTTTCCTAAAATTCAACCACTTGTACCTATGTCTTTACCACCTTTAGCTAGTGTCCCGCTAGTTCCAGCAATAGGATATCAAGTTGTAGCCCAAGAAACTATTGTTCTAGCCCAATCTCAAGAGTTTCAAGAGATTAAGAATATATTGAAAACCTTTGGGAATGATTTAGTCAATATTAAGAAGCAAGATGGCCAAGAGCATAGACCGTATCAAGCCCCACATCAACCCAACAAGTCAAATAGACCACCTTTTCAAGCTGATGCTCAAGGTTAGAGGAGAAACTTCAATCCTAGACCCTTTCAGCCTTATAATCCTAATGTTTCCAGCTCTTCAAGAGAGCTTGTTCTCACTTAGAACAATATGGCACAAGATTGTGACAGGTGTTATCCATGTAACCAGCCTCATAACCAAGTTGCATGTACAAACTATATGAGAAATCAAGCTCTTATGGTGCAGAACAGTTATGGTGGTTTGGAAGGTGTCTTAAATGAGAATTGGCAAGGTACTGAGTTTTGTGGTGTGAACTATCCCCAAGGCCAAAATCAATTAGATACACCTATTGTAGCCAATACAAGATCAAAAAAGAGGGTTGTTGATTTGGAGAAGCAAGCTAGAAATGTTCAACAATAGCCTGCCAAGGACAAGTTTCATGCTTCTTCATCTCAAGTTGTCCCCACATCACAACAAAAGTTGTAGATTCTACAAAGAGGACAAGCTTTACCTAGGAAGGAGTAGTCTAAGGTACAATCACATCCTTCACAGAGGTAAAATGATGTTGTGGCTCTCAAAGGGCAGCAAAAGGTGAGTCTTGTTTCATTTAATGTTGTTGAACACCTTAAGAAGGCTACTATTAGCATGTCAATATTGGATGCATTGCAAATTCCTCATCAAAAATATTTGCTACAAGATGCTTTGGTTGATCTTTACATTTCTAATGTTGCTAACCAAGAGAAGACTAAGATTGTGCTTGCAAACAGAACAAAAGTTAAGAATGAGCAACAAACTCAAGAGGTAAAGCTTCCTCCATTCTATTTGAGTCTAATCATTGGTGATAATCTTGTTCAAAATTGCATGATTGATTATGGTGCAAGCAGTTCAATAATGCCCAAGAGTCTAGTCAATAAGCTAGGACTAGTTTATAAGCCTCTTTTGTTGGCATGATGTTTTGTCATTGATGTCAAAGGTGTGTAATTGATGGCAATAGATATCAGATTAGAGGGCTTCAAAGTCAAAAGTGTATGTGATGTCTTAGGCTGGTACAAATATTGATGCAAAGGAATAGGTTTAGTGATAATGTGTGATTCTCAATTGTATTCATGATTTCAATGGTGTCACATTAGTCTGAATTGGTGTCATCATGCTATCATTTCACAACATGACAAAGTTCACATGCTTCATTCATATCGATGTTGATTGAGGAATTGATCATCATGATACCTAGGTTAGGAGTTTATCATAATCATCATGATATTACAGTGTTTGTTGTTTAATGCTAATATTGATCTTATGCTATATGGAGTTTGTTTGATGAGATGTTGAGTTTGGAAGTCTTGGAGGAGTTTGTTGTCTTCATAATCACCTATGCTTTGGAGATGTCAATCGAGATGTCAACAGTAGTGGGCTTTGATGAGTTGCTTTGTGAGTGATATTGATCTATGAACAATGATATTCACATTCATTGCTAAGAAGGATCTGTCAAGTGTTCATAAGGTGTTCAAGTTGTGGTTTAAGGTTCATTAAAAGAGAAAGTCATCATCATCTTTCTACAAGTAGTTGACACATATTTAGGGTTGAATTGTCAAAATTGAAGTATATGACATGCCTACCATATGGTGAGGGTAATCATACCCAGTTGAATAGCTCCATGTTGAAGTGATCATTCTCAGTCTTCTACATAGAGATAATAAACAAGTGGAGATGTTACAGAGAGTTTTAATTCAAAGGTGATGGTTTTAAGTTTACATCTAAAAAAAGGGCTAAATTCATTAAACCCTAGGTATACCATTGAATCCTAATTGTTAACTAGGTCTTAATCCTTAAAATAAAGTCTTCAACACCTTATTATATTATTGACTCTATGTTGCATTAGGATTATGATCATTGAGATTCAATGTTACTTTTCAAATCCTAGAAGAATCCTTTAAAACCCTATCTATACACTAAGCCCTAAAACCTTTTTTAAAATTAATCATACCCTAGCCTATCATCAGTAAAGTGTACTTTATATCTTTCTTTGTGTTGACCAGCTCAACCAATGATAAAAAACTTAAGTTACAACTTGAAGTGACCAGCCTCATGAGGTGACTGGTCCTGACTTCCTAGGGACACCAAAGGCTACAGGTCACAAAACATATATGGGCACCAAAGTTCATCGAGCGGTCCAAGTTAAAAGGTAAGTTGGTGCAAAGACTTGATCAAACAGTTGCCTTTTAAATAATTTTTTGAACCCAATAGTCATTATATGGTGATAAAATTTGACGTGCAGAGTTTGTTTATAAGACAGAGAATAGTTCTTTGAAGTTTTTTAATGAATCAGTGTGCCAGGGAATTTTGTCCTGAGATCAGTTCAATGTATTCAGAGATTTTGATTACTATTTTGAGATTATAAAGGTATATCTACATGGTAGTACAAGTGTTTTTTATTTTATGGAGAATTTTATAGAGTTTAGTGTAATTGAAGATTGAAGATGAATTAGGGTATGAAGTTAATATTCAATGCATAAGAGAAACATGCATGTGTGAATACTTGAACAGAGAAATACATTGTTTTGTTGTGGAGGTCTTGGTCTATCAGAGGGTTATAGTGAAAGGTATTATCATGATTTATGAGACATGAGAAGAAAATGTGTGCTTAAGAGACATATCTATATATTCATATAAGTTTGTGTATTCTTGGAGAGACAATGAATTTGCAGGGTGACTTAATGAGTAGAGGATGCAAAATGTTATTCTTGCGATAGAGATAAATGTGATGATAAGGGTAAGGTACATGTGTGATTTTGATTGATATGTGATAGAGTTTGTTTGTAGAGTGATACAAGGAGAGATAAGAGGTTGTATGAGCATTGAATTTATATATATGTTGATGTGTAGTAGCGAATCAGGGTATCCCCCTGAATTGATTTTCCCTTTCTCATGTTCACATTCAGCCAGTGAGGCTTGTATAGTCAATGAAACCTATTTGTTGCTAGTGAGGCATGATTTTCTATGGTCATTGAGACCTATTTGTTTCCAGTGAGATATTATTTTGTACTTGTCAGTGAGACATTTTGTTTAAGCCAGTGAGGCAATTTTAGAGTGGTTTTTCATCCTTATGAGGATTTTCCGCTCATCAAATTAGGTGTTATGTTTCTTGTTTGTCTTCACATGTTCATGTGCCCTAATGATTTATTTTTAAGGTTCTGATTCATACTTTTATTTACCATACTTGTGCATATGTGTTTAACAGATCATTGAAGTCTTCCTCTCTCTTTGTCTTGTAAGTTAAAAGAAACAAATTTTTTTAAAAGTTTATACAATACTGATTCACCCCCCTTCTCAATGTTCTCTTATACTCTAAAATGTTTTAAAGGGAGTAGTTCAGCTAGATGGATTTGTTGTTAAGACATCCAAGGTGATTAAAGATTTACCTCTTACCTTACATGCATGCCCCAATTTTGCAATCCCTCAAGATATTCATGTTATTAACCCACCACATCATTTTACCATATGGCTTCCTAGGGATTTTACTACCAAATTGGGTGGGTTTTTATCTTCTGATTGGTCCCATCTATTTTTCACAACAAGGTATGGTACAAAAGTAACCATAAAATCTAAGCCTCTAGCAAAGGATCATAGTGAACCATATGTCCCTAGCCCTTTAAATGCTAACCTCTACATCACCCATGAGCTGGAGGATCAATCCATGACCCTAGACCCCAACAAACCTATTAAGGATGTAAATCTAGATGAGTGGGTAGCCGAGGATCATGAAGATGACCCTTTCTGTCACACTAATGAGGTAGGATTAGACATTTATATGATTCATGAGCCTGATGTAGTGATTCCAAATCTAGTCAAGGATCAATGTCAGCTTGAACAACAATATAATCAGCTTTGGAAGTTATAATTTGATGGATCAAGAAATAAAAATGGGTGCTAGTGGAGGAGCCATGCTAGTTTAACCTGATGGAGATAAGTACTATTCAACATTAAGGTTTTCTTTTATCTATACAAATAATATAGTTGAATATGAAGCACTTACCCATAGCCTAGAATGGGCAAGAAAGAAAGGTATTAAGTGCTTACAAGTTTATGGTGATTCTGAGTTAATTGTAAATCAAGTTAGAAACTTAAATGTTACAAAAAATGATTTGCTCAATGAGTATAAGCATCGATTTTGGGATCTAATTGATGATTTTAATGCTTTAAATCTGCTTTCTATTCCTAGAAATCAAAATAAACATGTAGATAAGCTTGCTGTCATAGTATCTCAGTTTGATATTCCAACTGATATTCATAATATAGGGGTACAACAATATGTGACAGTTGTTGTTAGGCCATCTATACCAGATAATAATTTGATTTGGTAGGTTTTTGAGAGTGATGAGCAGATTATAAGTTTTCTGATTGCAGAAGCCAAGTGTACAGCTGAAAACCAGCAAAGTGGTAGAAACAATATGATAATTAGATTGTGTAGCTGAAGTCAAACAAGATGCCTAAGAGATTAGTAACATTGGAATATGTTTTTAATTCAGATGATCAAGTTAGAAAAGACAAATGCAGCATGAGTGCTAAGCAAGAGCATTATGAGCCCATTGTGATATTCAGAGATAAGCTCCTTAAGCTTGGTAATGTATGCACCAAAGAGGAACAACAAGCTTTCATTTTGTTATGTCAAGGATTTAGTGATGTTTTTCTTGGGAATATAAATATTTAAGGGGTTTTGATACTGAACTAGCTCAACACACCATTGAGCTAGAGCCCAATGCAAAGCCAGTGAGGCAAAAGAAAAGACCTCTTAACCCCAAACTTGAGCATCTTATGAAAGCTGAATTGAATAAGTTGATTGAAAGTAATATAATCTTCTGTATTAAGCATACCTCTTGGGTTTCTAAATTAGTCCTAATCAGAAAGAAGAATGGGGAGATTAGGCTTTATGTCAATTTTTGTGATTTGAATAAAGCCTCTCTCAAGGATCACTATCCACTTCCTTCAATGGAACAGATTTTGCAATTTGTTTCTAGTTCTGATAGATTTTCCTTGTTTACTGGATATTCAGGCTATAACTAGATTTTGGTGAAGGAGGAGGATCAGTATAAAACTACATTTACAACAAAGTGGGGTACCATGGCTTACAGAAAAATGCCCTTCAGTTTGTCCAATGCAGGGGCAACATTTCAAAGAGCAATGGGCATGGCCTTTCATTGCCTCATGAACAAAATTGTTTTAGTATATCTAGATGATATTACAGTTTTCTAAAAAAATGCTAATGAACATTTTGGTCATTTGAGGTATATTTTTCAAAGACGTAGAGAGTTTGGGGTTTCTCTTAACCCAAATAAGTGCATATTTTTTGTCCATGAAGGTAAGCTCCTGGGAGACATTGTCTCAAAGCATGGTATTTCCATTGATCCAGAAAGAGTTTTTGCTATTCTTAATTTACTACTACCAGCACACAAGACAGGATTACAAAGCTTTCTTGGTAGGATCAACTTTGTGAGAAGATTCTATTGATAACTAAGAGGGGGGGTGAATCAGTTATCTTAATTAATTTAACTTTTTGTTCTTCTTTAATAACTAGTACAACATCAAAATAGATAAGCATCCATAACCATGAAAGCATGAATAAAATCAATACACATGACACAATTTTGACGTGGAAAACCCTGTTAAGGGAAAAACCATGGGGTGACTAACCCAAGATTGTATTCTCTGTTAAAAGAATAGAAGTACAAAATGGCACTTGCCAATTAGGGCTCACTACCTAAGTACATTGCTCACAAGAGGCTCACTGCCTACAAGAGACTCACTGTCTACAAGGTACAAAGAAAGTAACAAGATTCTTGAACTAATGAGAAGCATCCAAATATGCTGAGGTTCAGTTCCGGTTAGGCTCAATACACTAATCTACTGCACTTCATTCTTCCTCTTCTTTGGTGCTGTTGTCCTGTCACATACTGGACCTATATTACTGCTTCCACACCACTCTCTGCTTTTCTTTGCACTCCTCCACACCACATCTCATCGAAATCCATCTGGTATATATATCCACACAAAGGATTTCAACATCTTTCTAGTCGGCATATGAAATACTCAATATTTTCCCAAACTCTAGTTTGTCGGCTGAATCCATGCTTACTAAGTGATGCATATCAAAAAGATAGTTATAGAAGTCATCAATCATGTTGGCCAATCATGAATGATGCCTCAAGAAACTTGATCATCATCAATATCTCATCTAGATTAAGGTCTGATGCTCTGTCAGTCAGTTCTTCCTCGGTCTAGTCTGCCAAACAGGAACCCAATACTTAGGTGCTCATATCTCTTCACTCTTTCATCACCGGAGGCTCAATCCTTGGAATGTATCAGTCATGGTACTCCTCTTGACTTCCCCAAGTCCACACTTTACTAAGATACTTCCTCTAAGAGATCCAAACCTGATTGTCAGACATTGCTGCATGCTCTGTTCTTGCTCACCAAACCAAGATACTCTTCAATCTGACTTCTGGTATAGAAATACCATGTCTTGCGGATGTGTGGGATGGACTTTGTTTCCATCAATGACAACACTCATGAAGCCACACTGTGTCTCTTGCTAACAATCTCCCCCTTTGGCATTGATGGCAACAGTTAGTGAAAAATGACTAAGTGTCACACTACACTCCACCTAGGCTGATGAATTGTTCTAATGTACACTTTACCGGAGCTCCCCCTTAGCTAGATACCACATTTTTTTACTACTACTCACTCCCCCTTTGACATTAATGGCAAAGGGTAGAATTTGCACACCAAAATTACCAAAAATCTAACTATACTTAGCTGCATAAGTATATATACATGTTATATTTACATATACTGAAGTATATCTACAAAAGTTGTCTTCAACTAGACAAATTCTATTGCCCAACTCTATTTCATCTTGTCCAAAATTGAGATGTGACCACTCAACAAGAATACAAAAGCCTCTGCCCTCTTTAGATATGTTGGATCACTGGTCCAGCTATGGTCTGAGCATCAGTTAGGGACTCATGCATGGCCTCTAATTTAGGGATAATTATCCCTCTAAGTTCACTTAACCTGCTTATTCTATTTTTCTTCTCCTTCTCAAGCTTCTTTATTTCATTTATGACTGCAATAGTCCTTCACTCTTCATTTATTATGGGAGAGGTGAGAGGATCAAAACTTTGAGACAAACTTGATAGTTTGCTCTCTTGTTCTTCCACCTTCTTGGTGATGTCTACTATTACGGTGGACCAAGATAGATAAAATTTGTATAGATCTCCACCAACTTTAAGAGCATTCTCTATGCTCTTTATTCCAATATCCAAATTTCTCTTATCATTTGTTATAAGTCCTTATACCTCAGAGAATCTCTTACCCAGAAACTCTTTCCAGACTTTCTCTTTAGCTGCTTTCTCTGAAGAGTCAAAATGTGTATTAACAGAGTTAACAAGAGACTTTAGATTACCGGATGTGGAGGATGAAGGATCCTTTTGGAAGGATGGCATGATTTTCTCTAGCACACCAGATGTAATCTCTATTAGCTCAAAATATTCCATGTGAGACTTCAAAACCTTTTCTTTTGCTTTGGCTTGAGCAAAAGATGCTACCTTCATTGTCTGGAATGGAGAGAGGGAATCAAAATTGAATGGTCCTTGAAGTAGCTCCGGTTCATCTAATTCCATCATTTCTTTTGTCAGGAAGTCTTTGACTACTTCTACTGTGTCTCTTGCTGGAGACAGAGTTTTCTTCCCTTCTGCAGCCTCAGCACTATCACTTGTGGTCTTCTCTATTTGACCTTCTTCTCTTTCCTTTACTTCTTCTACTTGATTGATTCTCTCTTCTTTTCTTTCTTTTCCTTCAGTTCCGGAGTCTGCTAGGGGGTCTGAAAGAGAGGTGTCTACTTCTCCATGGACTTCCTCTTCTAGAATAGAGGAATCTAAGTCCTTAGTCCTCTCTTTATCCATCTCTTTTGAATCTTCTACATTTTTCTCTATAGGATCTTCCTTTGATGTACTGAGTCCATCATCCATGACAGAGGGTTCATCACCTAAGTCCTCTATAACAGGACTATTGAATCTTTTATAGGCATTCTAGATGATGTCTTCAATCTCTTTAGCCACCTGACCATTCTCTTTGAGCATAAGCTTATTCATTCTAGCTTTGCTCTGGAACTCATCCTTGCAATCTTTCAAGATCATGCTCATTTGCTTTGGAGTGATGGATAGATAGAGTTGGATAGCAATCTGTTCTTTGATCTCTAAGTACTTTGCCTTGGCATTCTCCTTTCTCATTTCAAGTTCCTTCTCTAAACTTTTGGGAATTAGAGAGATGATTTCAATAAATGCCTTATTATATATGTTTAAGTACCTAACTATGGCTTCTTCCAAGATCCTTTTATCTACGTCATTATACTCATCATAGAATTCTATCATTGGTTGTAGATTCCCATCCACAGTAACTGCCTTGACTACATCATCAATGGACAGAGTAGGCCTTTCAACAAACTCATTTGCTTCTTCTTTCTTGCTATGACTAGTAGAGGGTTCACCGGATGTTTTCTTCTTCTTCTTCATTTTCTTGATCTCCTCATCTAATTCTCTCTCTTCATCATCCTTCTGACTTGTATAGGACCTTGTTGCCTTTTTCCTTTTTCTCATCTCTACCTTTCTAGATGTTTGGGCTTCCAGTTTTGATGCTTTTTGGGTCTTAGAGGTGGCAGGTGCAGAGTTTTTGGAGGATTTGGTCTAGGAGGGGCTTGTACTGAAGCACTTTGTTTTCTATTTCTTTCCTTTCTATCTCTTCCCTTTCCATCTTCTCTCTGTTGGCATCAACTGTCTCCTTTGATATTCCATGCCTCTTGGTGAATTCTTCCACTTCCCTTCTCATTTTTCTCTTGATCTTAGGTTGTCTTAGTTCAACATGAACTTTTACACTCAGCTCTTGGTAGGTTCCAAACCTTTCTGCCTTAGGGTCCTTGGGCTAACTCAGCAGATGTTGGATATGTAGTTCTAAGATTTTCTCATCAACCTCATACCCCATTGGCATGATCCATACTATTCTTGGTTCCACTGCCTCCATTAGGCATTGATCAGTGTCTACCATAAAGCACACTGTATCCTTGTATTTCTCAACCAAAGATTTGGGGATTCTTTCTCTAGCCTGCATCATGCTTTGGATGTTTTTGAAGTAACCCCACAGAGTTGTATTTTGTGTTTTGGCATCACCAAGCCCATACATATAATCCTTGATTTGTATGGCAATAGGTCTATCATTTTGCCATATCCAGCCACTAGTTCCGAGTAGCTCATTCATATAGTAGAAGAATAGGCAAAGTATCAAGCCAACATACTTGAATGAATTCTTTTTGTCCTTCATTTTCTGCAAATTCTTGAATAGTTGATTTGGGAGAAGCTCACAAAGATCATAGTCAGCATTTTCTCTTAGCATTTGATAAGCAGTGTAAATTACAGTTCCCGGTACTGAATTTTCCCTGCTAGAGTGATATATCTTGTAACCAATTATCATGGAGGCAAACTTGATATCTGGATCATAGATATCTTCTATTGTCATTGCTCTCTTGTCAAATTTTGATCCGGTAGCCTCACTAACAGTTTAGTTTTTGACCGATTTGAGAACAAGTAACCCACCAGATGAGTGCAATCCGGTTACCACCCTAATTGCATCCTTGGTTATCTTGAATGGCCTCATCAACCACATAAAGTTGTCATGCATTCTGCTCAGAACATACCAGACCCAATCATCTTCAGCAAAATAGGGGAAATGAATGCAATGTCCAAAATGCTTATCCCAGATGGCCTTGTACTGAGGTTTGAGTTCAAATGACTCATCTATTAGTTCTTTGTGGTAGATATCCATTAGCTCGGATTCCCCAAATTCTTCAATGTTTACGTGTATGTAAACCCTAACATCTTCTACATGCGGAATGCTAGAAAATGCACCTAGGGGATCAAGTTCTAGGGATTTATAGGGATGTTTTTTGAATTTTGGGTGCAGCCTATCAGTGATCTTCACAACATTTGGAGTAGCAATCTTTCAAAGATTCAGAGAGAGATATTCAAGAGCAGAAAATACCTTTTATGCTTCTAGGGTTCACGATATGAGCCAGATCAGATTGCAAGAGGAATCAACTTCTGCGGATGATCTTTGAGAGGTTTGAGATAATTTAGTTGTAGAGCTCCTTCTCTCTTCTTCTCAAATGAAAATGTGCAAATGATGAACAAAAGAACCCTCATATTTCTATGCAAACCCTAATTTCACATTGTAATAAATGCACAACTTAAGTTATTCTGGTTGCTTTGTTTTCCTTGTCTTGAGAGATCTTTCCGGATCACTGAGATGCACTTAGAGTTATTCTTGGTGAATATTGGCAATCTATCTACCTTTCTCCAATCATTCCATTTATCCATAGATCAAGATTCCTCAAATTTGAATCATACCAGATCTAACTGTGAAAATCCTGTTCTTACCGGATGATTATTAAACTAGATCAATCTTGGAAGATTAACCTCTTCTAAATTTTTTGCAGATATTCCATATCTTTACCAAGGCTTATTTAGATGTTTCTCTAAGAACCCTTTAATTCACAACTTTCCATGTGCCAATTTTAGCCACCAATTGACTGGCTGGGGGAACTTGTTTTCTTTTGTGACTCTCCCTGAGCCAGAGCTCATCTATTTAGTTTTTGGAAGGAATATCAGCACCAGATTCTGGTGCAGATCCATCCTCAACATTTTCTATACTCCTCTTCACCCAAATCTTGCTCATCTCCCTTTGAATTTCATCCACATTCACTTTTCCTTTTCCTTTGTCTTGGTTTTGATTATGATGCACCAGACCCTTTTGTCCTAATTCTTACTTCTGTAGAATTTGGCAATATGACTGGATCTATTGCAATTGTAGAAAACAACATTTCTTTGCATATTTGACTGATATCCTCTTAATCTACACTGATTAGCCATATGTCCCATTCTATTGCATGCAAAGCATCTATTATTCAATGAATTGTTCATTTACATATTTCTACAATCATGAGATTTGTGACCATACCTTTTGCAATTAAAACACTGTCTAGAGAAGGATGAATTAGTCTGATTCATTCTTCTTCTACAATGATTTGCTTTATGACCAAAGTTATTGCAATTGTGGCAGTATCCATTGAAGGATGGATATCTTTGAGCATTTGGTTGCCTTACCAGAAGTCTTCTAGGCCTATTCATTGGATTTCCTGATCCAGAGTTCTTTTGACCGGATCTGGAGCTTTCACCTTTCTCATACCCCAAGCCTTGCTTGTCATCTACCCTCTTTTGGCTTTCAAGAAGAACTTCAAGCTTAGTAGAGCGTATCTTGAATTTCTCTTTGTATTCATTTGTTGTTTGAAGATCCCTTTTTAGAGTGTTAATATGATTCTCAAGTTGTTCTTCATTATCTCTAGCTTCTTCAAGATCAAATTCCAAATGCCTAATTATTCTATCCATTTTGTGGCAGTCTTCTGACTTCTCCTTGAGAGATTGTTTTAGATTATCTTCAGTCTTTCTTTTCTCTTCAATTTCTTGGGTGAATTTCATAACCCCTAATTCCATTTCATGTCTTACCATAATGACCTCTTTTGATATCTTCTCACATAATTTGTTCTTCTCATTTAGATCTTCATTAGTATCATTGGCTTCACTTTGACTTGCTAATTGCTAAAGAAGTTCCTTTCTCTTTTTCATAGAGATACTTAGTTTCTCCTTTAGTTCATTTATGAAATCATCACCTTGTTTGAGTCTTTCCCTTAAGTTATTGACTTCAGAGTGAGATTGCTCAAGATCAACAAGGGCAAACTGAAGTTATTCCCTCATACCATACATATCCATTGGAATTCCTAGATCTCCCTCAAGCTGTTAGGCTCTGTTTCGAGGAACTTGGCTCTAATACCAATTGTTGATAACTGAGAGGGGGGCTGAATCAATTATCTTAATTAATTTAACCTTTTGTTCTTCTTTAATAACTAGTGTAGCATCAAAATAGGTAAGCATCCATAACCATCAAAGCAGGAACAAAATCATTACACATGACATAATGATTTTGATGTGGAAAACCCTGTTAAGGGAAAAACACGAGGTGACTAACCCAAGATTGTATTCTCTGTTAAAAGAATAGAAGTACAAAATGGCACTTGCTAATTAGGGCTCACTGCTCGAGCACACTGCTCACAAGAGGCTCACTGCATACAAGAGACTCATTGTCTACAAGGTACAAAGAAAGTAACAAGATGCTTGAACCAATGAGAAGCATCCACATATGCTGAGGTTTAGTTCCGGTTAGGCTCAATACACTGATCTACTGTACTTCATTCTTCCTCTTCTTTGGTGCTGCTGTCTTATCACATATCGGACCTATATTACTACTTCCACATTGCTCTCTACTTTTCTTCGCACTCCTCCACACCACATCTCATCGAAATCCATCTGGTATATATATCCACATAAAGGATTTCAACATCTTTCTAATCGACATCTGGAATACTCAATATTTTCCCAAACTCTGGTCTGTCGGCTGAATCCATGCTTACTAAGTGATGTGTATCAAAAAGATAGTTATAAAAGTCATAAATCATGTCACCCAATCATGAATGATGCCTCAAGAAACTTGATCATCATCAATATATCATCGGGATTAAGGTCTAATGCTCTGCTGGTCAGTTCTTCTTCAGTCTACTCTGCCAAACAAGAACCCAATACTCAGGTGCTCATATCTCTTCACTCTTTCATCATCAGAGGCTCAATCCCTAGAATGTATTAGTCATGGTACTCCTCTTAACTTCCCCAAGTCTGCACTTTACTGAGATACTTCCTCTAAGAGATCCAGACCTGACCGTCAGACCTTGTTGCATGCTCTGTTCTTGCTCACCAGACCAAGATACTTTTCAATCTGATTTCTGGTATAGACATACCATGTCCTACGGATGTGTGGGATGGACTTTGTTGCCATCAATAACAACACTCATGAAGGCACACTGTGTCTCTTTCCAATAGATTCATCCCTAACATTACAGCATTATTACAGCCTCTTACAACTATGCTCAAGAAAATATATTTTTTAGTTATACTAAAGAGGGTAAGAGAAGCTTTGAACAAATAAAAGAAGCCCTTGCATCTACCCCAACCCTCATTAACCCTAACTATGACAGATAATTTATTTTATATGCTTTTGGAGGTGTTGACACCATTTCATCTATGTTGTGCTAGTAAAATGATGAAGGCATGGAGCAGCCTGTGGAATTTTTCATCCAAGTATTGCATGATTATGAGGTAAAGTATTCCTATGTTGAGAAGAATGTGTTTTCCATTGTTAGAAGCCTTAAAATATTTAGGCATATGCTCTCTAAAAATAGAATTTAGTTGCTGGTTGCCCATCCAACTATTAAGGATTTCTTGCTTAATGGGGATATCAATGATAAAAGGGCTGGATGGATAACTAGAGTAATGGAGTTTGATGTTCACAGAAAGGTAACTAAGCTTGTTAGAGGAAAAGGCTTGTGTGAACAACTTGCTTAAAATGGAGAAAATAACCAAGAGGAGAATGCAACTATTGTAATAGTGCTCAATAATGAAGAGCAAGCTACTGGTTCAGTTCCTACTACAAGCTGGGTGTAGCAAATGATTCACTATTTGCAGACTGGGAATGCCTTGAAGGTTTGTAGGGCAAAAAGAAGCTGCTATAGACTACAAGCCATTCCCTATGCTATTATTGATGGTGTTTTCTATAGGAGGGTTTTTCATGGTGTCCTACTAAGGTGCATTGAGCTAGATCAGATTGACAAGTTGTTGGAAGAGTTTCACAATGGGCCTTCAGGATGCCATTTTGCAGCAAGGACAACAACCTTAAAAATTATGAAGGCTAGTTATTACTAGCCAAATCTATTCAAGGATGCATTTTCTTGGTTTAGAAAGTGTGAAAATTATTCATTGTTTGAGGTAAGTAAAGGCTTGTAACCTTGCCCCTTAACCACATTCAAGTAGAGCAACCTTTTTCTAAATGGGGTCTTGACTTCATTGGACCCATCAACCCACCTTCAAGTGCAGGCTACAAATGGATTCTAATTGCAACCGATTACTTTACAAAGTGGACTGAGGTAGTTGCTTTGAAGGAAGCAAATGAATCTTCTATTTTGAACTTTTATCAAGATTTGGTATCTAGATTTAGCACTCTTGACTCCATTATTTCTGACAATGGATTAGCTTTTATTGCTTTGAGGATTTCTGATTGGTCAGTAAAGAATAACATCTTTCTAAATAAATCATCTAATTATTACCCACGTGGTAATGGGTAGGCAGAATCCACCAATAAAAATTTGATTAGGATCATTAAAAGACCATTGAAGACACCAGAGGACATGGCATGAGAAGTTGAAGTTAGCCCTTTGGACTGACAGGATAACTCCTAAGAGAGCTATTGGTTACTCTCCTTATGTTCTCACTTATGGTAAGGAGACCAAGTTACCAATTTCTATGGAATTACCAACTCTAAATTTCATTAAGGAGCTTGAGATGTTAGAGGAGGAGCCTATATACGTAAGGCTTGCATAGATGATGGAGTTAGAAGAAACTAGAAAAGAAGCATTGAGGTAGCTTGAAATCCATCAAGCTCAAATGAATAACTCTTTCGATAAGAGAGCAAGGCCAAGAGATTTCAATGTTGGTGATTTAGTGTTTAAGTGGGATGAACATAGAAGCAAACCTGGAAAACATTCCAAGTTTGACGTAATTTGGGATGGACCCTATGTAATCATAGAGTGCAAGGAACATAATGCTTTCCAGTTTTCCAAGTTAAGTGGAGAGGTGCTACTTATCCCAATAAATGGGATCCACCTCAAACATTGCCTCTAAAGATAAGTTCTACATTTGTACCATAGTAGATTAGTGTTTTCTGCTAATAAGTGCTTAAGACTCATTTATTTCAGTTATTTTTTTTCCCTAAGTGCTGTTGCACGTGTTTTCTAGCCATTGGGGCCTTTTAGTTTGGTTCTGTTTGGTTTTCTGCTACTGTTTGGAGTAATTTGTAGTTTAGTTTCATGGTTCTCTGAGTATGAGAAGAGAAGAGTTTGACTCCATGCCCAATGGATGGTTAAGGCAATTGGTCTATATGCTTAGCAAGAAAGCATTCATCAGAAATCACCAGAAATGTTACCAATTTTTTACCGACAACTCAAATTGGTAGAGCTAAAGTAGTTGTTTCCACTTAAGATAAAAAGTTCTTAACATATTTCTGCTATGTATGGTTGTTTCATAGTTTAAAATGCTTGAAAAAGAAAGAATTTAGTTTTATGATTCCATGTGTTATAACAGAAAGGAAAGCATTCAGCTTGTCATTTAGTGCTTTACAACATAAAGGAGATTTCATGGATTATAAGAAGTTGTTTCATTTCATAGTGTAATGGTTTCATTCATTTTACAAAGAAGGTATACACAAGACTGCATAAGTGTTGTATTTGTATTCATTGGAAAAAAAGAATTGATCAATAGTCCCACACAAGCCGTGGGAATAGCTAAACCAATACAACATAAGAAATATTCTATGAATCTAAAGATAAAGAAAGGAAAAGAGCATATAAGAAGAGGCATATCCATCATTGCCTGATTAAGCTCTTGAGTTGGTATTCAAGGCAGCTTGCTCCCCCTCACTCCAGATCTTTGAGTGAACCTGTATCATGGTGAGAGGAGTTGTTAGAGCTCTGGACATGAGTCTTCCTATGTCCCTATCAGTAGAAGTATAATGCATTGCCTATGTTGCACTAAATTAGTTGACAAGCATCAGATATATGCAAGACGACCTCAAAAGTAAACCATCATCAGGAAGAGAATTGAGCTTCATTATTATTTTATCTAACATGTTTGTTCATTGTGTAGGTATAGGTGAAATCATGTTGCTGATCCATTTCTGAAGACATCATAACATGTGGCGCAAAAATGGGCTCCCACAAGGGTTGAGCCCAACATGCTACACCTTGATCTTAAGGGGAATATAAGATAAGCAAAGACACTATTAGATCAATAAATAAAAGCATATTCGGATTGAAAGTCAATGACAATGCCAATACATAATGGGCAGCTAATGAAATAGAGCAGTCACAAATACCATTCATAATGGTAAAGTACAAGAGCAAGTTTCTTTTCTATCTAGACATCATGCAAAGACATACTGATGCCATCAAGTGAACACACAATGCATGGATGTATATGATCTACAAGAATATAAACAATGGACACCACTGTCATCTTGACAATAAATACCTACTTTTTCATTATGAACAACATTTAATACCACTATTACCATTTTTTGAACCCAGCTCAAAAATTGGCGAAGTAGATTTATAATTTATCATTTTTAAATGTGGTTTGACTTATTTCTGTTATCTGTTAGTTGCATAGTTCCTATGACAAGTGCAGTTCCGTTGTTCAAATACAAAAAAGAAAAGTTTAAATCATTCATTGCATTGCAGAGCAGTAAAGAGATAAGTATTCATTCACTACAGTGATTGTTCATTTACAATTTTGAATACATAAGAGAACAAACATTGCATTAAAGGAAACTATGACATCAGATGTCCCACACAAGCTGTGGGTTATAGATGAACTCATGCAATACAAGTAAAACACTATGCATTTAATGAAGAAGAGGGAAAGACATAGCCATCATTGCCTTTTTTCGGTTGATCTTTGTAGAAGCCTCTAGTTCCCACTCCTAACCTTAGCATGTACCTGAAATAATTGTGGGAAGGTCTCGTTAGAAGATCTGGTTATGAAAATCCTTCATCAATCAAGAGACATAATATTTCAATTGTAATGCATTGATCAAATAGGAATATCCATGTGCAAAAGGAACTAAAGAAAAGAAAACATAAGAGCATCATTGTTTTATTCTAATCTATTTGTTTCATGTGTAGGTATACGACAAATCATGAAGCTGATTGAAGACATTCAGCATGTGGTGTCAAATGGGCTCCCACAAGGGTTGATCCTAGCATGTTGTTGTTGTTGTTATATGGAGCATAATCAGACTCGGAGGTTAAATTTACCCCACTTTTATCAGTGCAGTTTCCCCCCAAATTAAAATTTGTCTCTCGTTGGATGTAGCCTGAGTTTTGGTGAACCACGTTAAAACTTGTCTCTCACTATTACTATTTCTATGTATTTTCATTCCTCTATTTAATCTTTATTTGCATTTAATTGATATTTTCTATCAGCTAACCCTAACAAGTGGTATCAGAGCAGGTTGTGTTCGATTACCATCTGTAGGAAGGTCTCATGGTTGAGTGGGAGTCTCACAGTTGAGTGGGAGTAATGGTGGATGAGGGTAAATTGAAGGTTGATAAATTCAATGGGTAGAACTATTAGTTATGGAAGATGCAGATGGAGGATTACCTCTATTAAAAGGATTTATGGAGGCCATTGAACAAAGTATCCAAGAAACTAATAGGAATGATGGATGAGGATTGGGAACTTCTAGATAGAAAGGCATTGGGAAACATTCGGTTGTGCCTGGCACCATCTGTGGCATTCAATATAACAAAAGCGAAGAGAACAAGTGAATTGATGAAATCTTTGGCTAAATTGTACGAAAAACCCTCAGCCCCAAATAAGGTATTTCTCACGAAGCATTTGTTTAATCTGAAAATAGTTGAAAGTGGATCTTTGACAGATCATTTAAATGAGTTTAATACGATTGTCAATAAGTTAACTTCTGTAAAAGTGAAATTTGATGAAGAGGTGAGGGATCTCTTGGTTTTATCTTCTTTTCTAGAAAGATGGAATAGCTTGGTAATGGCTGTAAGTAACTCTGTCTCTGGTTCAAACACTTTAAACTTTGATGATGTTGTTCATGTTATCCTTAGTGAAGAAATGCGACGAAAAATCTCAGGAGGGTCCACATCAGGTACTGTTTTGAATGAAGAAAGTAGGGGAAGATCAAAACAGAGAGGAAAAGGTTCTGGAGGTCATGGGAAGTGACAAGGAAAATTAAAGGACAAGAGATCTAAATCTAGAGGACAGAAGAATTGCTAGTACTGTGGGAAACCAGGTCATCTGAAGAAAGATTGTTGGTCTTGAAAGAATAAAGGAGACAAACAAGAAGGCAATAAGGAGGCAAATGTGGTAAGTAATAAGTCTGAAGATGATGCTTTGATTCTTTCCCTAGATAATACTGATGATTCATGGGTTTTAGATTCAAGGGCCTCATTTCATGCTACGCCCCATAGAAGTTATTTTCTTGATTATGTCTAACAGGATTTTGGGCTAGTTTATTTAGGATATAATGAACCTTGTCAGATTGTTGGAAAGGGAAGAATTAAGATTAAGTTGCAAAATGGGAATCATTGGCTACTACAAGAGGTAAGGTACATTCCAAGGCTCAGTAGGAAGTTAGTTTCAGCAAGGCAACTAGCTAAAGAAGGTTGCATTGTTACATTTACTGATAAAAATTGGAAAGTTTCAAAAGGTGCCTTAATAGTAGCAAAAGGTGTGAAAGTAGGCACCATATATCTTTGTACAGGTCATACTGTTCCTTCTACTTTAGCTATTGTAGAGAAAAAATAAACATGTTTAGGAACAGTTGCTGTAGGTTCACAGGAAGAGACTGAAATAGTTACTACAGGTTTAGAGACAATACTATGGCATAATAGACTTGGGCATATGAGTGAAAAAGGTATAAAGGTACTTCATTCTAAGAAAGTTTTACCAAGTCTAAAATCTATTAATATGCATTTCTATGAAAGTTGTGTGTATGGCAAACAAAAGAGAGTCAGTTTTCTCAAGGATGGGAAGCAAAAGAAAGATGAAAAGTTGGAGCTTGTGCATACAGATGTATGGGGAACAACTTAGATATCTTCTCTCAGTGGCTCTCAGTATTATGTTACATTCATAGATGATGCAACTAGGAAGGTATGGATTTGTTTCCTTAGGCAGAAATCTAATGTATTTGAAACATTTAAGAAATGGAGAAGCTTGGTTGAGAATGAGATGGTAAAAGATTAAAATGTCTCAAATCTAATAATGGTGGTGAGTATTACAGAAAAGAATTTGAGGATTATTGTTCCTTTAATTGAATTCATAGGCAAAAAACAGTTCTAGGGACTCCACAGGAAAATGGAGTGGCTAAACGCATGAATAGGAAAATAATGGAGCATGCAAGGAGCATGAGATTGCAGGCTAGGCTACCTTTAAACATGTGGGCAGAGGCTATCAACACTAATGTATATTTAATTAATAGAGGTCCTTCAGTTCCTTTGGGCTGTGGTATTCTAGAGGAAGCATGGACAGGTAAGAAGGTGAGTTATTCTTTTCTCAAAGCCTTCAGATGTGAAGCATTTGCACATGTAGATTCTGAAAACATAACCAAGCTAGATGCAAAATAAATAAAAAAATGTACTTTCGTTGGATATGGCATTGATGAATTTGGTTATAGGATTTGGGATTTTGAAAATCAGAAAATTGTGAGAAGCAGGGATGTTGTATTTAATGAGAAGGTGTTATACAAAGATCAGTTGCAGCAGCATGAGAAGAAAGAAGAGGATTATGTGGTGCTGGATGATACTCCAAATAGTGATGTTCTAGTGGTTCCTCATGTTCCGCAATAGCAACCACAAATACCACAAACTCCAGTGAATGTTAGACGGTCAACAAGGCTAAGTAGACCTCCTAAAAGGTTTTCTCCTCTTTGTGTTCTATCTTGTTAATAGATGATGGTGAACCAGAAGGGTATGATGAAGCTATGTAGGTGGATACATAATTCAGTGGGAGCTTGGAATGAAAGAAGAAATGAACTCCTTGCTAAAAAATTAGACTTGGAAATTATGTAAGTTGCCTGAAGGTAAAAAGGCTTTACCAAACAAATGGGTTTATTAGCTGAAAGAGGATGATGGAGGTAAGAAAAGATTTAAAACCAAGTTAGTTGTAAAAGGATTTGCACAGAAAAAAGGCATTGATTTTGATGAGATTTTTTCTCTGGTTGTTAAGATGACTTCTATTCGTACTATTTTAAGTATTGTGGCTGCTGAAGATTTGCATTTGGAATAGCTAGATGTTGAAACTACCTTTCTCCATGGTGATTTGGAGGAGGAGATATACATGGAACAATCCCAAGGATTTGAGGTCACAAGTAAGGAGAAACAGGTGTACAAATTGAACAAGAGTTTGTTTGTCTTGAAACAAGCACCTCGGCAATGATTTTTGAAATTTGATAGTTTTATGGCTAAGCAAAGCTACAACCGGTGTAATTCTGACCATTATGTTTATTCTAAGAGGTTGGATAATTATAGCTACATTATTTTATGTTTATATGTTGATGACATGCTTGTAGCTAGGTCTAACATGGATCACATAAGAGAGTTAAAACATCAGTTAGCATAGTCATTTGCTATGAAGGATTTGGGGGTAGCAAAACAAATCCTTGGTATGAAAATTTGCAGAGATAGAAAAAATAGAAAATTGACTCTATCTCAGGTTGATTATGTTGAAAATGTGTTGCAGAGATTCCATATAGAGAATGCAAAAGATGTCAGCACACCTTTGCCTAGTCATTTGAAATTGATTAAGGAGATGTGTCCTAAGACACCAGAGGAGGAAGAAAAAATGTCCAAGGTACCATATGCTCCACTATAGGAAGTTTAATGTATGCCATGGTATGCATGAGACCAGATATTACACATACTATAGGAGTCATACACAGGTATATCAGTCATCCCAGATTGGAGCATTGGAATGCAGTAAAATGGATTCTTAGATATTTGAGAGGTACATCCAATAAACACTTATATTTTGGGGGCTCTAATACTGATTTAGCAGGTTATGTAGACTCAGATTTGGTAGGGGATATTGATACCAGGTGGAGTACTATAGGTTATGTCTTTACTATGGGTGGGACAGTGGTGAGTTAGATCTCACGGTTGCAAAAGGTGGTTGCTTTATCCACCACGGAGGTAGATTATGTAGCTATAATAGAGGCAAGCAAGGAGATGATATGGCTGCAATCTTTCATAGAAGAATTGGGCAAACAATAGGCTAATAGTTATTTGTTTACAAAAAGTTAGAGTGCTATACATCTTGCAAAGAATTATGCCTTGCATTTAAAGACCAAACACATATAGTTGAGGTATCACTTCATTCGGTCAGTGTTAGATGATGGACAGTTAAGGCTGGAAAAGATATATATAGATGAAAATACATCAGATATGTTTACAAAGACAACAACAAGGGAGAAGTTGAGCTCCTCTTCAGCTTCAGTTGGTCTTCAAGACTGAAAACAACAAAAATAGAACAACAGAGTCTAGGGTGCTTATTTCCAGTGGGAGCTATAGGGTCAGCGGTGTTATGATCAGTCTCCAAGTGGGAGATGATATGCTGTGAAGTCTGATCAGTCTCCAAGTGGGAGATTGTTGTTATATGGAGCCTAATCAGACTCAAAGGTTAAATTTACCCCACTTTTATTGGCGTGGTTTCCCCCCAAATTCCTATGCGGTCAAGGGGCAGCACCCCTTATAGGGGTTTGGGGGCAGCATCCCTTGCAGGGTCTACGGGAAGCACCCCGGGTGCACTCCCTATTGCAATATAGGGAGGGGTCAAGGGGCAACACCCCTGTAGGGGCTCGGGGGAAATGCCCCTGAAACCTCACATGGTTTTTTATTATTTTATAAAGGCACCGGGAGTTATTTTTTTCATTGGCTGACATAAAAAAACCTTTTTTTTGTAACTGACAAAAAGCTTGATAAAAGTGGCTAAGGGTTAGGGTTTCCATTGATATTGTATTGTATTTGCAGCAGTATTGAGTTGTAGAGATTGTTGGTTGTAATCAGTTTGATTTACTTGATAATAATAATGGACTCTTTGTTGGTGGATGTAGCCTGAGTTTGGGTGAACCATGTTAAAACTTGTCTCTCTCTTATTATTTCTGTGTATTTTCATTCCTTTGTTTAATCTTTATTTGCATTTATTTGATATCTCCTGTCGGCTAGCCCTAACAGCTGCTACCCTTGTTCTAAAAGGGATGTATGGAAGAAGAGAATCATTGACAACCTTCTCAATACAAGCTGAAAGAGTAACAAGACAACCATATGCATCAGTCCCATGTTAGGACATGACCATGATTTCACTTCAGAATATGAAATGCAACCAAGAGCATGGCATGAGCAGATGGAGGATAAGTTTCAATGCATATGATAGCCTATATATTACTTCAACTGCTATGGAATAACATTCTCAAGCATGATAGTAACCAAGAGTACACAATACATTTGTAATGATTAGACTGATGAAGGAGTAAATGTTCACAACTATGAATTATCTGAAGGCTATTTACCCATTCATGATCAACAGTCCAATTGGAATGTTCATTATAGATCAGTAAGCAAATTACAAAGATAGGTGAGTACCAAGCTTCATAGTTTCTCATTTAAATGGAGTGATAGAATCAGATTTAGAATTCAATGACATAAGCTACCTCTTTAATGATGAAATATATCCAATTATGCCTTAATTTTTGCTACTGATAAGTTGAGTGTCAGAAGAAGTGTTATCACATGTTGCATTCATTGCATATCTATAAAAGACACAGGACAGTATTGCAAATCTGTAGCAAAAATTCAAGACAACTAATCTAGATGGCTCATTTTTGTCTTTAACAAAATCTGAGAGAGTAAAAAAGAAGCATTTCATTTGTAATAGAGTATCATCATCATGTGATAGGAGTAGTCAAACTCATGTAGTGGACCTGATCATGTCCTATAGGACATCACATATGATGCATTTTATAAGATAGAATATAGTATAAATGAATAGCAGATGTCCATCATATGTTATAGTGTATTAAGAGCAAGTAAGTGTTGTCTTCATGTATTACAGTGCCAACATATCATGAAGTAGCTAGGTCATCATCATCATGCATGAAAAGTGTGAATACACAGTCCATTGAATGAACAAGTGAAGAAACAGAAATGGAAAAAGCATATTTGCTTCTACAGAAAGTGGAATAGTTTAACGTTGAAAAGTTACAATAACATCCCATATGCAAAGTCCACATAAAGAGTAAATGGAGCTATAGAGATAGAAACAATGCCTACAATTATCATCTCTTTTCAACAATAGCAGTGACAGCATGAGAGAGAAAAGGAGGTGATATCATATGCTATACATGTTATAGGAAGAAGTTTTTGATCATAAAAGGAAAAAGTATTGCTTTAGTTCTTCAATATCTGAATCTACTTAGTAAAAGGAAAATGTAGACTTATTCATAGTAATAGTCATGGCATACAGTACCTTATGTAATCATCTTTTCAGATACCCACATCAATTCTCAGAACCATGTGTTTTTGCAGTGTAGAGAAGGAAAGTAATATTCTAAACTATCCAAACAAGGCCCTAAGGAGTGAGGTTATTGTCTAATGTAAAGAAATGAAACCCTTGTCAAGTTTAAAGAAAAAGAAGTTTTCTTTCTTTTCACAGCTGAGTAGGGTTGAATAGAGTATAGAAGACATGGTCGTCCATAGAAAGAATGTTCAGTGCAAAACAAAAATGGAACCCTCACTGACAATATAGGAAGTTTTCAGAATTTTAAATTGAAGGATAAATGGAAGCCACATAATGCATTATGAAGAGCATCCATGCCTTTTGAAGAGGTATTTCACATACTCATCTAATACAAAGAAAACATGAAACCCTCTTCACAGTTTTGTAGAATGCAAAGAAACGAGAAGCTATAGGAAAGAGCAAATAGAAAAGAGAAACATTAGACTTACCATTGACAGTGCAGTTGAGAGAAGGATGATGGCCATGGTCATTTGAACAAAGCCTTGTCATTTTTGTGATTTTAAAGTAGAAGTTTAACACATAGAAAACACAAACAAATGCTTGTCAAAGACTGAGAGACTGAAGAAGCAGTGGTATGACCACGACCATGTATTGAAATGTCAGCTATCAAAACATAGAAAAATATCAAAGAAAGCTCAGATTCAAACTTACCAGAGGTGGCATATCATTTTGGCCAGAGAGATGCAAAGCTTTTGCCATGGAAGTCACTAAATGGAGAAAGAAAATACAGAGCATTCAAACCCCAAGTCGGTGGCCAGTTGCAGAGCCATCTCAACGATAGCAAAAAATGAAATGACCTACATTTTACTGTTTCTCACTTGCTTTTGTTCAACATCCCTTCATATTTTGACCCTACAAACCTTTTAATCATTTTATCCAAATATGATCGGGGTGAACACTTCATGTTGATAAGTGTCTAGCAATCATAAGTAGGAGTGGCTGACAACATATGCGACATGGCTATATGTATTAAGTCAAAGGTAGACAAGACCATAAAATGTGCCCTTAGAACCTGCCAAGGATTGATGATTATTGGTGGTTGGTTCACCTTTGAGTCAATTCATTGTTTGATAATTCTTGTGGTTGAGTGTCTTTGACCTCCCACATATGCATTTTATTTATTCTTTCACAATTTCATTATATACATGAGATCAAACCAAAACCATGTGAATATGAAGAATATGCTAGAGGAAGACATGGTCAAAGGGGGGTCAATGCAACATGGTGGCATGGTCGTGGTGGTGAATTAGCATTTTGTTGAGCCATATGGATAATGCAGTGAGGTGGAAAAATATCAACACATTGGAGTCCATGGTGTCAAGCCTTTTAAGGTTTTTATTTATTTTTGCAACATGTGTAATAGTTTATATTCTTATGATTTTTTATAGAAAATCATAAATGATATTTGTAAATATCTTGGTGAATTATAAACCAGATATCATTTTACAAATAATCATATCAATAGGATATTGATTACAACTACCAAGTCATGTAAAGTTAGCTTTAAAGCAATGCAGTTATAAGTTGCTTTTAAAGTTTACCTATTTTTAGGCAGTTAAAGCATTTTGATTTCCTTGGGTGAAATTCAACATAATAGGACAATTTTTTTTGTTTTCATGAGGCAGATTGGATAGATTTGGGTGCAGTTTTGGTGGGGACCACCTAGAGGATCAAGTTGGTAGTTTTATTTTGCAATTTGGAGGCAGTTTGAGGCTATTTTTGGCAGCTTTTTCCTGAAGGTCGAAAATGGATTGTAGATCTATTTTTAGGAGATTTTTTCAGCTTTCTTCACTGGAAATCATTTGGAGACATATATAGGAGAAAAACTTAGTTTTTTCTTAGTTAGTTAGCATTAGTTTCTTCTCTCTGGCAGAGTTGTATACAATAGTTGGCTCACATATTTTATTTTCTCATGCATTGTATTCCTCTCAGTTCTAATAGCAAATCATCTTGTTTCACATACATTTTTGCAGTCTTGATATGATGTTATATTGTGACTATTTTAGTCCTTTAATTTCTCTCAATACTGTTAGAATTATGTTGCTTCCTGGTTGTAGTTCATGTTTAACATTGAACCTTGTTGTGAATTACTTAAGGAGTAACTATCAGTGAAGTTGGGAAGATTAATGTTAGAGCATCTATCTGTAAATGATAGAACTTGATTTAGTCTTAGATTCTAGAATCAATTTGCACTTCAGTTACATTTTCTATTTGTTTTCCACTCAAGTCATAGTTTAGAAATTATAAGAGAACAAACTCACTATGGAGATTCGTTCTCAAGAAATGAGACCCACATCTGAGAATGATTCCATGTTTCAACAAGTAGTTAATTTTTTGCAAAGCTTAACAAAGGTGCATACTTAAATTGACAATAGTTTTTGGCACACCCACTGGGACTCTAGAAGTAATTTTAGAGAGATATGTCCCCTCTTAGCTATTGTTCTAGTATATGCAGCAATTTTACCAGCCTTTGGAGGCTTTCAATATACCTGGTAACTCATTTTTCTAGTTTGGATGTAGATTAGTGCTTACAACTTATGAAAACTAGGTCTAATCCAGACCCATTTGACTACTTACAGCTGTCTACACCTAGAAGGAGAGGTAGACCAGCAAGCAGAACAACTGAGTCATCAAGAAGATCAAAGTCAACACCTTCTCGATTCAGATCTACAAGCTTGGTCAAAAGAAGTAGAAACCTAGTGCTATTAGTCTAGATACCTATAATGGCCAGACAGTATGTATTTGTTGCTTTCAATGGAGGCAACCCATTACAACTTTCCCAAAGAGATGATATTTCGATGGTAGCCCTTAAAAGTCTACCTTTTTTCACTTGAGAGGATCACACTACTACTACTGAACATATTTAAGATGTAGCAAGCTTGTGTCCTGTGCACAATGTCATGCAAGAAAATATGGAAATCAAGATTTTAGCTACTTCATTAAAAGGAAAGGCCTTATAGTGGTTTAGAGGAATTACTGAAAATTTAATAACTTCCTGGGACTTATTGGGAGATGGATTACACAAACATTTTGAGGACAAGTCATATGATCTCTCACTACGGGAGCAACTGAACACCATCAAAAGGGCACCTCCTGAACACATGGTCGATTTCAACTACCAATTTTAGAGAACCTGGGATATGATTCCCACACCGGTAGAACTTTTGCCAAGGCATGCTTTTCTGTTTTATCTCAAAGCTTTGAATAGTGAAATTTTAGTAATGATACAGTCTATGGGAGGGAACACCCTTCTAGATTCTTTTGAGACCATTGTCAAAGCAGAAAACTACCTTATTTAGGCAGGAAAGATAGCCCCTAGGCCCCCTTTACCCATTTTCCCTAAAATCCATCCATCAATGCCTATGGTAGTGCCTCCTATAGCTGTTGTCCCACCTGCTCCAGCACTAGGATATCAAATAGCCCAACAAGCTACTGTCTGAGTTCAGACCCAAAGTAACCCAGAGTTGGAAAATACTTTAAGGACAATTGTAAATAAGCTGGTAAGTATGGAAAAACATTTGCCCTATAAAAATTAGTATCAGCCTAATCAGCAAAATACCCAATATCAGCCCAATCACTAATATAGACAAGCCTTTCTGGCTGATCCTCAGTGACAGAGAAAGAGTTATAACCCTCAGCCTTTTCAAGATTATAACCCAAATGCTGCTAGTACCTCAAGAGAGCTTGTACCCACATAGAATAATCTAGTTCAGGACAGTGACTGGTGTTATCCATGTTACCAACCACATAATTAAGTTGCCCACGTGAGTGGACTGAGGAATTAGGCACTCATGGTTTAGAACAGCTATGCAAGTTCAAAGGGGGTTAATGGTGAAGCTTCAACTCAGAAAAATAAGGTTGATGTGGTGTTAATGAACTAGGAAGAATCTAATTTCTATGGTGTAAATTATTTCCAAGGTCAAAATCAGCAAGGTACACCTATTTCAGCCAACACAAAATTAAAACTGAGGGATATAGATGTGAATCAACAAGATCTTGTAGTACAACAACAGGTTGTAAGGGATAAAAACCAAGTTTATCCGTCATAGACTACCCATCTGCCATAGCAGAAAGTACAAATTATGCAAAGGGACCAAATAGTACCTGTCAAAGAGTAGCACAAAATGTAGCAGCAATCTTTACATGGTCAGATTGATGCAGTTGCAGCAAGAGGACAACATAAGGTAAATCCCGTTGCTTTTAATATAGTTGATCATCTTAAGAGGGCCATAGTGAACATGTTAGTTATGGATGCTTTACGCATCCCTGGCTAGAAGAATTTGCTCCAAGAAGCTTTGACTGAACTCTCACGTTCTGAGTGTTCCAGTGAAGAGAAGGCTAAGGTTTTACTTGCCAACAGTTCTGAGGTCAAAGGTGGACAACAAGCAAATGAGGTAAAACCATCCCCTTTTTACCTAAGTCTCATTATTGGAGATAAATTGGTCCATAACTATATGGTAGATTCAGGGGCAAGTAGTTCAGTTATGCCCAAAAGTGTAGCTAACTCATTAGGATTGGTTTATGAGCCCCTTACAAAAGGAGTAGTATAGTTAGACGGTTCTGCACTCAGTTCTGTGGGGATAATAAAAAATCTGCCACTCACATTGCATGCTTGTCCTAATTTTACCATCCATCAGGATATCTACATCATTGACCTTCCACCTAGTTTTGCAATTTGCCTTTCTAAGGAGTTCACATCCTAGTTGAGTGGGTTTCTTTCATCTGACTGGACTCACTTGTTCTTTAGAACTAGATATGGTACAAAACTAACTATTCAATTTGAACCACTTGCAGAAGACCAGATTGAACCCTATGTCCCCAGCCCAATAAATACTAATCTATACATCACCCGTGGGCAGTGGGATGAACCCATGAACCCAGATCCCAATGCACTTATACAAGACATAAGTTTGGATGATTGGGTAGCTGAAGATCATGAAAGTGACCCTTTCCGTCACACTGATGAGGTTGGATTAAGCA
The DNA here is from genome assembly GCA_027924645.1 of Cunninghamia lanceolata. Taxonomy (NCBI): domain Eukaryota; kingdom Viridiplantae; phylum Streptophyta; class Pinopsida; order Cupressales; family Cupressaceae; genus Cunninghamia; species Cunninghamia lanceolata. The sequence continues at coordinate 2,305,079 of BSBN01000677.1, read as the reverse complement.
TCTATATGATATAGGAACTGGATGCAATGATCCCTAATCTAATTAAGGATCAAAATTTGTTAGAACAATAGGAAGATCAGCTGTGGAAGATTTACTTCAATGGATCAAAGACCAAGATGGGTGCTGATAGAGGTAATATGTTAAATTTACCTCAAGGAGACAAGTACTATGCTGCCTCAAGATTTACCTTCAGCTGCACAAATAATGTGGCTGAGTATGAGGCCCTAATCCATGGTTTAGAATGGGCCTAGAAAAAAGGTATCAAATCTGTCCAAGATTATGGAGATTTTGAGTTGATCATTAACCAGGTTAGGGATCTGAATGTTGCTAAAAATGATCTACTCAAAAAGTACAAGTATAGACTGTTCGATTCAATTGAAGTTTTTGATGCTCTTAATTTGATTTTAGTTCCCAGGGATCAAATTAAGTATGTAGCTAGGTTGGCAGGCTTGGGATCTCAATTTGAGATTCCTCATCAAAGTCAGAATGTTGAGGTATAACCATATGTTAAGATAGTGGTTAGGCCTTCTGTACCTAACAATATTGTTTCATGGTAAGTGTTTAATAGTGAAGAACAAATCCTAAGTTTTTTAAGTGCAGAAGTTGAATTTGCAGTAGATAATCAACATAAATATCAATAGCAATTTGAAGATCAGATTATTCAGCTGAGGATCAACAAGTCACCCAAAGGATTAGTCACCTTAGAATCAATATTCAACACTGATGATCAGTTTAGAAAAGATAAATACATGACTGAATAAATAACATTATCAAACCATAGAAAATTTCAAGGATAAATTGTTGAAGCTTGGAAAGGTATGTACTAGAAAATAATAGCAGTCTTTTATTCAATTATGTTAAGATTTTTCTGATGTCTTTGCATGGGAGTATAAGGACCTAAGAGGTTTTGATCCCGGTTTGGCCATGCACACCATAGAATTAGAGCCTAATGTGAAGCCTGTTAGGCAAAAGCAAAGACCCCTCAATCCCAAACTTGAACACTTAATGAAGGATGAGCTGAATAAACTTATTGAGAGTAGTATCATCTTCCCAATACAACATACCTCATGGGTTTCCAATCTGGTCCAAGTTAAGAAGAAGAATAGTGAAATTTGACTTTGTGTCAATTTTTGTGATCTAAAATAGGCCTCATTAAAAGACCATTACCCCGTCCATTCTATAGAGCAAATACTGCAAATTGTTTCAGGTTCTGACAAGCACTCTTTGTTAGATGGATACTCTAGATATAATCAAATTCTGGTCAAAGAAGAGGACCAATACAAAACTATATTCACGACTAAGTGGGGTACCATGGCCTATCAGAAAATACCATTTGGTTTGTCCAATGCAAGGGCAACCTTTCAGAGGGCAATGGATATGGCCTTACATGGCCTTATGAATAGAATAGTAGTAGTTTATCTAGATGATATAACTATTTTTTCAAAAGATTCTAACGACCATTTGGACCACTTGAAGCAATTTTTTAGAGATGCAGGGAGTTTGGAGTTTCATAAACCCCAAAAACGTATATTCTCAGTACATGAAGGAAGACTTCTCGGTCACATTGTTTCAAGAGAAGGTATCACTATTGACCCTGAGAGAGTTTCAACTATTTTAGACCTACCACTGCCTGCACATAAGAAAGGTTTACAAAGTTTTCTTGGCAGAATTAATTTTGTTAGGAGGTTTATTCCAAATATTGCAGCTTTGTTACAACCTCTTACTGCCATGTTGAAGAAGAATATGCCTTTCAGTTAGACTAGGTAGGGAAAAGGAAGCTTTGAGCAGATTAAAGAAGCCCTCACTGCTGCCCCTATCCTCATTAATCCTAATTATGAGAAATATTTCATATTATATGCTTTTGGAGGAACTAACACTATTTCTACAATGTTATGTTAGCAAAATGATGAAGGATTAGAGCAGCCAATTACATTTTTCAGCCAAGTGCCGCACGAGTATGAGGTAAATTACTCTTTTGTGGAAAAACATGTTTTTACTATTGTAGGGAGCCTCAAGAAGTTTAGGTACATGCTGTCTAACAACATAATTAACTTAAAGGTTGCTCGTCCCACTGTCAAGAATTTTTTATTAAATAGAGATATAAATGACAAGAGAGCTAGATGGAAAATTAAGGTTACGGAATTTGATGTTGACATCCAAGTAACCAAGCTAATTAGAGGTAAAGGCTTATGCGAGCAGCTTGTTGAAAGAGAAGAGTTTGGGTAAAAGTAGCAAGAAGAGACCAAAATGGTGCTAAATAATAATGAACCAGCTAATGCACTAGCTCAAACAAATAGATGGGTGCATCAGATGATGCATTATTTACAGACCAGTGAATGCCCAATTGGTTTAGATAGGGTAGGAAGAAGGTATTTCAGATTGCAAGCTACTCCTTATACTATTATTAGTGGTATTCTATATAGGAGAGATTTTAATGGTGTTTTTCTGAGGTGTGTTGGACCTGAGCAAGTTGATAGACTATTAGAAGAGTATCACAATGGACTTTTAGGAGGTTATTTTGCAGCTAGAACAATCACATTGAAGATTATGTAGGTTGTTTACTACTAGCCTGAGGTATTTAAGGATTCTTTTGCTTGGGTGAGAAGATGTGAGAAATGTTCCCTATTTGCAAGTAAGCAAAGACTTGTTGCCTTACCCTTACATCCTGTTAAAGTTGAACAACCATTCACAAAGTGGGGATTAGATCTCATAGGACCAATAAATCCACCTTCAAGTGTAGGCAAAAAGTGGATTTTGACTGCCACAGATTATTTTACCAAGTGGACCGAGGATGTTACCTTGAAAGAATCAAATGAATCTATTTTCCTAAGTTTTTATCAGGACTTAGTGTCAAGATTCGGTACACCAGATTCAATCATCTCTTATAATGGTATAGCCTTTTTGGGATTGAGAATTTAAGATTGGTCTATTAGAAATAATATTTATTTGAATACTTCATCTAACTATTACCCACAAGGTAATGGACAGGCTGAATCTACCAACAAAAATCTCATAAGAATGATCAAGAAGACTATTAAGGATAATTAGAAAACTTGGCATGAAATTTTAAAGTTAGCTCTATGGGCTGACAGTATCACACCTAAGAGGGCTATTGGTTGTTCCCCATGTGTGCTTACTTATGGAAAAGAGGCTTGGCTACCTATTTCATTTGAATTGTCTACATTGGCCTTTATCAAAGAGCTTGAGCTACTAGAGGAGCAGCCTCTTGTAATCAGGTATGCTCAACTCATGGAGCTGGAAGAGACAAGAAAAGAGGACTTAAGAAAGCTTGATATGCATCAAACCCAAATGAAGAGTACATTTGATAAGAGAGAAAGACCAAGGAACTTTTAAAATTGGAGATCTGGTGTTCAAGTGGAATGAACTAAGGAGCAAGCCAGGTAAACATTCTAAATTTAATGCCAATTGGGATGGGCCTTATGTTATCATAGATTGCAAAGAAAATAATGGATTTTAGATATCTAAGTTGAGTGGAGAGGTACTGTCTATCCCACTTAATGGGATCCACCTCAAGAATTGCCCCTGAGGATAAGAGAGTTCTTTTGTATATAGTAGAGTAGTTTTGCAGTAAATAAGTGCTCATGCACATTTGTTTCAATAGTTTGTTTTGGCCATCAGGGCCTGTTAGTTTGCTTCTAGTTGAGTTGTTTTCAGTTTATTGTTGTTGTTTAAACTATTGGAGAGCTAAAGTATAGTCTTTTCTGAGTTTCTGAGAAGGATAGATTATGACTCTATGCCCAATGGATGACAAGGCAACTACTCAAATGCTTAGTAGGAAAGCATATAGCAGAAGTCGCCATAAATGTTACATTTTTTTGACCCTAGCTCAAAAATTGGCTGACCAGATTTATCATTTATCATTTTTGAATGTGGTTTGATTTATTTCTGTTATGTGTTAGTTGCATAGTTGTTATGACAAGTATAGTTTAGTTGTTTAGATATAGAAAAGAAAAGTTTAAATCATTCATTGCATTGCAGAGCAGTAAAGAGATAAGTATTCATTCACTACAGTGATTTTTCATTTACAATTTTGAATACATAAGATAAAAAACATTGCATTATAGGAAACTATGACATCAGATGTCCCGCACAAGCCATGGGTTATAGCTGAACTCATGCAAATACAAGTAAAGCACTATGCATCTAATGAAGAAGAGGGAAATACATAGCCATCATTACCTTTTTTGGGTTGATCTTCGTAGAAGCCTCCAGTTCCTACTCCTAACCTCGATATGTACCTAAAAAAATTACGGGAAGGTCCCGTTAGAAGCTCCAGTTATGAAAATCCTTCATCAATCAAGAGAGACATAATTGTTGTCACATGAAATTGCACCCTGCTTGAATAGGATTCCAAGCATTCCAATGACACAATGGGATTGATCTCTAAGTGTGGGACTTTGCTAAATGAGATCAAACCTCCAGAGAAGGATGGCTTCCTTGTCTAGTTATCACCTTAAACTACTATATCTTGGGGTGAAAAGGGGAAGAAATGTGCTATAATGAAAGATAAAGTAACAATACTTAAAAACATGAAAGGGGTGATGCACCAGATAGTTCTAAAGAACCTTTGCAAAGATAAAGCATGCACAATATAATCAGATACAGCAAGCAAATATACACAGAATAGATGATTCTAACAGAGGTAAGGAGCAAAATGATTGAGAGGAACAAGAAATATTCACAGACAACCATATGCAGATTTACACAGAGATAAAAAAATCAGCAAAAGGCATGATAGCTTTCATATATCTAAAGAAAGGCAAGGTTACAGTATGAAAAGTTCTGTTTGGAAATAGGAGAATAGAATGTTTCCAAAAAAAATCCAACCCTTATTACAACGTAAGCCTTAGCTTATAAAGCAATACAAAAAAGTCCTTGGTCGATTACAAAAATCCACTCTGGGGTTTGCAATCAGAAATATCTTCCTGAAGAGACATCCACCTGCCAAGAGTAATGGTGCAAAAGATCAGGAATAGGGGTAGGTGGGAGATATTCTAGGTCTTAAATGCAAATAGCCATGTCATCAATCTGATCCTCAAAATGGCGGAGGATAACCTAGCATTGAATGCTGACAGCTACTTGCTATATTTGCTATAATGAATGCCCCCAAAAATCTCCATCTATTGAAAAAGTGTCACAAAACCTCCTAAAAAGCCTACCAAATGAAAGAGGGGATGAAAACATACAACTTTGCCTCTTACAGCATGTGAAAATTCGCTAATACGGAGGAGATACAGGCGATCAAAGTTTTGGTCAACCGCCTGTGTATATCGCTTCTATATCTTTAACTGTGTCTCAGCATATACAACCCTAAATGCAAGCTGTGGACCCGAAGAATCATTATGAAACTATTGAAACATGCCGTCGGGTTCGGGCTATGTCTATATAAGAAACTGGGTGCCAAAAGGCCCTTTGAAAAGCCCCTGTCGGAAACAAGTGCGGAAGCCGCCACGTGTCGAGCCCCACGATGCCTTGTAAAACCACATCAAATTTTTGAAGTTGCCATGCTTGTGACATGTGTTACAACCCATGGCATCATCCGTAGCAACCGAGCCTCCCCTAGGACCCACCTCGCCTGCGCCAAGCTTTGAAACAAATAGAAACAACTGCGGAAGCTGACACTTGTCAGCTTCCGCGGAAGCGCTTAAGGGACACGTGGCAACCTCCGCTACGACTTAGAAAATTTTTAGAAACTTTAGTGGACAGTGACATGTGGTGCCCTCCGCGTTGCCATGAGAAACATTAAGGCTCAGCTGGGACTCACGCAGATGATGACACTTGGCGCCCTCTGTGGACACTTAACATACAAAGGAGCTCCTAAAACCTCGACGGAAGCTACCACCTGTCACCATCAGCACAAAGAGAAACACCATAGAAACTTTTTGAGACTCACTTAAGATTCAAGCAGAAGCCGACAGGTGTCGGGTTCCACTTCACTATGAGAAACAATACAGGGGCCCACCTCTTCTCTTAGACTCACACCGAAACAAAAGAAACTCATGCAGAAGCTGACACGGGTCAGCTTTCACAAAAACTACAAGGGACATGTGGAGCCCTCTGCTTCACTTAGAAACTTTGAAGAGACTTCAGCTGAAAGTGACACATGGTGAGTTCCGCGTGAATCTAAGAAACAATACAGGGACTCTCTGCCACTGACACTTGTTGGCCTCTGTGTACTGAGAAACTTTTTTGAAACACAAGTAGAGGCTACCACTTGTCACCATCTGCGCTACCTTTTAGAAACATTTCGGGTCTATCAGAAACTTTGGTGGAGGTTACCACTTGGTGCTATCTGCTTATCTTTTGAGAAACATATGAGACCCTGTGTTGTTGACACTTGGGGCCTTCCGTGCACTTAGAAAATTTATAAAAAGGGGCTCGCGAAACTTGGGCGGAGGCCGTGAAAATTTTAGAAACATAGCGGAGGCTGCCACTTGTCTCCATCCATGGGGCTCTTGAGTTACCTTTTATGTGTCCCTCGGGTGGCTCCACGTGGTGCCATCCGCGCCACTCTCAAAAACTTAAAGAAACTGCGAGTTAGAAACTTAAAGAAACTACAAAGAGACTATGGCAGAAGCCGACATGTGGTGCCCTCCATGGCAACGTTGAAACTTTTAGAAACTTTTCTCCATTGTTGACACATGCCGCGATCTGCAGCAATCATTTTTAAATGCCGATGGAAATTTTTGAGAGCCCGCCAAAATGCACATTTGAACTATCAGTTGACTGAAACTTTGACCATTCATAACTTCTTCATTTGGACGAATTTCAAGGTGCTGTAAAAAGAAAACTTGCCTATTTTTTTGAGCTCTTTACAATGGTAAGGTTTTTAGGCAAGGCTTCTAAGAAATTTTGGCACTTTACTTTATGGGGACCTCTTCAAAGGGATTTTCAAGGAAAATACCATGTTAACTGTTTGGCTCTGGACAGAGGGAAAAAAGGTTAACATTTTTGGTGACCTCTATGGGATGTTTGTCTACTAAACATGAGATCAGTGGCCTTAAGCATCCATTGGGCATGGAGTCAAGTCTAAAATATGCTGGGAAACTCAGACTTGCCTCTCAAAACATAAAAAAAGGGGGGAAAAGGCCTGCCTTCTCCTAATGACAAAGCAGCCTGTGCAGAAGCACTTAAGGAAATAAAAGAATCTAAATTAATGAGCAACAATACTTATTGAAAACAAGAAGTCTAATCTACTAATTTACAAGGTGCTCATACCTCAAAACATCTTTTCAAATGTATCCCATTAACTAGGATATGCAGATTTTCTCCATTCATATTAGACAACTGAAATGCATTGTGCTCCTTGCATTCAGTGATGAGAAAGGGGCCACTCCACATGCTGTCAAATTTGGAATGCTTTCCTGGTCTACTCCTCAGCTCATCCCATTTGAGCACCATATCACCCACTCTAAAATGTCTAGGGGTGGCCTTCTTGTCAAAATATCTCTTTGTTTGTAGCTGATGATGTTCCATGGCTGCCATAGCTTTATCTCTGCTTTCCTCCAGCGCCATAAGCTGAGCACACCTTATAGCCATGGGGCTTTCTGCTTCAAGCATTTCTAGATGATGCATGATGTCTAATGCTGGAAGCTCTATAGATAAAGGCAACCTTGCCTCTTTTCCATATACTAGCAGATAAGGGGAGTTCCCAATAGACCTCTTAGGAGTTATCCTATCAGCCGACAGAGCAAACTTCAAATCAGTGTGCCAGGTCCTCTGATTATTCTCCACTGCCCTCTTAATAATCCTGATGAGATTTTTGTTTGTGGACTTAGCCAAACCATTACCCTGTGGGTAATAATTTGATGAAATATTCAAATAAATCCCATTCTTGATAGCCCAGTCAGTTATTCTTAGGCCAACAAAAGTTAGAGCATTATCAGAGATGATTTATTCAGGCACTCCAAATCTGGAGACCAAATCACAATAAAAATTCAAAACAACACTCTCATTAGATTCTTTCAAAGCCACTGCTTCAGTCCATCTTGTGAAGTAGTATGTGGCTATGAGTATCCACTTGTGGCTTGCACTTAAGGGTGGGTTGATAGGTCCAATAAAATCAATGCCCCATCTCATTAAGGGCTGCTCTACTTGGATTGGGTGTAGAGGTAAAGCTGACAGCCTCTCTTTTCCTGCAAAAAGGGCACACTTAACACACTTTCTAGCCCATGCATGGGCATCCTTAAATAACCTAGGCCAATAATAGCTAGCTCTCATTACTTTCCAAGCAATAGTTCTTGGGGCAAAATGTCCTCCTGCTGTTCCATCATGGAATTCATGTAGCACCCTGTTAGTCTGATTAGTATCAATGCATCTAAGTAATACACCATTAAAGTCCTTTCTGAAAAGTATGCCTTCTATTAAAACATATGGAATGGATTGTAGCCTGAAGTATCTTCTTTTAGCTTTATCTAAGCCTGCAGGACATCTACCAGCTTGCAGAAATTGGGTCATATCATTAACCCAACTAGTACCTACTGTTGTTGTATCATCTTGATGCTCCTCCTCTATGATCAGGAGCACCTCCTCTTCTTCTTCTACCTCATCCTTAGAACTAGTGACAAGCTGCTCACTGAGTCCTCTTCCTCTGATCAGCTTGGTTATTTTGATCTCCACATCATATTCCATGACCTTGGTGATCCAACCAGCCCTTTTCTCATTGACATCTCTACTCAGCAGGAACTCCTTCACACTAGGATGAGCCACCATCAGGTGTATCCTGTTATTTGAAACAAGATGCCTAAACTTTTTTAGGCTCCTGACTACTACCAGGACATGCTTTTCAATGAAGCTATACTTCTGCTCATACTCCTCCAACCCTTGGCTGAAGAAAGCGATTGGTTGTTCAAAACTCTCGATCTGTTGCTGTACCATAATAGCGGAAATAGTATCCAGGCCGCCATAGGCATATAGGATGAAGTCCTTGGAGAAATCAGGTTTAATCAAGGTTGGCACAGCTGCTAATGCCTCCTTTATGGACTGGAAGCTAAGTCTGGCTTCTGACGTCCAACTGAAAGTTATGTTCTTTTTCAACATAGATGTCAAGGGTTTTAAGAGATTTGCAATATCAGGTATGAACCTTCTCAGAAAGTTAATTCTGCCAATGAAGCGCTACATTCCCTTCTTATGACTGGGTAAGGGCAACTGCAAAATGGCCTGTATTCTCTCTTTATCAATGGTAATACCCTCCTTTGACACAATATGCCCCAACAACTTGCCCTCATGTACAGTAAAAATGCACTTCTTTGGATTGAGGGATATCCCAAACTCTCTGCATCTTTCAAAGACTAGCCTTAGGTGAGATAAATGCTCAGATGCATTTTTAGAAAAAATTGTTATGTCATCTAGGTACACTAGCACAAGCTTATATATTAGACCCTTGAAGGCCATGTCCATGGCTCTTTGAAAAGTAGAGCCAGCATTTGAGAGACCAAAAGGCATCCTCTTATAGGCCATAGTACCCCACTTGGTTGTGAAAGTAGTCTTGAATTGGTCTTCTTCCTTGACTAGCACCTGATTATAACTAGAAAATCCATCAAGCAAAGAAAACTTGTCTGAACTAGCTATCACCTGCAAAATTTGCTCCATTGAAGGCAATGGGTAGTGGTCTTTTAGGGAGGCTCTGTTGAGGTCTCTGAAGTCAACACACAACCTCTTCTCCCCATTTTTCTTCCTCACGGGCACAAGGTTAGAAACCCAAGAAGTGTGTTTGATTGGAAAGATGATCTTCCCTTCAATCAGCTTGGTTAGTTCTTTGATCATTAGGGGTTCTAGCTTTGGATTCAGAGGTCTCTGTTTCTGTCTCATAGGTTTTATACCTGGCTCTAACTCTATGGTGTGTTGGGCAATATGAGGATCAAATCCCTTTAAGTCTGCATAGTCCCAAGAAAACACCTCTTCAAATTCTTTACAAAGAGCAATGAAAGCTCTTTTGTCTTCAATTGAGCAGATTTTACCAATTTTAAGGAGTCTACCCTTGAAAACTTCTAGCCCTTCATAATGCTCCTCCTTTACTTGCATACTGGTTTTTGTCTTCTTCTTTTGGTCATCAGTGCCAAAAATAGATTCCAAGGTGACCAATCCCTTGGGCAGCTTATTTGTCCTTAGTTGAATAATTTGATCATTGTCATATTGTTGTTTGAGTTTATCCTGATTCATCATGAAAAACTCATCTTCCTCTAATAGGAATCTCAGGATCTATTCATCACTGTCAAAAACTTGCCAGTGAATATTATTATCAGGGATAGAGGGCCTAGAAATTATTTTTACATGAGGCTGAACCTTGTCCCTTTGAATGTCACTGGGGATGTCAAAATGAGCCCCAATTGAAGCTAATCTGTCAGCATGATAGTTCTGACTTCTTGGAATGGAGATCAGATTGAAAGCATCAAACTCTTCAATCAAATTCCATACCCTATGTTTGTAGCACTTCAAGGCATCACTTTTTGTAAGGTGCAATCCCCTTACCCGATTCACAATGAGCTCACTATCTCCAAACACTTGTAAACAACCAATCTTCCTCCTTCTTGCCCACTGCAGACCTTGGATCAACCCTTCATACTCAATAGTGTTTTTAGTACAAGAAAAGGCAAAATGAAAGGTAGCATAATAATTTTCACCTTGTGGTGACATTAGCATTGCACCACCACCAAATCCATTTCTGCCCCTAGAGCCATCAAAATATATTTTCCATACCTCATCATGATGCTCTACCTGCTGCTCTGCTTTCTTTAGAAGACTTGGAATTGATGTTTCATGCTCATGCAATATGTACACTCCCATGCCAGCTTCTTGGATATGTCCCTCAGGATCTTCTACCACATTTTTAGAGGCCCACTCCTTCAAGAGTATCTCTGGTATGCTCTCAGCTTGTAGTTCCTGAGCAGCAACTAGTTCAGGGTCATCAAAGATAATGCAATTTGCATTAACAACACTGGGTGTGTAAGGTTCTATGTGATAGTCTGAAAGTAACTTTGATTTTAAAGTTACATTGGTACCATATCTAGTCCTAAAAAACATGTGGGACCAGTCAGAAGACAAATATCCTCCTATTTTGGCTGTAAATTCCCTTAATAAGCACATGGCAAAATGAGGAGGCAAATCTATTATGAACACCTTCTGTGAAATAGAAACATTGGGATAGGCATGTAGGGTGAGACCTAGGTTTCTTATGACACCCATAGTATTAATAGATGTTCCATCCAACTAGAGTACACCCTTCTCAAGTGGCTAGTACTTAAGCCCTAACTAATCTGCAATCTGCTTAGGCATGACAGAACTGCTTGCTCCACTATCCACCATGCAATTCTGCACCAGTTTGTCCTTAATTATCAGTGATACATAAAAGGGAAGAGGTTTAACACCTTGGCTATGCTGCTTGATGTCATCTTGGGATGAATTAGTGAGGACAGTCCTATCTGGGTCAATAGTGGTATCATTGGATACCTTCAAATTAGATAAGATAGATTGCAACATCTTCTTTTGGCCAGGGATCTCTAAAGAATCCCACATAGACATGGTTACACTCATCTTTTTCATGTTTTCAATAATATTGAAAGGTGGAGAGGCACCTACCTTCTGACTTGACTTTGTAGTAGTAGTATTAGCCTGTAAATGAGGTATCTCTCTTGTTGTTGCTGGTGCACCTCTTTGCAAGATGTGAGGAATGTGGGATGTGGAAGCATCAGTATGTTCTCTACCTTTGCTTGCTGCTGGCTCAACCTCATAACCCCTCTTCTTAGCCCTTGTATTGGTAGCAACTGGATTACTATCACTATTTATCCCACAGAATTCTCCTTCCTGCCAATTCATGAAAGTAGAATCATTCTGAGGTTGCTCTTGTTGTTGTATAGTTCCATCATTTGGTGCGTATGGCTGCGTAGCTGCCACATTTTGTGCCATCAAAGCCTGATTTAGGACCCCACTTGAATAGGCTGACTGATTGTGTGGCATATGGCATGGGACACACCAATCATAATCAGCTGCAATGTTATTCTGAACAGGGACAAGGTCCCTTGCTATATTAACAGGTGCTGGATTGTAAGGCTGAAAAGGCCTTTGGTTCATATTTTGCTTGGCATCTTGGTAGTTGTTATGATAAGATGGCCTATTGGCCTGGTAAGGTTGCCCCTGCCCCTGATATGCTTGGTTCTACCCCTGATATTATTGTTGATAAGGCTGCCTACCTTGAGACTGCTGCTTCTTGATGTTTACCAGATCATTCCCAAAAGTCTGCAAAAGATTTTCTATTTTTTGTTAGCTAGTTTTTATCTCCTTCAGCTCTTGAGATGAACTAGAGGCAGAAAGCTCAGAAGTAGAGGTACTTGGTAATGCTGCAACAATAGGTGTAGGGACAAAATATGGGGTGGGTAAAGGCATAGAATCCTGGATCTCAGGGTAAATGGGCATAGGTGGCCTAGGTGCTATATTTCCAGCTTGAATTAAACTGTTCTCTGCTTTAATGGCTATGTCATAGGCATCAGGTAAGCTTACACCTCCTAGTGATTGTATCATTACTAAAATATCACTATTTAAAGCTTTTAAAAAATATAAGAATGCATACTCAGCTGGAGCTCTTACCATGGTAGGGATTCTATCCCATGTCTTCTGAAATCTAAAGTTGAAGTCCATCATTGGTTCCTGAGGAGCTCTTTTATGGTGGTCATCTGTTCCACCAATGACAGATTATTTGATTTATCCTGGAACTTCTTATTCAGCTTGTCTCCTAGTTCATCCCAGGTCCCTATAGTCTGTACTAGAAGACTTCTGAAACATTGTAATGCCTTTCCTTTAAATGAGGCAGCTAATAATCTGATGGCCACATTTTCTTGTGTTATATGATGTACTCCACATAGAGAAGCCACATCTCTTATGTGTTCAATAGGTGTAGTTTGGGTCTCCCCTGTGAAACAGGGCAAGCTCTTCAAGGCTGCCATAGGTATGACATCATGTACTGTTAAGTTCAAAGGGCTTCCCCCATCAAAAGCCACAAATGGCTGATTTCTTGCCATCTGAGCAGCTGGAAGTAGGTTTGCTTGAGTTGCTACAAGGACTACAGAGGCAATTGGTCTAAAATTTGGAGGAGTTGACAAGGTCCTCTTAGAATAGGGAGTTCTTACTACAGTTCTACTTTGCCTCCTAGGTGGAGAAAGCTATAGATATTCAAATGAGCTGGAACTTGAACTCCTAGTTTGTATCCTTCTCATAAAAGTATATCAGCAAAACTCGTTTGCCTGATCCTCCTCAGTATGAGTCGCTAGATATGCAATTTTTTAACCTCTTATAGGTTAGAAAATCACCGATTGCACATCAAAACCAATAATAAGAGTTTGTATAGTCCCACTGGGTGTGCCAAAAACTATTGTCACATGAAATTGCACCCTACTTGAATAGAATTCCAAGCATTCCAATGACACAATGGGATTGATCTCTACATGTGGGACTATGCTAAATGAGATCAAACCTCCGGAGAAGGCCGGCTTCCTTGTCTAGTTATCACCTAAAACTACTGTATCTTGGGGTAAAAAGGGGAAGAAATGTGCTATAATGAAAGATAAAGTAACAATACTTAAAAACATGAAAGGGGTGATACACCAGACAGTTCAAAATAACCTTTGCAAATATAAAGCATGCACAATATAATCAGATACAGCAAGCAAATATACACAAAATAGATGATTCTAATAGAGGTAAGGAGCAAAATGATTGAGAGGAACAAGAAATATTCACAGACAACCATATGCAGATTTACATAGAGATAGAAAAATCAGCAAAAGGCATGATAGCTTTCATATATCTAAAGAAAGGCAAGGTTACAGTATGAAAAGTTCTGTTTGGAAATAGGAGAACAGAATGTTTCCAAAAAAAATCCAACCCTTATTACAACATAAGCCTCAACTTATATAGCAATACAAAAACTGTCCTAGGTTGGTTACAAAAATCCACTCTGGGGGCTGCAATCAGAAATAACTTCCTGAAGAGACGTCCACCTGCCAAGAGTAATGGCACAAAAGATTAGGAATAGGGGCAGGTGGGAGATATTCTAGGTCTTCAATGCAAACAACCACGTCATCGATCTGATCCTCAAAATGGCAGAGGATAACCTAGCATTGAATGCTGACAACTGCTTGCTATATCTGCTGTAATGAATGCCCCCAAAAATCTCCATCTATTGAAAAAGTGTCACAAAACCTCTTGAAAAGCCTGCCAAATGAAAGAGGGGATGAAAACATACAACTTTGCCTCTTACAACATGTGAAAATTTGCTAAGACGGAGGAGATACAAGTGGTCAAAGTTTTGGTCAACCGCCTGTGTATATCGCTTCTACATCTGTGTGTATATCGTTTATATATTTTTTAACTGTGTCTCGGCATATACAACCCTAAATGCAAGCTGTGGACCCAAAGAATCATTATGAAACTGTTGAAACATGCCGTCGGGTCCGGGCTGTGTCTATATAAGAAACTAGGTGCCAAAAGGCCCTTTGAAAAGCCCCTGTCAGAAACAAGTGCGGAAGCCGACACGTGTCGAGCATCGTGATGCCTTGTAAAATAGCATCAAAAGTTTGAAGTTGTCTCGCTCGTGACACGTGTCGTAACCCACGGCATCATCCGCAACAACCGAGCCTCCCCTGGGACCCACCTCACCTGTGCCAAGGTTTGAAACAAATAGAAACAACTGCGAAAGCTGACACTTGTCAGTTTCCGCGGAAGCACTTAAGGGACACGTGGCAACCTCCACTGCAACTTAGAAACTTTTTTAAAACTTTAGTGGACAGTGACACGTGGTGCCCTCCGCGTTTCCGTGAGAAACGTTAAGGCTCAGCTGGGACTCACACGGATGATGACACTTAGCGCCCTCCGCGGACACTTAACATAAAAATGGGCTCCTAAAACCTCGACGGAAGCTGCCACCTGTCACCATCCGCACAAAGAGAAACATCATAGAAACTTTTTGAGACTCACTTAAGATTCATGCGGAAGCTGACACATGTCGGGTTCCACTTCACTCTGAGAAACAATACAGGGGCCGACCTCTTCTCTTAGACTCACACCGAAACAAAAGAAACTCATGCAGAAGCTTACACAGGTCAGCTTCTGCAGAAACTACAAGGGACACGTGGAGCCCTCCGCTTCACTTAGAAACTTTGAAGAGACTTCAGTAGAAAGTGACACATGGTGAGTTCCACGTGAATCTAAGAAACAATATAGGGACTCTCTGCTGCTGACACTTGTTGGCGTCCGCGTACTGAGAAACTTTTTTGAAACACAAGCGGAGGCTACCACTTCTCATCGTCCATGCTACCTTTGAGAAACATTTCAGGTCTATCAGAAACTTTGGCAGATGTTGCCACTTGGCGCTATCCGCTTATCTTTTGAGAAATATATGAGACCCTATGTTGTTGACACTTGGCACCTTCCGCGCACTTAGAAACTTTATAAAAACGGGCTCGCGAAACTTGGGTGGAGGCTATGAAACTTTTAGAAACATAGCGGAGGCTGCCACCTATCTCCATCCGCGGGGCTCTTGAGTTACCTTTTATGTGTCCCTCGGGTGGCTCCACGTGGTGCCATCCGTGCCACTCTAAGAAACTTAAAGAAACTGTGAGTTAGAAACTTAAAGAAACTGCAAAGAGACTGTGGCGGAAGCCGACACGTGGTGCCCTCCATGGCAACATTGAAACTTTTAGAAACTTTGCTCTGCCGTTGACACGTGTTACGATCCATGGCGATCATTTTTAAATGCTGATGGAAATTTTTGAGAGCCTACCAAAATGCACATTTGAACTATCAGTTGCCTGAAACATTGACCATGCATAACTTCTTCATTTGGATGAATTTCAGGGTGCTGTAAAAAGCAAACTTGCCTATTTTTTTGAGCTCTTTACAATGGTAAGGTTTTTAGGCAAGGCTTCTAGGAGATTTTGGCACTTTGCTTTATGGGGACCTCTTCAAAGGGATTTTCAAGGAAAATACCATGTTAACTGTTTGGCTCTGGACAGAGGGAAAAATGGTTAACAATAATATTTCTGTTGTAATGAATTGATCAAATAGGAATATCCATGTGTAGAAGGAACTAAAGAAAAGAAAACATAAGAGCATCATTGCTTTATTCTAATATGTTTGTTTCATGTGTAGGTATAGGACAAATCATGAAGCTAATTGAAAACATTCAACATGTGGTGTCAAATGGGCTCCCACAAGGGTTGAGCCCCACATGCTGCTACCCTTGTTCTAAAAGGGGTGTATGGAAGAAGAGAATCATTGACAACCTTCACAATACAAGCTTGAAGAGTAACAAGACAACCATATGGATTAGTCCCATGTTAGTACATGACCATGATTTCACTTTAGAATATGAAATGCAACCAAGAGCATGAAATGACCAGATGGAGGACAAGTTTTAATGCATATGATAGCCTATATATTACTTCAACTGCTATGGAATAACATTATCAAGCATGATAGTAATCAAGAGTACACAATACATTTGTAATCATCAAACTGATGAAGGAGTAAGTGTTCACAAGTATGAATTATCTGAAGGCTATTTACTCATTCATGATTAGTAGTCCAATTGCAATGTTCATTATAGATCAATAAGCAAATTACAAAGACAAGTGAGTACCAAGCTTCATACTTTCTCATTTAAATGGTGTGATAGAATTAGATTCAGAATTAAATGACATAAGCTACCTCTTAAATGATGAAATATATCCAATTATGCCTCCCTTTTTACTACTGATAAGTTGAGTATCAGAAGAAGTGTTATCCCGTGTTGCATTCATTGTATATGTATAAAAGACACAAGATAGTATTACAAATCTGTAGCAAAAATTCAAGACAACGAATCTAGATGGCTCATTTTTGTCTTTAACAAACTAAAAGAAAGTAAAAAAGAAGCATTTCATTTGTAATAGAGTATCATCATCGTGCGACAGGAGTAGTCGAACTGATGCAGTGGACCTGATCATGTCCTACAGGACATCACATATGATGCATTTGATAAGATATAATACAGTAAAAAAGAACAACAGAGGTCCATCATATGTTACAATGTATTCAAAGCAAGTAAGTGTTGTCTTCATGTATTACAATGCCAACATATCATGAAACTACTAGGTCATCATCATCATGTATGAAAAGTGTGAATACACAGTCCATTGAATAAACAAGTGAAAGATATAGAAATGCAAAAAGCATTTTTGCTGCTACAGAAAGTGGAATAGTTTTATGTTGAAAAGTGATAGTGACATTCCATATGCAAAGTCCACATAAAGAGCAAATGGAGCTATGGAGATAGAAACAATGCCTACAATTATCATCTCTTTTCAACAATAGAAGTGACATCATGAGAGAGAAAAGGAGGTGATATCATATGCTATACATGTTATAGGAAGATTTTTTTGCTCATAAAAGGAATAAGTATTGCTTCAGTTATTCCAAATATGAATCTACACAGTAAAAGGAAAATACAGACTTATTCATAGTAATAGCCATGGCATACAGTGCCTTATGCAATCATCTTTTCAGATACCCACATCAATTTTTAGAACCATGTGTTTTTTCAGTGTAGAGAAGGAAAGTAATATTCTAAACTATCCAAACAAGGCCATAAAGAGTGAGGTTATTGTCTAATGCAAAGAAATGAAACCCTTATCAGGTTTAAAGAAAAAGAAGTTTTCTTTCTTTTCACAGTCGAGAAGGGTCGAATAGAGTATAGAAGACATGGCCGTCCATAGAAAGAAGGTTTAGTTCAAAAAAAAAAGGAACCCTCACTAAAAATATAGGAAGTCTTCACATTTTTACATTGAAGGAAAAATGGAAGCCACATAATGCATTACAAAGAGTGGTCATGTCATTTGAAGAGGTATTTCACACACCCATCTAATACAAAGAAAACATGAAACTCTCTTCACAGTTTTGTAGAATGTAGAGATAAGAGAAGCTACAAGAAAGATCAAGTAGCAAAGATAAATATTAGACTTACCATTGATAGTGCAATTGAGAGAAGGCTGATGGTCGTGGCCATTTGGACAAAGCCTTGTCAATTTTTCCCTTTTAAAGCAGAAGTTTAACACACAGAAAGCACAAACAAATGCTTCTCAAAGACTGAGAGACTGAAGAAGCAGTGGTATGGCCACGGCCATGTATTGAAATGTGAGCTATCAAAACACAAAAAAATATCAAAGAAAGCTCAGATTCAAACTTACCAGAGGTGGAAAATCATTTTGGCCAAAGAGATGCAGATCTTTTGCCATGGAAGTCACTGAATGGAGCAAGAAAACATAGAGCATTCAAACCCCAAGTCGGCAACCAGTTGCAGAGCCATCTCAACGATAGCAAAAAATGAAATGACCTACATTTTAGGGTTTCTCACTTTCTTTTGTTTGACATACCTTCATATTTTGACCATGCAAACCTTTTAATTATTTTATCCAAATATCATCAGGGTCAACACTTCATGTTGATAAGTGTCTAGCAATCATAAGTAGGAGTGACCAACAACATATGGGACATGGCTATATGTATTAAGTCAAAGGGAGACAAGACCATTAAATGTGCCCTTAGAAACTACTAAGGGTTAATCATTATTGGTGTCTGGCTCGCCTTGGAGTCAAAGCTTTATTTGATAATGCTTGTGGTTGAGTGTCTTTGACCTCCCACATGCATTTTATTTATTCTTTCACAATTTCAGTATATACATGAGATCAAACCAAAACCATGTGAATATGAAGAATATGCTAGAGGAAGACATGGTCAAAGGGGGGTCAATGCGACATGGTGGCATGATCATGGCAGTGAATTGGCGTTTTGTTGAGCCATATGGATAATGTAGTGAGGTGGAAGAATATCGACAAATTGGAGTCCATGGTGTCGAGCCTTTTAAAGCTTTTATTTGTTTTTGCAACATGTGTAATAGTTTATATTTTTATGATTTTTTATAGAAAATCATAAATGATATCTTGTAAATATCTTGGTGAATTATAAACCAAATATCATTTTGCAAATAATCATATCGATTAAAATTGCCAAGTCATGTAAAGTTAACTTTAAAGCAATGCAGTTATAAGTTGCTTTTAAAGTTTAGCTATTTTTAGGCAGCTAAAGCATTTGGATTTCCTTGGGCGAAATTGAGCATAATAGGACAAAAAATTTGCTTTCATGAGGCAGATTGGATAGATTTGGGTGCAGTTTTGGTGGGGACCACCTAGAGGATCAAGTTGGCAATTTTATTTTGCAATTTGGAGGCAGTTTGAGGCTATTTTTGGCATCTTTTTTCTGAAGCTCGAAAATGGATTGTAGATCTGTTTTCAGGAGCTTTTTTCAACTTTCTTCACTAGAGATCATTTGGAGACATATATAGGAGAAAAACTTAGTTTTTCTCAGTCAGTTAGCATCGGTTTCTTATCTCTGGCAGAGTTGTATACAACAGTTGGCTCACATATTTTATTTTCTCATGCATTGTATTCCTCTCAGTTCTAATAGCAAATCATCTTATTTCACATACATTTTTGTAGTCTTAACTTTGATGTTATCTTGTGAGTATTTTAGTCCTTTATTTTGTCTCAATACTGTTAGAATTTAGTTTCTTCCTGGTTGTAGTTTCGGTTTGACATTAAACCTTGTTGTAAATTACTTAAGGAGTAACTATGATGTAAGAGCATCCAGTGGTGTAAGGGTAATCTTGCATCACTGAAAAATATGTTGCTTTAAAATCATTACAATTGTTTTCATTTCTTTCCATAATTAGTATTTCGGGTTCCATAATCTCTTGAATAATGATGTAGGACTTTCATTTTTTTTCAAACTGCTAAAAATAGCAAACTGCCAATTTTGAAAAGTTTACCTGCTATTTTAGGAAAGTTTGCATTTTGGCATGGATTGAAAAAAAATTGTAGAATGTTACATAATGGAAATATAAGACCTTTGGAAAAGGAATCATGCAAAGATCATTTGTGAGTTGAAAGATATTAAATTTTTTGTTTTCTGAAAAGCCCCTAAAATTTTTTGAAATGAGATATGAGGCACTAAAACATCCCATATCATCCTAAAAAGTTGACAGAAATCTATTTACAGTTCATCAATTGGACACTCGGATCAAAAGTTATGCTTCCCAGAAGTTGACCTACTTTAGGAGGGAGTTGCAAATTTTGAAATTTAGCTGAAGGCCACTAAAAAGTGCTATTTATTACTATTTTGGGAACCCTGGGTGGTAGTAGAGTTAAGGGGGGAAGTGGAGTCAAGAATAGGTGGGAAAATAGAAACCCTAGCTGATTTAGGGTTTATAGAAGGCAGATGATTCCAGAGTCTGGAGATGCGAAGCTGTAATGTGATGTAGCCTGCAGAGGATTCATCCTCTGATTGTATTTGAGCTTATGTAATTTATTGTTTTTCCCATATCAATAAAAGATCATTCTATTTTCTGTGTGCAATTTTTGTTGTTGTGTGTTTTGTGATTTAACCCCTTCATCAAACTATCAGTGAAGTTGTGAAGATTAATGTTAGAGGATCTGTCTGTGAATGATAGAACTTCATTTAGTCTTAGATTCTAGAATCAGTTTGCACTTTAGGTGCATTTTTCTATCCCTTTTCCACTCAAGTCATAGTTTTGAAATTATAAGAGAACCAGCTCACTCTAGAGATTTCTTCTAAAGAAAGGAGACCCACATCCAAGAATGATTCCATGTTTCAACAAGTAGTTAAGTTTTCACAAAGCTTAACAATGGTGCATACTTGAATTGACAATAGTTTTTGGCATGCCCAATGGAACTCTGGAAGAAATATCAGAGAGATATGTACCCTCATAGCTGTTGTTCTGGTATATCCAGCAGTTTTACCAACCTTTAGAGGCTTTCAATATACCTGGTGACTCATTTTTCTAGTTTGGATACATATTAGTGCTTGCAACTTATGAAAACTAGGTCTAATCCAGACCCATTTGACTACTTATAGTTGTCTACACCTAGAAGGAGAGGTAGACCAGCAAGCAGAATAGCTGAGTCATCAAGAACATCAAAGTTAACACTTTCTCGATTTAGATCTACAAGCCCGGTCAAAAGAAGTAGAAGCCCAGTGCTGATAGTCTAGATACCTATAATGTCTAGACAATATGCATTTGTTGCTTTGAATGGAGGTAGCCCATTACAACTTGCCCAAGGAGATGATATTTTGATGGAAACCCTTAAAAGTCTGCCTTATTTCACTTGAGAGGATCACACTACTGCTACTGACCATATTCAATATGTAGCAAATTTGTGTTCTATGCACAATGTCATGCAAGAAAAAATGGCAATCAGTCTTTTAGCTGCTTTGTTAAAAGGAAAGGCCTTACAGTGGTTTAGAGGACTTACTAAAAATTCAATAACTTCCTGGGACTTATTGGGAGATGGATTACACAAACATTTTGAGGACAAGTCAGATCATCTCTCACTGCTCAAGCAACTGAGTACCATCAAAAGGGCACCCCATGAACACATGGCCAATTTCAACTACCAATTTCAGAAAACCTAGGATAGGATTTCCAAAATGGTAAAACCTTTGCCAAGGCATAATTTTCTATTTTATATCAAAGCTTTGAACAGTGAAATTTCAGTAATGATACAGTCTATGGGAGGGAACACCCTTCCAGATTCTTTTGAGACCATTGTTAGAGTAGAAAAATGCCTTATTCAGGTAGGAAAGATA
Source organism: Cunninghamia lanceolata (assembly GCA_027924645.1). Classification (NCBI taxonomy): domain Eukaryota; kingdom Viridiplantae; phylum Streptophyta; class Pinopsida; order Cupressales; family Cupressaceae; genus Cunninghamia; species Cunninghamia lanceolata. The sequence continues at coordinate 2,283,368 of BSBN01000677.1, read as the reverse complement.
TCCCCTAGACCCCCTTTACCTAGTTTCCCTGAAATACAACCATCAATGCCTATGGCAGTGCCTCCTATAGTTATTGTCCCACCTACTCCAGCAATAGGATATTAAATAGTCCAACAAGCTGTTGTCTGAGTTTAGACCCAAAGTACCCCAGAGTTAGAAAATACTTTAAGGACAATTGCGAATAAGCTAGTAAGTATGGAAAAATGTTTGCCCTATCAAAATCAGTATCAACCTAATCAGCAAAATAACCAATATCAACCCAATCAGCAATATAAACAACCCTTTTAGGATGATCCTTAGGGATAGAGAAAGAGTTATAACCCTCAGCCTTTTCAAGATTATAACCTGAATACTGCTAGTGCCTCAAGAGAGCTTGTACCTACATGGAATAATCTAGTTCAGGATAGTGACTGGTGTTATCAATGTCACCAACCACATAATCAAGCTGCCTGCATGAGTGGAGTGAGGAATCAGGTACTTGTGGTTCACAACAACTATGCAAGTTCAGAGGGGGTTAATGGTGAAGCTTCAACTCAGTAGAATAAGGCTGATGTCGTCTTAATGAACTGGGAAGAATCTAGTTTCTGTGGTGTAAATCATTTCCAAGGTCAGAATCAGCAAGGTACACCTAGTTCAGCCAACACAAGATTAAAACTGAGGGCTGCAGATGTGAATCAGCAAGCTGTTGTAGTACAACATGTTGTAAGGAATAAAAACCAAGTTTATTTGTCACAGACTACCCATGTACCACAACAGAAAGTACAAATTCTACAAAGGCACCAAATAGTATCTGTCAAAGAGTGCCCCAAAATGCAGCAACAATGTTTACAAGGACATATTGATGCACTTGCAGCAAGAGGACAACATAAGGCAAATCTCGTTGCTGTTAATATAGTTGATCATCTTAAGAGGGCCACAATAAGCATGTTAGTTATGGATGCTTTACGCATCCCTAGCCAGAAGAATTTGTTGCAAGAAGCTTTGGCTGAACTCTCACTTTCTGAGTGTTCTAGTCAAGAGAAGGCCAAGGTTTTACTTGCCAACAGTTCTGAGATCAAAGGTGGACAACAAGCAAATGAGGTAAAACCACCCCCTTTTTACCTAAGTCTCATTATTGGAGATAAATTGGTTCATAACTATATGGTAGATTCAGGGGCAAGTAGTTCAGTTATGCCCAAAAGTGTAGCTGACTCAATAGGATTGGTTTATGAGCCCCTTGCAAAAGTAGTAGTATAGTTAGACGGTTATGCACTTAGTGCTACGGGGATAATCAAAAATCTTCCACTCACATTGTATGCTTGTCCTAGTTTTGCCATCCATTAGGATATCTACATCATTGACCTTCCCCCTAGTTTTGCAAGGAGCTCACAGCCCAGTTGGGTGGGTTTCTTTCATCTAACTAGACTCACTTGTTCTTTAGAACTAGATATGGTACAAAAGTAACTATACAATCTGAACCACTTGCAAAAGACTAGATTGAACCCTATGTCCCTATCCCAATAAATGCTAATTTATACATCACCCGTGGGTAGCAGGATGAAGCCATGAGCCTAAATCCCAATGCACTTATAGAAGACATAAGTTTGGATGATTGGGCAGCTGAAGATCATGAAAGTGACCCTTTCCATCACACTGATGATGTAGGATTAAGCATCTATATGATACACGAACTAGATGCAGTGATCCCTAATCTAATTAAGGATCAGAATCAATTAAAACAATAGGAAGATCAGTTGTGGAAGCTTTACTTCGATGGATCAAAGACCAAGATGGGTGCTGGTAGAGGTAATATGTTAATTTTACCTCAAGGAGACAAGTACTATGCTGCCTTAAGATTTACCTTCAGCTGCACAAATAATGTGGCTAAGTATGAGGCCCTGATCCATGGTTTAGAATGGGCCCAGAAAAAAGGTATCAAATCTGTCCAAGTTTATGGAGATTCTGAGTTAATCGTTAACTAGGTTAGGAATCTGAATGTTGCTAAAAATGATCTACTCAAAAAGTACAAACATAGAGTGTTGGATTCAATTGAATTTTTTGATGCTTTTAATCTGATTTCAGTTCCCAGAGATCAAATTAAGTATGCAGATAGGTTGGCAGCCTTGGGATCTCAATTTGAGATTCTTGATCAGAGTTAGAATGTTGAGGTACAACCATATGTTAAGATAGTTGTTAGGCCTTCTGTACCTAACAATACTATTTCATGGCAAGTGTTTAACAATGATGAACAAATCCCGAGTTTTTAAAGTGCAGAAGTTAAATTTACAGCAGATAATCAACATAAATATCAGCAACAACTTGGAGATCAAATTGTTCAGTTAAGGACCAACAAGTTGCCCAAAGGATTAGTCACCTTAGAATTAGCGTTCAACACTGATGATTAGTTCAGAAAAGATAAATGCAACATGACAGTGAAGCAAGAACATTATCAAACCATAGAAATTTTCAAGGATAAATTGTTGAAGCTTGGAAGGTATGTACTATAGAAGGACAATGGTCTTTTATTCAATTATGTTAAGATTTTTCTGATGTCTTTGAATGGGAGTATAAGGACTTAAGAGGTTTTGATCCCAGTTTGGCATAGCACACCATAGAGTTAGAGCCTAATGCCAAGCCTATTAGGCAAAACCAAAGACCCCTCAATCCCAAACTTGAACACTTAATGAAAGATGAGATAAATAAAATTATTAAGAGTAATATCATCTTCCCAATAAAACATACCTCCTGGGTTTCCAATCTGGTCCCAGTTAAGAAGAAGAAGAGTGAAATCTGACTTTGTGTCAATTTATGTGATCTAAATCAGGCCTCATTAAAAGACCATTACCCTGTCCCTTCTATGGAGCAAATACTGCAAGTTGTTTCAGGTTCTAATAGGTACTCTTTGTTAGATGGATACTCTGGATATAATCAAATTCTGGTCAAAGAAGATGACCAATACAAAACTGCATTCATGACTAAGTGGGGTACCATGGCCTATCAGAAAATACCATTTGGTTTGTCCAATGCAGGGGCAACCTTTCAGAGGGCAATGGATATGGCCTTGCATGGCCTTATGAATAGAATAGTATTGGTTTATCTAGATGATATAACTATTTTTTTAAATGATTATAACGACCATTTGGACCACTTGAAGTAGATTTTTTAGAGATGCAGGGAGTTTGGAGTTTCATTGAACCCCAAAAAATGTATATTCTTACTACATGAAGGAAGACTTCTCAGTCACATTGTTCCAAGAGAAGGTATTACTATTGACCCTGAGAGAGTTTCAACTATTTTAGACCTACCACTGCTTGCACATAAGAAAGGTTTGCAGAGTTTTCTATGTAGAATTAATTATGTTAGGAGGTTTATTCCAAATATTATAGCTTTGTTACAACCTCTTACTGCCATGTTGAAGAAGAATGTACCTTTTAGCTAGACTAGGGAAGGAAAAGGAAGCTTCAAACAAATTAAAGAAGCCCTTGATGCTACCCCTACCCTCATCAATCCTAATTATGAGAAAGATTTCATTTTATATGCTTTTGGAGGAACTGAGACTATTTCTGCAATATTATGTCAGCAAAACAATCAAGGATTAGAGCAGCTAACTGCATTTTTTAGGCAAGTGTTGCACGAGTATGAGGTAAAGTACTTTTTTGTGGAAAATGATGTTTTTATTATTGTAAGGAGCCTTAAGAAGTTTAGGCACATATTGTCTAATAACATAATTCACGTAAATGTTTCACATCCCACTATCAAGAATTTTTTATTAAATAGAGATATAAATGACAAGAGAGCTAGTTGGATAACCAAGGTTATGGAATTTGATGTTGACATCCAAGTAACCAAGCTAAATAGAGGTAAAGGCTTATGTGAGCAGCTTGCTAAAAGAGAAGAGTTTGGGCAAAAGCAGCAAGAAGAGACTGAAATGCTACTGAATAATAATGAACTAGCCAATGTTCTAGCTCAAATAGATAGTTTGGTGCATCAAATGATGCATTATTTATAGACCAGTGAATGCCCAATTGGTTTAGATAGGGAAGGAAGAAGGTATTTCAAATTGCAAGCTACTTCTTATGGTATTATTGATGGTATTCTATATAGGAGAGATTTTAATGGTGTTTTTCTAAGGTATGTTGGACCTGAGCAAGTTGATAGACTGTTAGAAGAGTTTCACAATCGACCTTCAGGAGGTCATTTTGCAGCTAGAACAACTACCTTGAAGATTATACAGGCTGGTTGCTAATGGGCTAATGTATCTAAGGATTATTTTTTTTGGGTGAGAAGATGTGAGAAATGTTTCCTATTTGCAGGTAAGCAAAGACTTTCTACCTTACCCTTACATCCTATTAAAGTTGAACAACCATTTGCAAAGTGGGGATTAGATTTCATAGGACCAATAAATCCACCTCCAAGTGCAGGCCACAAGTGGATTTTGACTACCACATATTATTTTACCAAGTGGACCAAGGCTGTTTCCTTGAAAGAAGCAAATAAATCTGTTGTCCTAACTTTTTATCAGGACATAGTGTCAATATTCAATACACCAGATTCAATCAGCTCTGATAATTGTCTAGCCTTTTTGGGATTGAGAATTTTAGATTCGTCTGTCAGAAATAACATTTATTTGAATACTTCATCTAACCATTACCCACAGGGTAATGGGCAGGCTGAATCTACCAACAAAAATCTAATAAGAATCATCAAGAAGAATATTTAGGATAATCAGAAAACTTGGCATGAAATTGTAAAGTTAGCTTTATGGGCTGATAGAATCACACCTAAGAGGGCTACTGGTCATTCCCCATATGTGCTTACTTATGGAAAAGAGGCTCGGCTACCTATTTCAATTGAATTGCCTACATTATCCTTTATCAAGGAGCTTGAGCTCCTAGATGAATAGCCTCTTGTAATCAGGTTTGCTTAGCTCATGGAGCTAGAAGAGACAAGAAAAGAGGCCTTAAGAAAGCTTGATATGCATCGAACCCAAATGAAGAGTTCATTTGATAAGAGAACAAGACCAAGGAACTTTATTGTTGGAGATCTAGTCTTCAAGTGGAATGAACTAAGGAGCAGGCCAAGTAAACATTCTAAATTTGATGCCATTTGGGATGGGCCTTATGTTATCTAAGAGTGCAAAGAAAACAATGCATTTTAGTTGTCCAAGTTGAGTGGAGAAGTGTTGTTTATCCCAGTTAATGGGATCCACCTCAAGCATTACCCCTGAGGATAAAATAGTTCTTTTGTATATAGTAGAGTAGTTTTGCAGTAAATAAGTGCTCATGCACATTTGTTTCAGTAGTTTGTTTTGGCCATCAGGACCTGTTAATTTGCTTCTAGTAGAGTTGTTTTCAGTTTGTTGTTGTTTAAATTGTTGGAGAGGTAAAGTACAGTGTTTTCTGAGTTTTTGAGAAGGACAAATTATTACTCTATGCCCAATGGATGACAATGCAACTGGTCAAATGCTTAGCAGGCAAGCTTATAGCAAAAGTCACCAGAAATGTTACCATTTTTTGACCCCAGCTCAAAAATTGGCTGAGCAGATTTATCATTTATCATTTTTGAATGTGGTTTGATTTATTTCTGTTATGTGTTAGTTGCATAGTTGCTATGACAAGTGCAGTTTAGTTGTTTAGATATAGAAAAGAAAAGTTTAAATCATTCATTGCATTTTAGAGCAGTAAAGAGATACGTATTCACTCACTATAGTGATTGTTCATTTACAATTTTGAATACATAAGAGAAAAAACATTGCATTAAAGGAAACTATGACATCAGATGTCCCACACAAGCCATGGGTTATAGCTGAACTCATCCAAATACAATTAAAACACTATGCATCTAATGAAGAAGAGGGAAAGACATAGCCATCATTCCCTTTTTTGGGTTGATCTTCATAGAAGCCTCCAGTTCCCGCTCCTGACATCGGTATGTACCTAAAAAAATTGCGAGAAGGTCCTGTTAGAAGATCTGGTTATGAAAATCCTTCATGAATAAAGAGAGACATGATATTTCAGTTGTAATGCACTGATCAAATAGGAATGTCCATGTGCAGAAGGAATTGAAGAAAAGCAAACATAAGAGCATCATTGTTTTATTCTAATCTGTTTGTTTCATGTGTAGTTATAGGACAAATCGTGAAGCTAATTGAAGACATTCAGCATGTGGTGTCATATGGGCTCCCACAAGGGTCGACCCCAGCATGCTTGTACCCTTGTTCTAAAAGGGATGTATGGAATAAGAGAATCATTGACAACCTTCATAATACAACCTGAAAGAGTAACAAGACAACCATATGCATCAGTCCCATGTTAGGACATGACCATGATTTTACTTCAAAATATGAAATGCAACCAAGAGCATGACGTGAATAGATGGAGGACAAGTTTCAATGCATATGAGAGCCTATATATTACTTCAACTACTATGGAATAACATTTTGAAGCATGATAGTAATCAAGAGTACACAATACATTTGTAATCATCTGACTGATGAAGGAGTAAGTGTTCACATGTATGAATTATCTATAGGCTATTTACCCTTTCGTGATTAGCAGTCCAATTGGAATGTTCATTATAGATTAGTAAGCAAATTACAAAGACAGTTGAGTACCAAGCTTCATACTTTCTCGTTTAAATGGAGTGATAGAAACAGATTCAAAATTTAATGACATAAGCTGCCTCTTAAATGATGAAATATATCCAATTATGCCTCACTTTTTGCTACTGATAAGTTGAGTATCAGAAGAAGTGTTATCACATGTTCCATTCATTGCATATCTATAAAAGACACAAGACCATGTGGAACCCTAAGGTCCACCCCCCTGTGCTAGGAGATTATGATAAGGTCCCACTACGGCAAATAGTTAAGTCAATAGTAACACAACACAAAAGGGGCTAACGTGACTCCAACATACATAACATTTCACAACAAAATCACCACTTCTAGAGGCACATTTACAACAAGGGGAAGCAAGACTAGGTAAAGCTAGGTTGCAGTAGGGAAGAGTGTCATTGCATGGCCCTAACATGGGTTACCCTAACTGTCTCTCTCTAGACACTTGCCCCCATCTATGGTTACCCTAACAGTCTCTCACTAGACGCCAACCCCATAGGGTGACACATGCGGAACCAACATTCCTTTCGTGAAAACAAGGAAGTTAATCTTGCCAACAAGCTCTTCTCATCCCATCCTTAGTCTAAACTAGCACTTTAGGTATTGGTGAGGAATCCAATTATCTTGTTTAATGTGAACAACTACCCCACCACCTAGATTTATTATTAAGTTATCACTTGATTATCAATTTTCAATGGGTTACCCTGGCAGTACACATATACAATGCAAGGGATTTCCCTTCTTACATAAAAAACATAACCACAAGGACCAACTCTTAAATCATTGCCCAATACTTCCATTTGAAGTAATCACATCAAGAATAAACAACATTCTTCATCATTTATAATTACCAGAGTCCTCATACAAAACAAGAGTCATCATACTCTCATAACATCATTATATCAAAGTCACCTATCCACCCAATACACAAAATCAAACATAAACATCGTAGGCCTCTGGAAATAAACCTTAACAACTTGGACATCGACCCCCATTACAACCAACGACAATCTCACTAATATAATGAAAATTTAACTCGTAATACAAAACTTGTAAATCAAAAGAACAATGCTATAACCCTTAATAAATCCATTATAAGGAAATTGTAATAATAATAAATACTAATTTAAATTTAAATTTATCAATATTTAAATCTACAAACATGATGAGTTTCATTTAATCAAATTAGAACAATTACAAACTAAATCACTAATTTACCTTATCCTATTCCATTCCAATATAAAGTGCAATAACCCAAATAATCTATCAATTAAGTTTCATAATATAATTAAATATAGTGACTTGACTATTATATTTAATTTATATTAGATTTTGATTAATAATCTATTACAATATAGGTATATATAATTATATCATGATTACTATAAATAGACTTGCAGATTTGTAGAAACTGTCTAATAAATGAAGTTCTACCAAATGAAACTTCTAATAAACTAATTATGTGAGATATTATATAAAAACAATATAATTTATCATAGATATTACAGTTGGAAAAGCTATGGAGGATGGTTTGCAATGTCTGACGCTTAGATAGGAATGTGACTCTTTGCCTCAAGGGATGACACCTCATGGAATGTAATGATTGCAGTGTCTGCACAAAAGAAATTTGTTTAAAACTTTAAGTAAATTCGATTGCCGGTGTAAATGACTCCACAAACATTGTCAACATATCAACATCCTGTGCCAAAATGGGTGCTTTGGAATGGCTCAGAGCATTAGTCAAAGCAAAATGTGGAATCATACACAAGGCATGCAATTTGATTGATGGAATACCTCGAAGAGATGTCATCCCATGAAATGCAATTATAGTAGGATAAGTCCAACATGGATTTGTTGAAAAGGCTTTAGAAACTTCCTAGCAAAGGTCAATGGCAAGTTAAAATCAGATCAGCAACCTCTACCAGCATTCACATGGCCAGAGCATACAAGGGAACGTTGGAATAGGGCGTGGATGTACACCAAGCATAAAGGGATGTCAAATTTCAACAAATGTTGTAGTTGTGATAACCCTAGATCACATGTATAAAAAAAATGGAGGCATGTGTAAGTGCATGAACTATTTCCAAAATGCCTCAAAGAAACATCAAATGTAATTATTGCAACATACGCACAAAATGGATTTATGAGGAGACTTTAGAAACATTCAAGTAAATGCGATAGGCAATTTTAAAATTAAAGCAGTGACCTTTGCCAAGAATCTCATAGCCTGAGTGACAATGAGAGTGTTGGAACAGGCATGGACATTCATCAAGCATAAAGGAAAGAATAATTTCAGCAGATGATGTAGTTACAAATGCCCAGGTACGCATGCATACGAATGTAGAAGCATGCAAAAAACCTTTGAGATAGTTTATCATGGAATGGAATGGTTGCAGCATATGCACAGAATGGATTTGAGAATGGATTTAAATGTGGAGAATAACAATGTATTTAACAAAATAACTTAGATTGAGATCATCCAAGACAAAGGCTAAAAAGAATAACAAAACAAAAATCAAAAGAAGATCCATTATAACAAAAAAATGAAACACACACCTGATTTAAGCTATTTTCCAAATCCACTATTCTATAGGCTCTCTTCCAAAATGTCTATATGCAGGCTCTCTTTCAAAACGACCATTATGCAGGCTCCCCTCAAATACCACAGAGAATCACACAAATATCTACTCCCAAAAAATAAAAAAGCAAATACAATAAATTCATTTGTGCATTACTGACCACCAACTCTCTCCTCCTATTTCATTTCTCACAACAAAGCAATTCCTTTAATTTTCCACTAGACAGAAAGATTTCTTTCTATTTTTATTTGTTTAGTATTTACTATATATTAGTTTTATGAAAACTCAAAAATATAATAAATTTATTGATATTAAATTACAATATGGCATATTTTATGACAACACTCAATTAATCAATTTATTTTTATGGACACTTTAAAATATAATAGTTGTTTATAATTTGTTTTATTAATGTTATCAATTAAATTCCTATTTTAACAATACTATATTTACCTCATTAATATCATTATTTATTTATCAAGGTGCCCTCTAAACTAATAATTTCTATTTTAATGAAGCAATTAACTAAAACAATAATCACACAATTACAACCTAATAGACCACATGCGGAACAATACCTAGTGACTACACACAATTGAACAACAATGCTTACAATCATGCCAAAACCAACCTTACCAATAGGATACATGAATGAATACTCATCCTCTTCGAGGATGGTGACATGCTAAGGGACCTTACGTTATCTCTATTCAACAATTTCCATTGGTGTTAAGGTACACTCAGACCTGTCCATTCAAGTGGAGTTGATGCCTGATACCTATATCCTGTAGCAAACAAAATGGTCAAACAAATAGATGTATAATCAAACAGTCAAACACACCATGAGAGGGATTCACAACATAGCAAGGTACTCACACATGATTAATGCAACACTATCCCTTTCACCAACACATCAAACAAATAACCATATTATGCATAACATACAGTTGCTTAAACAATAAGATAGAACAATCAATTACATAATGGTCAAATACAAGCAATTACCAAATAACAACATCATAACACATAATGCTTAGAATAAAATTAATCCACATCCTCTAATATGTCCATAAAGCTGTCATAACATATGCATAACCCAAGTAAATAACAGTATCACCAATCATCAAATGCCATCATAGAAGTAGATCTAACATCAACAAGTATCATCAACTAACATCATAATAGTAAATCCATCTTCAAGCAAAATGTCATAATGTACAAACCTAATAGAATAACTATCAGTCTATCAAAATGAAAAAATGAAGGTCACTACATCCTCCCACCAGAATCAAGCTTACTCATGGAAGCCTATAAACAATTATGCATCTAACTCTCTCATCTAGAATACATCCTCCCAGGTAGCTAAAGACTCATCATTAGGATCCCACTGGACCCTATCCTCCTCCACGTCTCTACCCCTGAGGGTGACTCTTGTGCGCTACAAAATGCCTAGGGCTCCAAAGCCAGTTGTCCATCCTCTACCAATAAAGCATTCTAGTCAAGAACATGAGCAATATCTAGATAATATGGCATGAGAACAAAAACAAGACGGCAAAGCAAGATGGTATGCAACAGGACCGATTCTCTCCAAAAACTCAAATGGCCCAACAAAGCGTGGTGCAAGCTTAGAGCCTTTTCCATAACAGATTAGACTCTTTCATAGACGCACCTACAAGAACACCTAGTCTTCAACCGAAAACTGGCAATCAACCCTATGGGCATCTGCATATTTCTTCTGTCTGTCCTGTGCTGCCACCAAATGCTCTTTATTACGATCAACTTGCTACTCCATCTCCTGGAGCATCTCCGGTCCTAGAAGAACTCTATCCTCAAGACAATCCCAACTCAGTGGAGTCTGACAAGGACGACCATACAAAGACTAAAAAAGAGACATACCAATAGAACTATGATATCCATTATTGTATGGAAACTCCACCAAGTACAAATAATTCTTTGAGCGGGTCTTCTGATCCATGACATACATCTTGGGCATATCCTTGAGGCCCTGATTAACCCTCTCGGTCTGCCCATTAGTCTCCAGATGGTAAGCTAAACTGAAGTTCAATTGTGTCCCCAATGCATGCTATATAGATGTCTAGAGAGCTGAAGTAAACACTGGATCCCTATCGGAGATGATCCTGCAAGGAATCCCATGCAATCTGACTATGTCCTGCATGGAAATTCTAGCCACAGAAGAAGCATTATTTGAAGACCGAACAGGAGAGAAGTGTGCTACTTTAGTCAACTTTTCCATGGTGACCATAATGGTGTCATGATGATGAGAGGATACAGGAAAGACAACTATAAAGTTCAAAGAAATAATGTCCCATTTCCATTCTCGATCAAGATCCAGCTAAAGAAGACCTGTGGTGTGTTGATGTTCTACCTTAACCCTATAATGCTTAAGACACCTCGAGACAAGGTCAACAATATCCCTCTTCATTCTGACCCAAAAATACAACTGACAGAGGTCTGTATGCATATTTTTGACACCTTAGTGTGCTAATTAGGGTGCCTGATGGCCCTTTGACATAATTAGGGTATGAAGACCCTCTAAAATGTGAACATAGATGTGACCCAAGTGTTGCAAGAGACCATCCGACTCAAGAGAGTAACCAACAAGTCTACCCTCCAACAGCCTGCCTGACTCAACCTCTAACTTCATCTCCTAATACTAGCTATCGGTAGGAAGTGCTACAAGAATCTGACCTCTCAAATCCACTACAAGAGTGACTGTTAAAAGCTCATGTCTCTGTCAACTAAGAGCATCTACCACAACATTCTCCTTACCCTGGATATACTTTACCTCAAAATCGTACTCTCAAAGGAACTCCATCCACCACCTCTACCTAGCATTCAGGTTTGGTTGCGTAAATATGTACTGTAAACTATGGTGACCACTATGCAGCTCAAACCAATGCCCCAATAGAAAGTGCCTCCATCTCACCAAGGCATGCACGATTGTGGCTAACTATAGATCATGCGTAGGATAGCTCAACTCATGATCCTTAATTTTATAAGACTCATATGCTATCACATGACCAGCCTGCATCAGAACTACTCCTAGACCCTCTAAAGATGCATCGGTACATACCACAAAATCTCTGCCAGGGTCAGGAACTACCAAAATGGGTGCACTAGTCAACAGCTCCTTAAGAGTCTGAAAGGCTACCTGACACTACTTTGACCAAACAAACTTCTTTCCTTTCCTCTGAAGAGAAGTAATGGGGTGAGCTATCCTTAAAAAACCCTGCACAAACTATTGATAATAGTCTGCCAAACCCATGAAACTACAAACCTCAGAAACATTAGTGGGCACAGGCCAATCCATTATGGCTTAGATCTTTGAAGGATCCACATCAATGTCCTCACTAGAAATAACATGCCCCAAATATCTCACCTCTGTCTAAAATAATTCACACTTTGCCAAATTTGCATATAGTTGATTCTCTCTCAGACACTGCAAAACCTGCCGTAAATGTTCCTCATGCTCCTCCATAGTCCTCGAATAAATTAATATGTCATCCAAGAATAGAAGGACAAATCTATTGAGGTAGGTACAAAATACACCATTCATCAGGCTCATAAACCTAGAAGGTGCATTCGTCAACCCCAATGGCACAACAGTGAACTCCTAGTGGCCATAGCGAGTGTGAAATACTGTCTTATGAATATTTGCCTCAAATATATGTAACTAATGATACCCCAACTTAAGATCAATCTTCAAAAATAGTTTAGCCCCCTTAATCTGATCAAAGAGATCATCAATCCATGGCAAGGGATATCTGTTCTTCACAGTCACCTTATTCAGGTGCCAATAGACAATACACAACTGAAGGGATATGTCTTTTTTCTTCACAGAAATGACAGGTTCTCCCCAAGGAGAGACACTAGGATGAATGAAACCCTTTGTTAACAACTCCTCTAACTATAATCGAAGCTCCTTAAGCTCCCGAGTGGTCATCGGATATGGAGCTCGTGATATTGGTTCTGCTCGAGGAACAAGATCTATCTTGAAATCAATGTCACGCTTAGGTGGCATCCCTAGAATCTTAGTGGGAAATACATCTACATACTTCTTAAGGATAGGATGATCGTCAAGGGACATCTCTCGACTCTCCTCTAACTCCAAATTATTAGCCATCATGATAAACAAATGGCAACCTTGATGCATACATCTCTTTAGTTGTATGGCAGAAATCATATGCAAGGAGATGGGTCTTTGAATGCCAAATACCTCCACCTCACTACCAGAATCATCCAAACACTACACTGACTTATGCCAGTAATCTATCACTGCTCGATGAGCATCCAACTAGTCCATACCCAACACTATATCATAAGATCCTAGGGGTATGATGCGAAGATCTACTATGGTAAAGAGAGAACCAATGTTCAATCCACAACCATACATGAGAGATTCTACCTCTATTCTAGCCCCAGAGGCCAATTTGGCATGCCACCTAACATCCTTCTTTGCTACCACCAATCCACAATGCTCCACTAGAGAAGGGGAAATGAAAGAATCAGAAGCACCAGAATCGAAAAAGAATGGAAATACCAATACCTTGCAACAAACCTGTAGTCTCCACAACTGTGCCTTGATGCTCTTCTTGGTATCTATCAACCACTGCAAATACCCTATGAGACTTGCTTGCATCACCCATGGTCAGCTTTGAAGCTACCAACATCTGACCAAATCTTGCAGCGTTCTTCTGTGGACACTGCCTAGCTATATGGCCCTGTTGGCCGGAAGATAAACATCTTGTACCTTTGTCAAACCCTCTACCCCTGAGAATGCATTGGACTACTAGAAACTACCTCTACTAACTGCATACTAAGTGCTCTGAATTGGCTGATTAGAATGATTACGCTTTCTTCGCTACCAACTCCAATTTTTCCTAAACTAGAACCTGCTACCCTATTGAGACTGAGAATTCTTTGGTTTTAACTGGGAATATTGCTGCTACTACTGCTCACCCTTAGCAGGTGCATGATGACCTCTAGAAGAACCTAGTACCTGAGACTGACCACCATGAGACCTGAAACCTGTCAGATCTGCACTACCAATCTACACACTTGTATGGCCACCAAGAGCCATTGCCAAATTCTCCTCTACCAAACGGGCCTTCTCAACTATCACCTCCATGGTCTTAGGCTTGAAGACACAGACTCCTCCACTAATATGGGCATTCAAGCCCCTAATGAAGTGTGGAACCAACATAGCATCATCACCGCCAATACCTGCGTACTGCTTAAGCTCATAGAACCTATGCTCATATTGCTCCACTGACATAGCCATCTATCTCAACTCATGAAACTCATCAGCACGTCACTGCTTCCAGTGATCTGATAGGAAACAAGCTCTAAACCTCTCCAAAAACAATTCCCAAGAAACTGTACCAATACCCAAATGTAACTTCTGCTCCTCCAACCACCATCATGTAGAAGCAAAACCTCTAAGATGCAGGATGGCACACCTCTCCTTGGTGTTACTACCATACAGATGCATGGCAAAACACTTGCCCAAATCTAACAACCAAGTCTCTACCTCTAAACCACTATGAGTACCATCAAAAGTGGGAGGACATCCCTCAAGAGGTGTCTCATGTGGCCTACTAAGATAACCTCCTTCTCTACTGTAATCTCTCTCCTCCTAGGAGACCTTTCTCTTCCCCTCTCCTCTGATTGATCAACCTCTTGTCTGGGACCTAGGCAACCAAGGACCTCCTCAAGCATATGATGCAACTGAGATCCCTCTAACTCTAGATGACCCTGATTCTCTCAATCCTAACTCTCACTTTCCTGAAGGCTCACACAAGGGGAACTAGGAGGAGGGCTACTGCCACCACCTCTCCTACGTCCTCTACCTCAACCCCAACCTTGACCTCAATCTCTAGGCATCTTCCTACACAAATACCACCAAAGGACAACCTCGGTTTGTTAAGTGAGGAAGACAAAAAGGGAAAACATAATCTACATAATCTAGGTAACTAGGACAACATAATGGGCTCATATAAAACTAGAGTACCCAGTGTTGAAACTTTGCTCTGATACCAAATGTAACGCCCAGCCACGAAGCCCTAGAGAACAAGTCAAATATGCAATACAAAATAACTTTTTTGAAATAAAGAAATAACAATGAAATGTAAATCGTATTTAATCATAACATCTAAGTTAAGCTTTATCCTCTAGGGTTCCATAGCTGCATTACTAACAATTATTAACAAGATCTAACCAACATTATAAATTTAACTCACAATGTTAGTTCATTCTAAATCTAATTGTACGAAATGAATAAACATATACATTTCCATATTGTATCATTAGATAAGTAACATCAAGATCCTGCATATAGGATTACAAGTATATCTAAAATTTCCTTTACTAAAGAGTACACCAATACAATGTTTACAATATCACTTTCCTAATTAAATTGGAAAGTATACATCAATATAGCAAAACATGATTCAACTGATATACAGGGTTAGAATATAAACATAAGTATATGTCTCCTCAAGCTAAAACAAGATCAATGATTTGCTTCATGTGATATATCCTCCTCGCACACGAACAATAGCAAGAAAGCCAATGGAGATAAAAGCACAACAACCTGACCATGTGGAACCCTAAGGTCCACTCCCCATGCTAGGAGATAGCAATAAGGTCCCACTATGACAAATAGTTAAGTCAATAGTAGCACAACACAAAAGGTGCTAATGTGACTCCAACATACATAACATTTCACAACAAAATCACTACTTCTAGACGCACATTTACAATAAGGGGAAGCAAGACTAAGGAAAGCTAGGTTGCAATAGGGAAGAATGTCATCGCATGGCCCTAAAATGGGTTACCCTGATAGTCTCTTTCTAGACGCTGGCCCCCATCTATGGTTACCTTGACAGTCTCACTAGATGCCAACCCCATAGGGTGACACAGACGGAACCAATATTCCTTTTGTGAAGACAAGGAAGTTGATCTTTCCAACTAGGCATTCTCATCCCATCCTTAGTCTAAACTAGAACTACAGGTATGGGTGAGGAATCTAATTATCTTGTTTAATATGAACAACTACCCCACCCCCTAGATTTATTATTAAGTTATCACTTGATTATCAACTTTCAATGGGTTACCCTAGTAGCCACTTTGGGCACCGGTCCCACATTGAAAGCCACTCCCCTATCTATAGCTAGAAGACCCTATCAAACAAGAAAATGACCATCATAATGATAAGTACACATATACAATGCAAGGCATTTCCCTTCTTGTATAAAAAACATAACCACAAGGACCAACTCTTAAATCATTGCCTATTACTTCCAATTGAAGCAATCACATCAAGAATAAACAACATTCTTCCTCATTTATAATTACCAAAGTCCTAATACAAAATATAGGAGACATCATACTCTCATAACATCATTATCCCAAGACACCTAACCACCCAATACACAAAATCGAACATAAACATCCTATGCCTCTAGAAGTAAACCCTAACAACTTGTACATCGACCCCCATTACAACCAACGACAAATTCACTAACATAATGAAATTTTAACTCACAATGCAAAACTTGTAAATCAAAAGAACAATGCTATAACCCTTAACAAATCCATTATAAGGAAATCATAATAATAATAAATACTAATTTAAATTTAAATTTATCAATATTTAAATCTACAAACATAATGAATTTCATTTAATCAAATTAGAACAATTACAAACTAAATCATTAATTTACCTTATCCTATTCCGTTCCAATATAAAGTTCAATAACACAAATAATCTATCAATTAAGTTTCATAAACTAATTAAATATAGTGACTTGACTATTATATTTGATTTATATTGGATTTTGATTAATAATCTATTACAATATAGTTGTATATAATTATATCATGATTATTATAAATAGAATTGTAGATTTCTAGAAACTTTCTAATTAATGAAGTTCTACCAAATGAAACTTTCTAATTAACAACATTTTTTAATAAATGAAACTTGTAATAAACTAGTTCTATCATATATTATATAAAAAACAATATAATTTATCACATATATTGTAGTTGGAAACGCTCTCGAGGATGGTTTGCAATGTCTTATGCCTAGACAAGAATGTGACTATTTGCCTCAAAGGACAACATCTCGTGGAATACAATGATTGATGTGTCTGCACAAGAGAAATTTGTTTAAAAGGATTTAGAAACTTCAAGTAAATTCAATTGCAAGTGTAAATGACTCCACAACCTTTGCCAGCATATCAACAGGCTACACCAAAATGGGTGCTTTGGAATGACTAAGAGCATTAGTCAAAGAAAAATGTGGAGTCATACACAAGGTACATAATCTGATTGATGGAATACCTCAAAGAGATGTCATCCCATGAAATACAATGATAGACGGATAAATCCAATATGGATTTGTTGAAAAGGCTTTAGAAACTTCCAAGCAAAGGTGAATGGCAGGTTAAAATCAGATCAGCAACCTTTGCCAGCATTCACACGGCCTGAGCATACAAGGGAATTTTGGAACATTGTGTGGATGTACATCAAGCATAAAGGAAAGTTGAATTTCATCAGATGTTGCAGTTGTGATTGCCCTAGATGAGATGTATGTAAACTATGGAGGCATGAGTAAGCACATGAATTGTTGCCAAAATTCCTCAAAGAAACATGAAATGCAATTATTGCAACATATGCACAAAATGGATTTGTGAGGAGACTTTAGAAACTTTCAAGTAAATGCAATAGGCTAGTTTAAAATTAAAGCAACGACCTTTTCTAGGAATCTCACAGCCTGAGTGATAATGAGAGTGTTGGAATAGGCATGGGCATTCATCAAGCATAAAGGAAAGACAAATTTTAGCAGATGATGTAGTTATAAATGCCCTGGTATGCATGCATATGAATGCAGAAGCATACAAAAACCCTCTGAGATAGTTTATCATGGAATGCAATGGTTACAACATACGCACAGAATGGTTTTGAGAATGGGTTTAAATGTGGAGAATAACAATGTATTTCACAAAATAACTAAGATTGAGATCATCCAAGACAAAGGCTAAAAAAATAACAAAACAAATCTCAAGAGAAGATCCATTATCACAAAACAGTGAAACACATACCTGATTTAAGCTATTTTCCAAATCCACTATTCTGTAGGCTCTCTTCCGAAATCTCTATTATGCAGGCTCTCTTTCGAAACCACTATTATGCAGACTCCCTTTCGAAACCACATTATGCAAGCTCCCCTCAAATCCCAGAGAGCATCCCACAAATATCTGTTCCCAAAAATAAAATAGAAAATATAATAAATTCATTTGTCTGTTACTAACAACCAACTCTCTCCTCCTATTTCATTTCTCACAACAAAGCAATTCATTTAATTTTCCACCAAACAGAAAGATTTCTTTATATTTTTATTTGTTTAGTATTTACTATATATGAGTTTTATGACAACTCAAAAATATAATAAATGTATTGATCTTAAATTATAGTATGGCATATTTTATGACAACACTCAATTAATAAATTTATTTTTATGGATACTTTAAAATACGATACTTGTTTATAAATTATTATTTTTATATTAATGTTATCAATTAAATTCCCATTTTAGCAGCACTTTATTTACCTCATTAATATCATTTTTTATTTATCAAGGTGTTCTCTAAACTAATAATTTCTATTTTAATGAAGGAATTAACCAAAATAATAATCACACAATTACAACCTAACAGACCACATGCCAAACAATACCTGGCGACTACACACGATTGAACAACAATGACTTACAATCATGCCCAAACTAACTTTACTAATAGGATACATGATTGAATACTCATCCTCTTCAAGGATGGTGACAATCTAAGGGACCTTACATTATCTCCATTCAATAATTTCCATTGGTGCTAAGGCACACTCAGACCTGTCAATTCAGGTGGAGTCGATGCCTGATACCTACATCCTGCAGCAAACAAAACGGTTGAACAAATATATATATATATATATATATATATATATATATAATCATATTGTCAAACACACCATGAGAGAGACTCACAGTGTAGTAGGGTACTCACACATGAGTAATGCGACATTGTTCCTTTCACCAACACATCAAACAAATAACCATATTATGCGTAACATACAGTTGCTTAACAAATAAGATAGAACAATAAATTACATAATGGTCAAATACAAGCAATTACCAAATAACAACATCATAACACATAATGCTCAGAATAAAATTAATCCACATCCTCTAATATGTTCATAAAGTTGTCATAACTTATGCATAACCCAAGTAAATAATAGTATCACCAAAATATCATCAAATGTCATCATAGAAGTAGATCTAACATCAACAAGTATCATGAACTAATATCATAACAGTAAATCCATCATCAAGCAAAATATCATAATGTCCAAACCTAATAGAACAACTTTATATAGATACACAATAGTAAATCCATCATCAAGCAAAATTTCATAATGTCCAGACCTAATAGAACAACTTTATATAGATACACGTTTTGTTTTTACTTTTATACATAACTTTATATAGATATTAACAATGATATTTATATATAGATAAGAAAATAAGTTTAAAGTAAACTAGTATAGATATATTAAATTCATTGATCTAAAAGATAGGGAGAAATATCAATTTTGAGGTCTCTTGGAGTCTTTTAAATAGATAGATGCATTTAAGATGTTTATACTAATTTACTTTTTATCATATATTAAACTTATTTATATGTATATAAATACCATTTTTAATATATTTTAATTAAAAATTTATTTTATTTTAAATAGTAATACAATAAATCATTGAAACCATGTACAAGTTTAAAAAATAAATAAATCAAGACAAATTATTTATTTTTTACTTTAAAACTTATTTACTCTTTTTATATATAAACTACATAGTTATTTCAATACTTTACTCATTGTTTGATTTGCTATACTTCTTGTAATAGTTTTTCTAACTATTTTATTTACGATAGTTATTTTAATAGTTTTACTTATTATTTCATCTACTAATTTAAATCTATTTTATTCACTTCTACTTTTCTCACAAATTTTCAATCTTAAAAAAATAACTCTTTCAATAGTTTTACATACTTTTTTTGTTTAATATTTTAAAGATAATTTATTCACTACAATTACTTGAATAAATTTATACCTACAATTTAAATGCAATAAATTTAATATATTTTGTTGGAATTGATTTGAAAAGCATAGTGAATATTTTATATATTTTTATTTTTAAGTAATACTTTAATTTGTTTTGAAAAGCATAGTAAATATTTTATATATTTTAATTTTTAGATAATAATCTATTTTATTTTGGAAAGTGTAGTAAATATTTTATATATATGTATGTAGCTTTTGACTTTATTTTTTTAAAAGTTACTATTCATTATTACTCATTATATCTGTGTGGCAAAGAAAAAAATTAATATATGTTTTATTATGAATATTTTTTTTTATACATCCATCAAGGAAAAAATAATATCTATTTCTCAATAACAATTTTGGTACCTCTAGATGAAATCGTTAGATATATATATTTAAGATATCTATGATAGTTTATTATTAATTTATTGATTATATATATTTATTAATGTGTAAATTTTATAAATTTTATATTTTATTATTTTATTACTTATATGTCTTTATATATATTTTAGTTTTCTTATTTTTAAAATAATTTTATGATTAAATATGCATACATTAGTTTTTTCAAAATTTAGAAAAATAAATTACAAATTAGTTATTTAAACAAGTGCCTAACTCCAAAAATTAAGTAGATTATTTTTTTGAAATGGCCTCTCCCACTCCTTTTCTTGCCCATGCATCTGGTTCACTAGTTGTTGGGATTGAAGAGATCTCTACTGGTCGAGTGGTTGTTGTTGGCGAAACTACTATTGGCAAGGCTACTGTTGTTGGTACACAATCTATGAAAGTGGGATCTACTGATGTTGGACCAACGTCTATGGGTGTTTCTACTACAACTGGAGGTTTGCAGGGTGATGGTGACTGATTATCATTGATGTCAAAAAGGTGATAAGTTGATTATGATGGAGTTGTTCATATGCAAAGGGTTCATATAAGAAGGTTTGGTGTTCATACTTCATGTCTTAAGAATGATCTCTATCATCATTGACTCAGGAGGAGGTATGATGAAATCTTATGATTTGACATTGTTCACAAGTTGAGTATAATGTGGTGTATTGGTTGAAGTGTTGGAACATCTTGCATGATATATATTAATGTTTATCTCATCAGGGTGTCATGGTTTTGATTCATCTAGTGATACATACTCATCTCCATGAAGGTTGAACAGGAATATTTGTAAATCAACTCACTCTCAAGGTACAAGAATGATAATGCAGGATTAATCCAATGAATATGTCTTGTTATACAAGGTTGATTAACAAGGTGTGTTTTATGTATCCATATTGTTGATAGGTTGTCCACCAAAATAGAGAGCAAAAAATAGACTTGAAATTTTGGTTGAATCAATGGTTGAACATATTGATGAGTTGTTGATAATAGACACAGGTTGATGTCTTGCAAATGCATAGAAGGTATCATTTATGATTAATAGATTTGCATTGTGTTCTTCATGTGGGTGTTGGCATTGGTATAGATATTCTTGATGTTCATGACAATTGGGTTGTTGTTATGTTGCTCTTCATAGTTAGCTTCTTGTTTATCTCAGGTTGATCTTTCATGATAATGTGAAGGGTATTCATGCCTCATCATAGCATTCTTGCTTTATCATACCTTATTAGACTTGTTCATCATTTATGACTTGTTCATCGTTGAGTTGAGTAAGCTTTGATAGGTGTTCATGATGTTTGGAGTTTACAAAGGGGTTTCAAATGAAACACAGAGAGGATGATATGATATCTCTATCAGTATTTTTCACAATTCAGATACAAGTGCTTTTGATCAAATGTAGATGCAAATGTAGGTTCATGTTGCAGATGTTAGAAGCATAAGATCAGGGTTTTAAATCTCTAAATTTAGGTACTAAATCCTAATCATGCTTTGAAACCTAAGAGTTTATTTCTTTCCCTAGACCATTGAATGTAATGTGCACTTTATGTTTTAAATTAATGATGACCTACTATAACAGGTAAGTTATAACTTATGTTATAACTTATGTCCATTAAGCTCATTAAGAAACTGGCCCCCTTCTCTATTCCCACCACTTGCTTCGGTTTCCTTTTTGAATTCATATTAGCGACAAAAAGCCTTAAAAGGCTATACTTAGTGTGGGTGCAAATTTGTTTTGCCATCGTATAAGCCTCATTTAATACAAAGGGGTCTTTAAAAGACATTTAATATTTTAATTGATTCAAAGTTAAAAAAATAAAAAACAAGTCTTATTTATTTTGGAAGAGCTCGATTTTTGTGGCATTGAATATGCTTTAAGAGGAGAGTTTAATTAAGTCTTTTATGACTTTAATTTGAAATTAGAAACTTTTTTATTATTTTCTAATTTGATGGGCTATGGAGTGTCATAAGGAGTTATATGCTATTTTTGAGGAGATCTTTTTTGAAATGAAAGGTTTATTTCTATTCTTGTGATTTGGAAACAAATAAGGTGATTTTTTTAAGGCTGATTTTAATAAGACAATGGATTTGGATGAGATTTTAGAAGTGAAATTGATTTTCAGAGGTGATAAAATTGAAGAATTGAAAAGAGATAGTTTTTGTTTATGCAGGGAGTAATGCTTTGAAGACATATTTTATTGGTGAATAGGGATTTTTATGTATTCCTACAAGGAATATGAATGGATTTGAAGATTAAAAACATGGAAGATATTCTTTTATCTCTGACAGGGGCAATATGATTTAAATTTATTGAAGGATTAATGACATTTTTGAATGAAGAGGGATATGAAATATTTTTCATTGTAATTTGATTTTAGAGGTCTATTGTGCAGATTGAAGATAGTTTTGCAGAGAGAAGAGAATATGAAGAGTTTTTTAATGGGATTTAATATTATATGATCTTATTTTGTTTGCAAATGATTTTTACAGGAGGGTGAAGAGAATGTGAAAGGATATTCAAATTGCATATAACATTTTTATAGGTACATTGACAGTGTGTGTGAATTGAAGACATTCGTGAGAAGATACATATGATTATTGTATGTATGAGATCATGTTTTGCAGGGGTAAATACAAAGAATGATAAGGTCATCAGATGTTTATTGGAGAGTAAAAATTGAGCTGAGGAGAGTCGATGTGAAGACCATTATACATAAATGATTCTCCTTGTTGCAACATATTTTCAAATTGAACCTTGAAGACAATGATGGTGTATTAGATGAATTGTTATGCAGAGATAATTAGGTGAATTGTTATGCAGAAATAATCAGATGAATGAATTAACAAATTGAATGGAAATAGAGTAACCCTCTAATCTTGCTTATATTTTCTAATGGTGATTATGTTTGCCAGTGAGGAACAGTATGCCAGTGAGGCTTGTAGGTCAGTGAGACCTATCAATTGTCAGTGAGACATAATATTCAGCCGGTGAGGCTTTGTAAGAAGTTTTGAAAGTTAAGCCAGTGAGGCAGTTTTGAGTTAGTTTTCTACCCCGGGAGGGTTTTCCACTCTAATAATTCTTGTGTTAATGATCTATGCCTCTATGTGTGTATTTACGTCTATGCTAAGATTTATCCCTATGTGGTCCTACTCATAATTTTCATTATCATATTTATACATATATGTGTAATAGTTTATTGATGACTTTCTCTCTCTGAGTCTTGTAAATTAAAAGTTATAATAAGTTGTAAAAATTTATACAACACCGATTCACCCCCCTCTCAGTGTTGTCCTGGACTCCTACACAAGGTTTGCCTATTATGCTTGTTGTTGGGTCCTCTATCACCATTAATGCACCATCCATGTTAGAAGTTGCTATTGTTACTGGTGCACCATCTATGAGTGTATCTAGAGGTAAATCTTTCTTAGTTGTTGCTCTAGGGAAGTGTTAGGGGTCACCCTTGCCCTGTGCTGCTTCCCTGATTATCTCTTTTGGGTGAGAGGTTTTGGATAATGACAAATTTTTCTCCTCTCATGCTTTGATTTATAGATTTAGTCATTTCTAGCCATGCCTCCATGACTTGACGTCATGGATCTCTGATTCTCAAGGACTAATCACCGATGGTAGAATCGAAATCTACCCATGTGGTAGAGGTTTTTTATTGTTGCATTTGATGATATTGAGGACCGAGATACTATGTTTGAGTGCTCTATTTGGTTGTGGGACCAACACCCCCTATTGCTTCATCCCTGGTTTGCTCTTTTCTATCCCACAACTGATTCTTTAAAAATTTTCCATCTAGGTTAGGCTTCCCAACCTCCCTCTCTAGTTTTGGCTAGAATCTTGCTATTTTGTGATTGGGAACTCTCTTGGGTGGTTTATTATGACTGATCATGCTACTATATAGTTTACACATATGACTTATGCTTAGATTCTTGTAGATCTAAATCTGAATAAGGTACTCCCACCTAAGATTATCTTCAATGTTGTTGATCTCCAGTGGTGCCAGAGTTTGGACTATGAGGGTATTCCCTTTCGTTGTCAATGCTACTTTGGAACTGGTCATTTGGTTGAGCAGTGTTCATGCTCTAAGCCCAAATCTTGTTTGGCCTCTTGGTGGCAAGGTGTTCAACTCATAGAATTCATCATTCATCCTATGGTTACACCTCTATCCTCTTCTTCTATCGTGGTTCCCCATCCTCAGGATCAATCTCCTGCTCTTCTTCCTATCTAGGAGCCATTGGTGACTGGTCTCCAGGTGTCATCTACGGGCATTACCTGCTGCTAAATCTCTATTGTTATTGTACAGTCCACTTTAGAGGTTGGTGCTACTAGTTTTGTTGTTACTTCTAGTGTGCCACCTATAACAGGGGTTGGTTCTATTGTTGGAACTTCCACTATTGATTCTATTGTCATTAGGGTGTAGTGTATTATTGGGACTATTGTTGTGGTCACAGGTTCTTCTTCTCCTAATGCTCCACCCCTTTCAAAGGTTTTGGTGAAAGTTACACCACCCACTTCTCCTACTTTTGTAGATGGAGATGATGATGTCTTTTGGACTATTGTCCAAAGAAAGAAGAGAGGTCTTCCTAAGCATGTTTCTCTAACCTGTACTCGGGCCAAGGGTGTTGAAACTGCTAGGTCAGGTTCTGCTTTTGTTTAGTCATTCATTGTTCCTCGTTCTCTTGTTGTAGTAGTTTTGTTTGTGTGATATCAAAGTGTTGTCTCTGGCTCATTTAAAGCATTGTTTTTCCTTGGGGGCTACTTTGTAAAGGGTTCTAGACCCTCTTTTCTAGCTGATCTAATAAAAGTAAGTGCCACTTAGTGGCTACCTTCATAGTATTGTAATAATAAAACTTGTCTTGTAATTAGAAAATAATGTAAGTTTAGAATAATTCTAATTGCATTAAAGAATCCTAAATTTTTTAAAATATTATTTAATTAAATTACTATATAATTATATTTATGTTTATATATATGTTAGCAAATATTTTAAAAATTATGTTTAAATGGTGGAGTTAAATTAATTAACTAGGATTTAACCAAATGAGAAATTGTCATAATGGAAGTGAATAATGAAATGGAGATAAAGATGGTCTATTGTATATTATCTAGAAAATTTGTTTATGTTAATTGTGGAACTAATTAAAAATTAAATCATTCAAATAATAATAATAAATGAAAAATTTTGTAATGATGGAGAGCATATAGGGGAGGGGAGGAGACATTCAAGGAAGATGAGGGAGAATAAGATCCTTAATTAGCCAATAGAATTGTATCTCCTAAATCCAAATTAAATTGTAGATACAAAAATTATTTAGTATTTTTGTTTAAAAAATTTGTAGTTTTTGCAAAATTTAATATAAACTTATATAATAAAAAATGTTCTTGATTAACTTGTTTAACAAAAAATATTTACAAGTTAAAGAGTTTTGAACATAGTAATATGTGCAAACCGAGTGCTAATAAAACAATAAAATTTTAAAAATCAATTTAATAACTAGTTATGTGATTTTGATCACAAAAAATGAAACTAATTTTTGTTTGATATTTAAAATATTGATATTAAAATTAATATACATATAAAATAAATAAAAATTAAATAATCATATTAATATTAATATAGAGATTATATTAAATTAAATAAACATATTTAATTAATCATTTAGTAGTGTAATAGTATTATTTGTTTTATAATTAAGAATTAATGAAAATGCGTATGAAATAATACAATAATAATTTAAGGAAACATCGGTATTTGAAATGACATAGTATAGACAAGTGTGATCCCAATAAGACTTTGAAATCAAAATGATTATGAAAGAGTTAATTAGTGTATGAAATAATATAATAATAATCTAAGGAAATATAGGTATTTGAAATGACATAGTTTAGACAAGTGCCATTCAAATAAGACTTTGAAATAGAAGGTGTTAGTCATGTATTAGTTATTTAAATTTGAACTATACAAAATTAAAGTTGGACTAATCCAACCCAAGTGTTTATTTTAATGCAAATTTCAACATTACAATTTTATATAAATTGCATACTAATCACATTAAATTGATAGATAACTTAATACACAAATATATATTAGTATTTCATTTTATTAAAATATAACATAAATATAAATACATATTTAATATATAATTAATTATATATTTCTTTAATATTTAAACTATCAAATTTATAAATAATAAATATATAATGAATCAAAATTAAATTATCACATTAATATTTATATTATATTAATATAAATATTATATTAATATAAATATTAAATTTTTGTTATAATATTTCAAAGAAAAAATATTGTATGTTTAACATTAAAATAATATTATTTGTTTAATAACCAAATTTAGGGCAAGAATTTAGGCATCCCATACTTCCCTCCACTTTTTTGCTTGATTTTAGTGTGTTTTTTTTACTCATCTTTGTAAAATCCATGCTTAAGAGCTCAAATTTTGAGCCAATCACAACATAGATAAATGATTTTAGGAATAATTTTTGTTAGATTTTTTTCATATAGACATAGAAAAAATTAAATTTGTTCAACATGTGCATACACTCTTATTTCGACATGGCTAGTGATGTTCATTCTCCTCCTCTTTCTAATTTGGAGACAAATTATGGGCTTGGATTCCAAATTCTTTCTAAGCATGGATATAATGGAAATGGTCTAGGTCACATGGAACAAGGTGTTAAGGTCCCTATGGAACCTACACCACACTTACATTATACAATGGGTTTAGGTTACCATCCTTGTCCTCTTTCTACATCCCCTCCTCCATTATTTGAGGTCTCTATGGATTCTTGTTTTCACAAATTGAACCATTCTCCACAATAGAAAGGGTTGCTTCCTACTCCTACTTCTTCTCTTCTATCTAAACAAGAATGTATTTTGTTGAGGCTTCTAAAATCCCACTTGATCACTCTTCCTCCAACACACAAGAAATTTCCTCAACATATTCAACCAACACTTCCTTTCTATGCATACCATCGAGTGCTTGGCCATTCCATCAGTGAATCCCATTCCTTGAATGAGAAAATTCAACACCTTCTTGATATGTTTGCTCTCACTCTTCCTAATGCTAAAGCACCTATCTCTTTTATTCATGACAAGTGATATTGAGCATGACCTCTATCTAGTTCATTCTTCTTCCTCTATCATCACACCATGATTACCTCTAGCATTGTTATAAAATGGCATAGTATAGAGTCCACCTCTATGTTACTTTCTTCGACATTTTCATGAGGTTTTCACACCTCCCTTATTCTATTGTGTTACTACACACTATGCGGCACCTATAGCTTTTTTTTTTTCTCATTGCCATTCATGGTGGTACAATCTCACGTGCAATCATACTTTAATTTTAATAAAAATAGAATAGTCTTTTTGATGGTTCTCCTCACCCATATTCTGGGGGGTAGAGACAACTTGTTGTAGGGGTGTGCATTTTTTTAGGAGCTCCCCTCCTTCTTTCCCTTTTCTTTACCTTAAAATATTTGCATATTATACATGCTAATATTTTAATGGGAGGTATACTTTTCTCACATGTGCATCAATACATGCATGTATTTGCACCCCATGAGGTGTAGCTTATTAGTTCACCCTTGTTGTGGCATTGGTAATTTTACACTCCCCGAAGCATTCAGCCCTGTGGTGTTGGTGTTTGATAAGCTCCCTGAGGCATTGGTAGCATGTGAGCCACCTAGCATAATACACCATGTTGGTTTGTGTGCTTCATATGGCCTACCTTTGAACACCTATGGTCACCCATCATAATGCAACTTGCTAGTCTATGATCTATGAGGGCATTGTGATTTGCATGACCCATAGCAACAAAGCAAGCTAGTGTCTAAGTCATGTACTCTTCTTCATTCATATTTATTACTTCCTTGTCTATTTATATGTCACCTCTTCTTGAAGCAATTGATTGACTCATTATATTCTCCTCTCTCCATTTATGAATTCCTATATTTTTGGTTTTCTTTATTTTTGTTACGCTTTGGCAATGATGCACAGTATTGAGACAACCTTTCACATTGCGCTCTCTTTCACTTTGCTGAATCAAAATTTTTCTTTGCTTGTTGCATGTTTTTCTCCTTTAGACATGTTATGTTTATGTTTATATATATGATTATGATGTTTTGACATAGTGGTTATGTAGGTTTATGTTGTAACACTATTGTCTTGTAGGTTTTTGTTGTTAATGTACTTTTTTGTAGGTTCTCAACCTGGGGACTTGATTCCTCCGCTTGAAGATCTCTGCATCCTCTTGGTGTTGTGATTTTATTTACTTTTAGTACTATTCTTTTACTTTAGCATGCATATTCATGTCGTGTCATAAGCCTACTAAAGTGGGGGCTAAATGCAACATTGAAAATTCCATACCCTTACAATTTCATGCTATATTTTGGCCTTCCTTTAGTGTCCATTCTCTTAGTTTGTTTGTAGGATCATTTTAGCCTTTGCATTAGCCTTTTTCCCTCCAATGGTTCTTAGGCTTTGTTTTCTATGTGTTTTTTTGTCAAATCTTTTGTGACTTTTGTGTTAGTCATGTTATGCTTTGTTTCCTTGTTGTTTTTGAGCCCAAGATATCTGGACAATATCACTTCACACAAACATCTACACAATGCACAAGCATCCAACAATAGTTCGGTGTTTTATAGTCACTTCGAGGTATTTCTCCATTTGTCATTTTTAGTGGTCAGATGTAAAAATTTGGGAATATTTTGAATAGATCATTGACATCTTCCTCTTCCCTTCTTTCCATCTTTTTGAATCTATCTTTTCATCTTGGCATGCTTCTTGGCTCTCTTAGCTCATCCTTGCAAGTTCTCGCGTGCTACAAATTTCTATAGCTTTCTACAATGTTCTAATGTGCTCCTACAACATCTACTTTCAGCTCCTTTGTTCTCTCATCTTCTTCAACCTCTTTAAGGTGATACTGTTCTTGTTTATATGATATTGCATGTTTATTTTGTTGTGTCCTTGAGCACCTTGGGATCCTCACATCCCTTTTATTTCTTTCATTGTAAGTTTACACTATTCACACAATCACAGCTCTTACCATTCCCAAACATATTTGGGATAGTTGCATTCACACGTATTTTATTTATCTATCTATTTGGTTGTTGTGGAGGTGTAAACACCAAAGCAGTCACTTGACTAAGGCAAATGCCCAAACAACCCCAACATTTTCCTTTGTTTTAACCATAGGTACTTGGGAAGTGCTCAAACACATGGAGGTTTGTTAGTATTCTTCCCCTTTATTATCCATTCTTTTATTTTAGTTGATTTAATTATTTTATCTTTTGTTATTTCTATTTATTTTAAATCATTTTAGTACCTTGTTGTTGCTTGTCCTTGTTCTAGTTCTATAGATTGGGCTAGTTGTTGGGGTGGATTCTCATATTTTTGGAAGCTATTTATGTTTCTGAGCCTTACAAATAATAGTACTTAGCATAGATGTTCACATGACATGCTGGCATCATACACAGTGAGCTTCTCATTTCAGTGCCAAGTTCCTCTCTTCACCCTCTTTTCTATTCTGCAACTCATTTCTATAAATTATTTTCCACTTCCTAGTAAACTAGCATTTTCCATTCCAAAACTTAATGAATGTAATGTAGAAAGTATAAGTACCTATTTTTCTTAACATTATAGGTACTATAGGCAAGATACACTGCAACACATGATAGGCATTGTCATTGATGGCAACTAAGAGTATTCCACACATCTGCATAACATAACTTGTTCATAACTAAAAAGATTTCACATAATGATGAAATAACATACATAGGGACAACATTAGCTCTGCTAGGGTTTTTTAGGTTTTTAGGTTTTCTAGGGTTTTGATAGTCTTCTTTCTGTGTGTTGGTTGGGGATGGAAGGTGCTACAGCTGGCAGTACCTCTAGTCCCCTACCCAGTTCAGACTCTTCCAGGCCTGCAAACTAGAAAAATGTTCTGACAGGACAAGTGGACTCTCCTCATAATGGACAGACAGTGATCTGTCACTAAAAGGAGATGGCTAAAGGGTCTTTCCTCATGGTTCCTATTAATATGGTGGCTATGATTGTCGCTTCTATGGATCTTGCTCTGGTTGGCAAGTTTTTCTCTCTCTGACCTAACATTGAGATGGTTCGCAAATGGGTCTCCAATCCTTGGCGTGTTAAAGGCAATGTGACTGTCGTGGGTATGGTGTGAGGACTATTCTTATTTCTCTTCATCAGCAAAGAAGACATGTTGGATATTTTATTTGGAGGACCATGGCTTTATGGTACTCATTCACTTTCATTCAGTTGTTAGAGACTAGGGTTTGACCCTAGAGTTGATCTTCATAAAACTACCCCGGTATGGGTTTGTTTACCTGGCTTTCCCTTAGAATACTCAGATGAAACTATTTTTAATTCTATTGCTAATACTTTTGGTCATTTTTTTTAATCCTGGACAACTCTACACGCACCAAATCTTTCTTTGTTTATGCAAGATTCTGTGTGAATGTGGAAATCAACAAGACTTTACCCATGTTCATTGACATATGCTCTAAATATGGAGTCTGGAGGTAGTCCATCACTTATGAGAATTCCACAACCTACTGCCATAAATGTAAGAAGAAAGGACATCTCATTTCACATTGTAAGATCAAGAAAGCTGAGGAAAATACTAATAATGATGTGGATGACATGAATAAGGGGGATACCAATGCTATTCATTCTGGTAAGGAGAATGATCAGGCAGAACCGACTTCTAATGATTCACAGGTTTCCAAGCCCATTAGGGATGTCAAGGAAAAAAATCTTATTCTTCATGAGGTTTCACTACAAAACTTTGAAGATGGAGAGATTTTGAATCAAGTTAAGGAAACCTAGTTTGAGAATAAGGAGGATACCATTACCAATGAATCTACTCATTCTGGTAAGGAGAATGCTCAGGAAGAAATTGCATTTGATGCTTCATAGTTTTCCAAGCTAGTTAGGGTTTTTGAGGAATAGATCCTCCATACTCATGAGGTTTCACAACCAACTTTGGAATTTGACGAGACTTTGAATCAAGTTAAGAAAACCCAGTTAGAGATTGGTAATTTTGAAGAGGTTCAAGTTGTAGTTGACAAAGTTATGGAAACCCAGATGGGAGGTTTCAAAGAGAAGGAGAATTTAGATAGATGTTCCTCTCTTTGCAACCCAGTGACTCAAGTTCATGTACACTAGTCCACTAAGATTGATTCTATTCAAGGAGCTAAAGTGCATTCAAATGACAATATTCATTCAATAGCCCAAGAAGTGTCTTTCTCTTCCCTAGGGAAACTCATTTCAGGTTCTCTCAAAGGAGGCTTATTTCCTCCTTCTTCAAGACAACAAAATGGTCTACTTCTTGTTTCTTCTAGAGCGGCTACTACTTCCCTAAGTGACCATGAGGAATGGACATCTCAGAAGAAAAAAGTTCTTAAATCAAAAAAGACTGCTAATGTGGGTTTAGATCCTGGGAAGGGTAGACCTTCATTGAGAGAAACTTGACAAAGAGAAGTAGCTAGGGAGATTTCCAGTGGTAAGCAAAAGACACTGGAAAACTCTAGAAAGATATTTAAATGAAAATTATTTCATGGAATATGAGGGGCCTTAATAACCCCTCAAAACAATATGAGGTCAAAAACTATATTTTTGACCACAAGATGGATATTCTTTTACTTTAGGAAGTTCAAATGCCTAAAGAGAATTTTAAATTGATTGCTGATAGGATCTGGCCTAATGCTTCTTTCAGCATAAGTCCTGATGTTGGTGCCTCTGGGGGAATAGTGACTATGTGGAATGCTTCTAGAATCTGCGGTAAACTTTCTTTTTTGAACAAACACTATTTGGTGATTGATTTTTCTTTGCCTTCCTTTAGATGGAGTCTGGTTAATGTTTTTGCCCCTAATACTAGGGTGCTATGGAAGAATCTTTGGGAGGACTTGGCTAAGTAACTTGATTCTCATCTTGTTTC
The DNA here is from genome assembly GCA_027924645.1 of Cunninghamia lanceolata. Lineage (NCBI taxonomy): Eukaryota > Viridiplantae > Streptophyta > Pinopsida > Cupressales > Cupressaceae > Cunninghamia > Cunninghamia lanceolata. The sequence goes on along the minus strand of BSBN01000677.1, from coordinate 2,250,632 downwards.
TTATTGGATGTTGGTGAGGGATTTTAATACCCCTCTATATCCTTTTGAAAAGTTTGGGGGAATTTTGGACTACTCGGATGGTATGTTAGACTATGTTGATTTTATAAATTCCTTTGGGCTCTTTGAAATAGATTTGATGAATCAAAATTTTACCTGAACCAATAGGAGGAAAGGGACCAATTGATTCAAGTGAAGTTGGACAGATTTCTTATTTCAAATAATTGGCCTAATATTAGTTCTCTTAAACTAGTTGCTTTGCCTAGGACTACTTCTTATCATAATCTCATCATTCTGGACTGGGATAATTAGAACAGTAAAGGCCCATTTCCTTTTAGATTTGAGGCTATGTGGATTAAACATCATGATTTCAAAAATCTTCTTTCTAATTAGTGGCAACTTCCAGTTTTGGGTACTCCCATGTTTAGACTCTTTAAAAGGTTGATGCACGTCAAGAGAGAAGTTTATGGTTGGAATAAATATAGTTTTGGTAATGTCTTTTCCCAGAAAAAAATCTTGTCTCAGAAGCTGGAAGATATTCAATATAAGATTGCTTAAGGAGATTCTTCTAATACTTCTATGCAATTGGAGAATGATCTTATTAGAGATTGGAAGAATTTAATGAATAAAGAAGAGTTATTTTAGAAACAAAAATCTAGGGTACAATTGGTTAAGGAAGGTGATTGTATTACAACTTTCTTTCATGTTTCTTCTCTAAAGCATAGAAAATCTAACTCTATTTCCAAAGTGAGATTGGAGAATGGTAGAATGATTACTAAGGATGAGGAGATTGGAGATCATGCTGTCAGCTTCTTTCATAACCTCTTGTCTGAACAGGGTATGAGTGCTGATAATTCCCAGATTGTCAATCAGCTTTTGAACAACATTCCTTCACTAATTTCTGAAGAAGACAATGTTGATATTTTAAAGCCTATCCCTAAAGAGGAGGTTTGTGCTATGGTCTTTTCTATGAGCCCTTTCAAAAATCTAGGTCCAGATGGCTTTCCCCCTTTATTCTTCCAAGAATTCTGGGACATTGTAGGATATGATGTTATTGCTATTGTTAAAGATTTTTTCAAAACTAGGAAATTATTGAAACAATTGAAAAATACCTTCATTTCCCTTGTTCCTAAGAAGGATAATCTAGAGATGCTTGCTGACTTCAAGCCTATTAGTCTCTGTAACACAATCTATAATTACTGACTTCTAGGGAGATAGATTTTAGATGCTATGATTACTACTCATGAAACTATTCATTCTATGGTCAAGAGTCGTATCCAGGTATGGTTCTCAAACTTGATATGCCTAAAGCTTATGATCGAGTCTCATGGCAATTTTTATTAAAAATCATTCAGAAGCTTGGGTTTAATGATAAGGTGTCCCTTCTTATCAAGGAAGCTGTTACTACTGCTAAATTCTCTATCCTTATTAATGGGGTTCCTAGGGGTTTCTTCTCTCCCACTAGGGGAATAAGACATGGAGATCCCTTGTCACCCTATCTTTTTATTATGGTTGCTAAAGCTCTTGGTAGATCAGTCCTCAACATGATCACCTCAAGAGAATTAATTGGGATTAAACTAGCTTCTTCTCTCTCTTTGATGCCCATTCCATAGTTTGTGGATGATACCATTATTTTTGGCATTTCCTCTATGTTAGAAGCTTGTAGATGGAAATCTCTACTCAATGATTATGCCTTGGCTTCTGGTCAGCATATTAATTTTCAAAAAAACAATGTCTTCTTCTTTAATACTCCAAAGGATCTTCAAAGGAAAATTATTAATATCCTTGGATGTGTGGCTGCTGACCTACCCTCTGTCTACCTTGGTCTCCCTTTAACTACTAAGGAAGTTACTCCTAGTTTTTGGCATAACATTATTGAAAGAACTCAAAAGAAATTATTGGGCTGGAAAGGCAAACTTTTAAGCAGTGCTGGTAAATTGTAGCTTCTAAGGGCTTCTCTTTAGGGTATACCTACTTAATTTTTATCTTTATTCAAAATGCCTAGATATTTGGATGACAGATTGGAGCAAATTCAGAGAACCTTCTTGTGGACTAGTACGAAGGAGAAAAAGCAAATTTCTCTGGTTAAATGGGACAAATTCTGTCTTCCTAAATCTCATGGTGGGCTCAACATCAGAACCATTCAAAAAATAAATATGGCTCTTTTGTCTAAGATTATTTGGAACTTCAAAAACATGGATACTGACTAGGGAGGTATTATAAAGGCTAAGTATTTAAGAGACTCTGACAGAATTCCTTTTCTCACTCAGGAGGGTCTTCCTCAATGATCTGTTATCTGGAACAAAATGATTAAATCAAGAAGTCTTGTCAAGAAGGGAATGCAATGGAAGCTTGCTGATGGATCTCTCATCAATTTTTGGAAAGATCCTTGGTTGGGGGATGGAACTCTCTCTAATCAAATGAGAAATGAAGCTATTGTTGCTCTTGCTAAATAATTTTTTGCAACTAAAGTTACCCATTACATTTTTCAAGACCATGGTGTTAGAAAATGGAAAAATCTGCTGGCATGTTGTGCTAATTATCCCAACCTTTATCATTGTGCTAATACCATATACCGAATGCTTCTTAATACCCAGATCCCTTTGTTTCCTAGAAATGATCAAATTTTTTGGTCTGCTAATAAAAAAGGGTTTTTCTCTATTAAATTAGATTACCATTTACTGTTTGAGAAGGATCTTATGGATGACATTTGGAGGAAAGTTTGGAATCATAAAATCCTTCCTAAGGTTAACTTTTTCTGGTGGACAACTATTCATAACAAGATTTTGACTCAGGACAATCTTCAATGAAGGGGTCTTCAACTGGTTAATAGATGTGTCATGTGCTTGAAAGAGGAAGAATCTGTCTCTCATCTTGTTTTGCACTATGAATTTGTGACTGATATTCGGAGCAAATTCATTTTGAATTTTTGCTTACAATGGGTTTGCAATAAGGAAATAAGAGAGATCATTGATAATTGGATCCCTTTTGTTTCCCATCCTGGTTAGTGGATCTTTGGAATCAAACTATTCCTTTTGTTGCTTGGTTCCTTTGGAAAGAAAGAAATAATAGAATTTTCAGAGAAACTGCTAGGAATCCCTCCTGGAAAATGTTTCTACTTCTAGCATCAAAATTGCTGATAAACCTCTTACCCAGTATGAGGTCCTTGTGGCTGCAAACTGGGGGGTTATGAATCAAATTTTTGCATTTGATGATTCCAAATGCCTTAAAAGGTTAAGTACTGTTTGGACTCCCCCAGACCCAGGGTGGCTTAAACTAAATTTTGATTGTGCTGCTAAGTCAAATGGCAAGGCTAGTGGAGGAGGAGTTATAACGAATGATAGAGGAGATTTAATTGTTGCTTATGCTTGAGGAATTGGGAACCAAACCAACAACTTTGTTGAAGCCTCAACTCTTTTATGGGGTCTCAAGTTGGCTATTTCTCTAGGAATTTTCCAACTTCATGTTCAGGGTGACTCTAAAATCATTATTGGTGCTGTCACCAAGGCTTTGGAGTGTGGTTGGCACTCTGGGATATTGTGTCTGATATTCAAACTCTTATATAGGTCATTCCTATTATTTCTTTTTCCCATATTTATAGAGAAGGGAATACTGTTGCTGACGGCCTGGCAAATTTTGGTCAGTAGTTTCAAAACTGGCGTTGTTGGTGCCATTTTCATAATATCCGGTGTCATATTGGGGATATCATTCAAAAAGAGCAAGTTACCCTATGATGATGACATATCATTTCACTTGGCTTATCTACGTGGCTTGTATTTTAACTCAGTTCATGCTGATTAGACACTTTGCTGGTGATTGGAGTTGGATCAGACAACTAAGCACATGTGCAAGGGATGGGCAATTAATGATAAATTATTGCATAAAAACATTGGGTTATCGATGTAATAATTGCCCTAATTCTTCTCATATTTACATTATTTCCTGTCATTATTATACATTACTCTGTGACCGAAGTATCTCGAATTCCTCACAATATTGTTCAGGGCCTTTGGGTCAGAGTTTTTCAAACCTCTGCTAGTTCTTCCTCTGAGCTCTTTGGGGTTTGCTAGTTTTTCATTATGGGAGGGGATAAATTTGAACTGAACCTAAAAACTATGGGGAATTTAAGGACAATGCCTTGGTCTAGCATTATTGCAAAGAAAGTGGTATCACTTTGTTCCTCGAATGTTTGAATGGACATGATGAAAATCTGTCCATTCAATTTGCTCAGTCATGGGATAATCGTAAGGTTCAAATTGGGAATATCAGTTTTGAGGTTTCGGAGAATGAAATTACTATGGCTATGGGTCTATCTACTAAGGGCATGAAACTGCAAAAGAAGCCTAGAGTTTTAGTTGCCCAAAACCAGAAATTGTTCCTTGGTGAAGGTGAGTAGTTGGTGCCCTATCAAGGAGGTTTTGAGAGAGCCAAACTTCCTGAACCGTGGGTAGATATGTGCTATATGGTGATGAAATACTTCACTCTGGAGGGTCATTTTGCCAGGTTCTATTATTATCACCTTCCTTTATTAAACCACTTCAGAAGGAATGCTACTATTAGTTTTCCTTTCTTTCTACTTTCTTCTCTTGAGTGCTCTATTAATCATGTTAAGAAGATTTTGCTTAAAAAGCCTGATGAAAATCCTATTCCACTCCATCAAGGGCTTATCCATAGGTTATACTAGTTCCACTTGGCTATGTCCCCTGCTTCTCCTATTTAGCCCTCTAGTCTTGAACCTCTTGCTAATACCCCTACTACCTCTGTGAAAACTGGTCTTACTACTCCTAAGTTGTTTCTCGAAGGTGCTCCTTCCACTAGTACTCATAAATCTTCTACTATAAAAAATGTACAAACCCCTCTTACTAAATCCAAATTGAATTCTAAAAAATGCCTCTCTAATTCGGCTTTGGAAGCTAACCTTTTCAAAGAGGACATTGGGGATTCTAGACCCCAGAATGAACATGAATTGGTCAGGGAGGGACCCTCAAAAAAATTGAAAAAAGTGAAACTGGAGGGTAAATTTGCTGTTGTTAGGCAGTCTGGTCGTATTACTGGCAAACTGGCTCCTAAGTTGAAGCTGGTAGACTACTCTGAAAGCAATTATGAAGCCTCTACTCAAGAGGGTGTGGATAAGTCCTATAGTGATGATGTTTAGGAGGTTGTTGTCAAATATTTGGGTGGTGTTGAGGAGATTGATGGGCAAGAAATTCTTGCAGAGACCTTTAATACTAAGGATAATAAAGGGTTTAACAATTCTGCTCCCATTGGTGACTGTATGGATTTGGGAGCTACTACTACTCATGTGGAGGATACTGACACTAATGATAACAATGGGAAGGATGTTCAGTCTATTCCTAGTGAGGTTCCTGCTGATCCTAATTTTATTCAGGAGCATTGCAACAATGCTAAAGATCGTATGGAGGAGGAAGTTAATGAGAAAGGTAATCATTTTGATGTTTTGACCCAGTTGAAGGAGTGAGTTGATTTTCTGGAAAAGAGGATCTTTTCTCTTAGTAGATTCATTACAAACATGCTCTGTAGGCTGGCTATGGCTAATCTCTCTCTACTGCAGCAACATGAAGTTCTCACTCATGGTGTTGATGATGACATGGCTAAAGAATTCAACAATATGTTTGAGTTTCTTTTCAAAGGCTAGGAAGACACCCTCTCCTAGTCTTCTTTCTAATCTTTTTGTTAGTTGGTTTTTTACTAGTAGTTTCTTTTTGCTATATATTGGTTGTATATAAGCTATCTGTGGTGGTTCTGGCTCTTTTTGTCTTCTGAGCCTTTTTTTCCCTTCTTGGGTTTTGCTTTGTAAGGGTTCAGCCCCTAGTTTTGCCACCTTATACTATCAAAAACATAACTTGCTCATACCGGAAGTCAGAACAAGAATTTATCTAAGTACAGGTAGTTAAAAATAGGGCATGCGACAGGGTTCGATATCTTGGTTTGGATCTCTCCGGTGGTAAATCATAGTGTGATGCGGATCTGAGGGAGCCATAAGGATTGTCAGGGCAAACTAAATCTAGAATTTTAGCCTCCGGTGATGAAGGACTCAAAAGTTATTAGCATCTGAGTATCGGGTTCCAGTTTGTCAGTGCAGGCAAAAGAAGAATAGACCAACTTTGTAATTGATCTTGGTTTCAGATATATGCACTACAACAAAATAGTTAATTAGTGCCTAAAATAGCACCAGAATTTAGTGCATTTGAGTCAATGAATTGGACACTTTTACCAGCAAAAAACTCAGCGCCGAATACCATCTCACTATTGCACCAGGTTTAACGTTGATTTTAACGCCGGATTTAGCACTGGGTGTAGCGCTAGGTTTAGTGCCAGGTGTTTAATGCTGGGATTAACACTGGATTTAATGGAAGATTTTGTTACTTCCATTTTGGCTTCCAATTTTGCTTCTAGTTTTGCTTCTTGTGTTGCTTCCAAGTTTGCTTCCAGTGTTGCTTCCGATTTTACTTCCAGTTTTGCTTCCAATTTTGCTTCTGATTTTGCTTCTAGGTTGGCTTCCACTTTTCCTTCCAGTTTTGCTTCTAGGTTTGCTTCTGGTTTCACTTCTAGTTTTTCTTCCAGGTTTGCATCCTATTTTTCTTCCAATTTTGCTTCCAGTTTTGGTTCCAATTTTGCTTCTGGTTTTGCTTCCAATTTTGCTTCCAGTTTTGCTTCTAGTTTTACTTCTAGTTTTACTTCCAGTTTTGCTTCCAGGTTTGCTTCTAGGTTTGCTTCCAATTTTGTTTCTAATTTTTCTTTTAGTTTTGCTTCAAGTTTTGCTTCTGATTTTGTTTCTAGGTTTGCTTCCAGTTTTTCTTCTAGTTTTGCTTCCACTTTTCCTTCCCATTTTGCTTCCAATTTTGCTTCCAATTTTTCTTCCACTTTCACTTCCAATTTTGCTTCTGGTTTTGCTTCCGGTTTTACTTCTAGTTTGGCTTCTAATTTTTCATCCAATTTTGCTTCCAATTTTGCTTCCAGTTTTTCTTCCACTATTGCTTCCAATTTTACTTCCAGTTTTTCTTCCAATTTTGCTTCTGATATAATGTCACTTGTTGCTTCTAATTTTGCTTCCATTTTTGTGTCTTTGGTTGCTTCTAAAAATGCTTATTGTTTTTCTTACATTTATTAATTTAATATGTTTTATTTCAATTTAATTAGTTAAATATATTATGCCTCTTAAATAACTCATGATTATAAGTAAGTAATTTAATTATTTAACTCATATGATTAAATAACAATATAATTATTATAACATTATCATCATCTATAATTAAAACAAGTGAGTCAAATATCTATAATTTAATTGAATTTGACAACATCCATCCTGAGCAGTAAATTAAAATCATCATACGTAATTAATCCATCCAAAAATTATCGACCACTTTCAATTTATATAAATTGACAAGTCAATATGGATAAGATCATCATCATATATAACTAAAATAAGTGAAAGTCAAATATACCATTAGATCAATAACATGTCTAAATGATACATGTACAAATCATATAACTGAAAATGATAAATTATGTAACTCAAAATGATACAAGTCAAGATGATACATTGCCAAATGATATAAGTCAAAATGATACATAAATTTATGATACAACTCATTAATATAGCACTGCAGGCTGTGAAAATGATACATATGATAGGTAGAAACTATGAAAAGAGGCATCATAATGATATATCAACAATGATCCATGATGCAGTCTATATGATCATGAATGTCACTGGCTACAATGAGCAACTGCCTCATCCTCATCATCACCATCATGATCATCATCATCATCATCAGCATCAGCATCATCATCATCATCGTCATCGGCCTTAGTGCCTTTTGTATCTACATCATCATCATCCTCTACCATGTGATCTGTACCAGAACCAATATAATTTGGATCTCTATGAGGAGGATCATCTTGATCTTTTGGAAGACCCGTGTTTTGCAAAAAAAAACATTTAAAATGAAAAGTTATTATTTATTTCATGCAAAAATTTATTTTTCTATTATATATCTAATATTACAACATATGAAATGAAACCATAATGATATTACATCATATCAAAGTGCACATACCATAATAATTTTTTTTAAAAAAGTTACAGCTACTATGCCATTCCAATGATGTAAAACATGCAACAATTATAATAAATGTTAGTAAAGATCATAAAAAACATTGTTATAAATTTAACTATCAACTGTAAATTCTATTACATAACATTAAGTGCTATAAATTGCTTGGTTGAAAGCTCCCATTTTGACACAGGTAGGGAGGATGGTGGCAAAGGTTGTGGAATTTGGCTTTACACCAGCCAATTGCATTTGCTTTAAAATTTATGAAGCCTTTTCAACAAATCCATTTTGTGCATATCCTATAGTCATTGCAGTCCATGAGACCACATTTCTTTGAGGCATTCTATCAAATAGTTCTCGTGCCTTGTTTATGCTTCCACATTTTACATACATGTCTAACAGGGAAGTTGCAAAGTTACAACATCTAACAAAATTCCTCTATCCTTTATGTATTGATGGATATCCATACCCTATTCCAAAGCTCCCATTTTGACATGGTCAGGGAGGATGTTGGCAAATGTTGTGGAATTTGGCTTTACACCAGCCAATTGCATTTGCTTTAAAATTTCTAAAGCCTTTTTAGCAAATCAATTTTGTACATATCCTGCAGTCATTGTAGTCCATTAGACCACATTTGTTTGAGGCATTCTATCAAACAGTTCACGTACCTTGTCTATGCTTCCACATTTTGCATACATGTCTAATAGTACAGTTGTAACTACAACATCTCACAAAATTCCTCTATCATTTATGTATTGATGGATGTCCATACCCTATTCCAAAGCTCCGATTTTGACACAGGTAGGGAGGATGTGGCCAAAGGTTGTAGAATTTGTCTTTACACCATCCAATTACATTTTCTTTAAAATTTCTAAAGCCTTTTCAATACAACCATTTTGTGCATATCCTGCAGTCATTACAGTTCATGAGACCACATTTCTTTGAGGCATTCTGTCAAATAGTTCATGTGCCTTGTCAATGCTTCCACATTTTACATACATGTCTAATAGGGAAGTTGCAACTACATCTAACAAAATTTCTCTATACTTTATGTATTGATGGATGTCCATACCCTATTCCAAAACTCCCATTTTGACACAGGTAGGGAGGATGGTGGCAAAGGTTGTGGAATTTGGTTTTCAAACAACTCATACTCATAGAGTCATGGTTTTAGGTCACGTATGTTATGGGAACAACAAGGGATTCCAACTATGGTTATGATAGCTAAGACTACCCTCATTTGTGACTATCATAGGGTTCTTGGACAACACTATCTTGCTCTTCACACTAGGTACTATATAGGCCAAGATTGGGTTGAAGAAATCACTTGATGGTTACCTATATAGTGATACCACACCCTAATACCCAATGCATTCTAAATAGCTTGAGATTTATACAATACTCAACAAAGATGAAATTGTATCATTATACCACACTTAACTATGACAGTCCTTTCTTGACAATAATTTGTAATCTTTAGACTATTGGGATACTTGCCAAAAATACATATTAGGTCAATGACACTGTTAGGTCTCAAAAATGTAGGTTGCAAATCCTAAGACAATGCCAGGCTCTATGCTTAGATTTGCAACGTTTTTAAACTAATGAAACAGAGTTAACCTATAGGGTTGATGACTCCCTACACTTCAGGTTCTGCTAGACCTAGGCGGGTGCACCTTACTAATGAAGTAGATTAAATAGATGTATGATCTTGGTTGAGTGATGGATCTACCCACAGTGGCGAATGGTGCAGAATAGATGATTACTTGCTGCCTAATTTGTACTTCTAATGTCTGAACAGTGATTGAAAATGGTATGGTTCTAATATGGTATAAATTGTATAAGCAATATCAAGGCAAAACTAATGGATATGTTCAACTAATGAAAATGAGGAAGACTAGTACCTAAATCTATTGGGCTATTTGAGTCAGTGAATGGAAATAGATGTATGTGATTGGTGAGCTTATCTCCAAGGTTAACTCTAACAGTTGGCCACTTTGGATATTTACACCTTGTACAAATGTGCAGGTTTGTATGTGACAATGCTCTTCTTATATAATCCCAATGATATTCCCTTGAATTACTATGAAATTATGAAAGGAATTTAATTCTTGAGTTGATGGAAACCCATCACAATAACTTCTTCAAAAGGATTTAATCTTTGGCAAGAACCAATTAAAGTCAATTATTAGAAAGGATTTTTAATTCACATCAACTGGAAACCAATCAAAGAACTTCACACAGTGACATCAAATATGCCCTAACAAATGTAAATATGAATAATTCAATAGAGCCACTTTGGAGATAGCACAATAACATATAATCATGAAAATTAACACAAATGTTGAACACTAGAAATAAATCACCATGTAGAAATATTCTGCTCCATTACATTTTGTAGAAAATAAACATGTGTAACTAAAATTCTTTAATTAAAACATAACTGACAATATATCTTCTTTCTATATGTAATATATACAGTCTTCTTCAAATTAAAGAGAGATACCTATCAATCGATGATCTTATGACCATCATATATTTTAACTTTTATATCAATATTAGTGAAGAGACCACATGTCTTCATAGTGTCTTTTGAGAACTAACAAAATTATGAAAATAAACAAATACATTTAATACTAAGCCCTACTACGCCATAAGTAGATTTGAGTAAGATGATCCAAATATTTCTAGCTCAGGTGTGTTTTTGCATACTCAATGGCATCGCTAATATCCGCCTCTATTGAAACCATCTTCTCTAGATGTGAGCAAGCTTCCTTGGATGCCAAATATTCATGTTTTACAATTTCTAGGGCCTCCTCTAATATTCCTTGACACTTCTTGACCCATTCATCCTTTCTCTTCAAATCTTTGTCATTCTTGAGTAACACAGGTACACCTATCTAATAAGTCTCCATGCATTCTTTCACTTCATCTTGGAGCCTATCATAGCACTTCTTATGCTGCTTAATAAGATTATCTGCATCAGATATGCTTGCACTGTCAGAGGTGTGTTTACCCTGTATTTCGTGTAACTTATTGTGTATTCTATTATTTAGTCTTTCATGTTCTTGAATGACCTTTTGGTTTTCAGAGCAAATATCCCATAATTCAGGCATCCATTGCATCAGATAAGCATGCATGTTCTATAGGACTGTAGTGAGTGTATCTATTTTGACCGGTGCCATTTGATCTTTTGAGGGTGATTGGACTTGTTGTGAACTTTCTACCTATGTAATCATTTTCTTTTTCAACCTTTCCCATCTCATTTTGTAGGTATCCCTCTCCTTTATCAACAACTAAACATGAGCTTTATTTAGTTTTCCCCATTTACTCTATGTTCTACTGTAATGACTGGATCAGTTTCTCCAGCTTTTAATGTCAATGACAACAAGATTTTTGTTTGGTGCGTAGAGAGCCCATATCATGAGGGAGTTCTCATCTAGATTATATTTTGTTCCAATATATACTTCAACAACCCCTTCAGAACTAAGCTTACGTTTTGTATCATTATTGTACAAAAAACTGTCAAAAACAAGTGTTGAATTCAAATCAAGACCCAGGAAGATCATTACACCAGATTCTCTGAGAAACTCCCTTCCTTTTTCAAGAGTCATATCTTCCATCTCCTTTTCAACTTCTACTTTTAAAGCATTCATTAATTGTGTCTAGTTGTCTGGTGTAACATCTAAGACTGATTCTCTAATAGCCTTCCCCTTGTGTTTGTACAAAAAGGATCTGAACTCAGGAGTATGAATAAACTGGTCATTTGAAATAAAAGATTTATATGCAACCTGTCTAGCATTATTATCCCCTGTTTCTTCAATTTCCAATCCTCTTTCCAGGGGCTGGTATGATTCAATTTTACATTTTGAAATTGTATCAAAGTCATGGGGTTTAGAGGCCACAGACCCTTCACTATTAGAGGAAAACACTTCAATTTATTTTGCTTCCCTTCTTCTTTCCCTTATTTTCTGATTATATTCATCAATGGCTATTTCAATATCTACTTCTTCTAAATTTCTAATTACATCATCATGAGGGAAAGGTACATGAGTATAGCCACTCAATTCTTGCTTATTCCTAGCATAATCAATAAAGCCCTCTGAGTCAAAAAATTTTCTCTATATTACTCTCCTAAGATTAAAATGAGACAATTTATCAAGAATGAGATCATAACCTTCTCTAGTTAACATAGTAAAGTCACCAAAACATAAGGTGCTTGGCATAAAAGACTATTTATTATATGCATTGACATTCATCACATTTGAGTAGTCAAGTTGTCTGACTATTTCCAAGTATATCACCCTATCTGGTATAGTTTTTGGCAACAGAAAAGGGGTATCCTCAAACCTGTATACTCTAATCATTGTGGAATTGCGAAAACAATACCAATCCCCCCAATTGTGGTTTACAGCAGGTGGCCCATCAAAATCCTTAGGTCTCAAAAACCTTTTAATTTCTTCTGACAAAGTGTAACTGCATGGGCAGCCATAATATCTATATAGGGTTTTTACAAAGAATTCTTCAAAGTGAACATAACTGGAATTCACAAACCTGCTATCCCATATTGAGGTCCATAATTGTGGGGGCAATGATTGACCATCTTTATCAATTTGTGAAATTATCAACTGCTCTGGCCATAGATTCTTTTTTTGTCCAAAATACAAAACCATATGCATGAGAATAGAATAGTGTCTGAAGCTGATTGTGGGGGAACTATTCTTTAAGCCCTTAAGACCTGAGTCTATTTCCTTTAAAATAAAAGTAGCATAGTCAAATATCCTGGCATGATGGCACTAGATATCCGTAAAGATAACCTTGGGCACTATGGACATAAATTTTAGAACTTTAGTTCCCAACACCTACCCCACTGAGTCATATGTGTATCTCAGGTATGGTTCAAACAACTCGACATGAAACGGTGGTTCATCACCTTCTTCAAATGGTACTAGATTCCCCTCATTCCGTGGCCTATGTAATGGAAGTCTCCATCCCTTATATGTGGTATCTAATCTGAAATATTCCTTTTCTAGGGATTCATGTACGATAGGCATGTTATATGTGTCATTTAAATAAAAAACTTCACAAATTGCATTTTTAGATATATGAAACAAGGCCTTTTCCTATAGATTGCATATGGCCTTTTGGTCAGGATCATAATGGTATGCTAGCAGTTTCAAAAGGTCTATATTGACAAAAACATTTGTGACTATTAATTTCCCTAAATTGAGTTGCTAGGGGTTGCAGATAGGTTCCGTCCTATGTCTCCTGTGATAGTGGAACATGAATAATTCATACCCTCAGATAGGAGTCCATATATTTCTGACATATTTGTATTTATCTTTGAGTTTTTCCACATTTGCCCTCAATTGTGTAGTTCTTCTGGCCTTGGGTCTAGAACTGGGCAATTGGTCCATAAGATCCTAGTTTAGTTTCCTTTCTGGTGTTTTCTCTCCCTTCTCTATTTTAATTTTCTATTTGTTGCCCTTGCTTTGGCTCTTTTTAGTGTGTTGCCTTTTCTTTGTTTCAAAGGAGCCTTCCATTTTATACCAGAACTTGACTATATCAAAGAAAGTTCAAGGACTTACTTGTATATGCTCTGCACAAATCTCTTGATTCCTGGTGAATTCCTTCTTCTCCATCTGCAACCCTTGTGTTGAATTTAGTGGGGATCAGAATGGCTTTTACAACATTATGTTCAATCAGCCATTAATGGTTGCCACTAGAATTGAATGCAGGGAATTCACAAATTTCAAAATGTCAGGGTGATGCTCTTTCTATCATATCGGTGAGACCATTTTATTCTTTCGCCGATCTTCATATTGTTTTGGCACCATTTTCTTTCATATGTTTCTGGTTGGTTACCAAGGGTGCATTGGTGTATCCACGAAATACTCTTTTCATAGATTTATGAACCCTTTATTGTCATTTCGAGGAGATATTATAATTTTCATCCCGACGTCATTTTGATCAAGTGTGGCGAATATTCTCCTTGGCATTGGTGAGTTTTTCTCTGACAGATAGGGGTTACCTCATCTTTGTCGGCATGACAATCTCCATCATCAAGAGAATATGATAGTCTCCCAACGGGTTAGGTCTTCTCGATGATCTTATCTCCATCACTCATTTTTATTAGAACATATTGGCGAGAGTCTTACCAAAAGCCTTTTGTCTCTTGTGTTGGGGTGACTTTTGTGGTCAGGGAAGCTTAAGGATTTCATTCTGATTGTATATGTCATGCCGATAGTCTTAATATTATGCGTCGGGGAGAGATTGTTTGCTTCCTAGAAATGAGCCATTGGTAGGTGTGACTTAAAGGCTCGGTGTAACTTTAGGATTTCACTCTGATTGTTCTACTCACATTGATGAGTATGTGTTGGTGATACATACATAATATCTCCCTGATCTTTTGACATATGAAAATTTGATCATTCAGACATCAATCATCTCTCATCGATTATCGCATTATACTTCAAGAATGTATTTTGCTATTTGGGGTGAGTTACTTAAGGTCTTGCCGATATAGATAACTTTGTATCAGAATTAGGCTATGGTCAGAGAGCTAGGTATATTCATGAGATTATTTATGTGCAGATTCTGAAATGGATCTTGTCACACAAATTTTTGGTGGTTGGTTTTGAAAATGAGGGACATTAGTCACATTATGTGGAGACTTGGTGAATTCTTAGTAGATGAATAATGTGAAATTTTTTAGTTCCAACAAACACAAGGATTTTAAACAAAAACTATAATCCCAACTCTATATCCATCCCCTTGGCAGTCTCAAGGGCCACCTTGAGACAAAAAATGCTAATGTACTATTATAATAGTTATGATTATCCTCCATCATTTCATTGTGCATTTGAAACTTGAGATGAGCATTGGGGAGGTCTCCATTTGTAAAAACATGGAAAATACTCATGGCAATATCTTTAAAATAGGTATATTTAACTTTAGGCATTTCTGTAGACCCTAGGAAGGTGGATGTAAACTTAGTGACTTTAATTACCACCACAAAGACTATCCCCTTTGTGACTATGACAAGGTAACATTGTCATGCTCTTTATGACAATCCCTTCTCCATTAGGTGATGGCCTAATAACATTTATCTCCTTTGTGATTTCAATGCCTCTCTAATGCACTATCATAGGAGTATTGATAGTCCTTATGTATTAGTGATAAAGGATTCTAACAAATTAGAAAGGAGGGCTTAATATTACATACAAAATCCTAGTCTTGATACCCTAGTCACATATCACCGCTCTAAGAAGACCTCAAGACAATTGCCCTTCAATATAGGAAGTCAATGCAGTTTTAAAAGATAAAGTGTAGGAGGCCAAAGGAAAAGAAAACTTAAGGCCTTAAGGGGTTTAAAGGAATAAAAATATAGGCTTGCAGACTTGACTTAAAACCCTAACCCTAGGTGGGTACCACCAGAACCCTTTAACTTGGCACTGCAAAACCTTGTCCAATTTGATCGTGGGAAGCCCAAATCAAGCATGTACACTCACATATGAAAGATAAGTATGCCTACCAAGTGGTTTACATAAAAATGAATAGGATTCGAATTATAACCCTTCAAAGTAGGCCACTAAAGTATATTGTACAGGTGCTTTTTTGAGTGTCGCAGTCAGATTTTTCATCATGGGAACCTAAAGTTTTTGCAAAAAATGGTAGGAAAGATTAGGTTCCAACAAGTCCATTAGTTGGACAGGAAAACAAGGGTTTTCTGTTCATTATTAGCCCATTAAACTTAAGCATATGAGATAGCATGGCACACACAAAATGTTGTGGATAATGACCACAATATTAGGTTAATTGCAACCACTTTTTGTAAGCAAGCACACGACTAGTATACTCATTATGATGGTACCAAGAAGGGTCCCTAAAGATATAAGAGCAATCATTTGTCATCTAAGAGAAATCTTACATTTAATGGTGCTACGGCCAATAGAGAAGCACTTTAGAACTCATCCTATGCATCAATAAACAACTCAACATAAGAAATTCAAATTGACATAATAACACAACAATATCCAACTAAGTTATAGAAAGTCAACTATTGATACCTCATTCTCCATCTAGATTACAAAATCGGTCCACTTTTTGCTTTGTAACATTTCCTTTTTAAATTGGCTTGGATGCCGGCCATATTTCCCCTCCTGTCAAAACATGGCATGTAACGGCCCAACTGGCATACAAGAACACAATCCTAAAAGGGCACGACATTTTTTTTTTTAAACATAAGATGAACATATAGATATATCAATACTCTAAGTTTAACTCAACATCCTCTCGTTACCTAGATGGGAATAACTCAAGACTAACTCATAAGAGATGAATTAAATGCACATGCATAGGGAGCTACTCTCTCTTAGTACCATTACATACAAATCTCATACAGGGAGGTTAGTGACTCACATAGGGTGGATATCAAGATATTGATAAGCCTAGCTTGACATAGTATTGTTACAGAAGCATTACATATATCAAAACAATGAGTTAACTCCAATAACATTAATAGTGTCAACAATGATCATAGTAGTAAGACAACAATGAATATATCAATGATAGTAGCAGTGAAACAATAGTGACATCACTATTTAATAGTAAATAAATCAATAGCTTCAGCTATAACAGTGGTGATATAACAAGAACAGCAATCAATTCAACCTTTTTTTTCAGTTTGAACAGCAGTAAAAATTACTAGAGCAGCAATAAAACTAGTAGTTTCAGTTGTGACAGCATTCCAAAACTACTCAAGGCATGAAATTCAATGACATACTGTCAACAAAGTGGATAACGTAAGTGGACGATAATCACAATACAATTATTGATGAAGAGTACATCATAAACTTAAATTATAATGAACTTCAGATTAGGAGTGTCTCACAGGAACAAGCTACATCAATACAAACTTACATTACATCTCACTTGGATCATCGAGTTGTGTGATACATAAGAATATACTAGAACCAGTGGAAAGAATGGAGCAGCCCCTTGTCGATGTCGTTACCGAACTGATGATGTTGACGTCTGGGTCCCCAATGGTGGGTGCAACACCACCCTACCATGTGGATCCCTCAAGGGTCCACCCCCCGTGCTCGGAGATGATCACATGGCCATAACAAGCATAACAACAACATGGAAAAAGGCTCATATACATGACCTTACAAGGGGTACCACAAGACTTGGCAAACATCTAAATGAATAAACAGTCTTGGGAAAGAGATACTAACATCTTTAATATTTCTTGGATTACCATAAAGAAAATAATGTTCATACTACTGTCAAAAGATATGATTACAGTAGCAACCCTATGTTCTTCGAATTTTTAATGAAGTCTGTTCTATAATGTCACACAAACACTTGCTTAACAAATAAGTGGACCACATGACAACATAGCATTACAAAAATCCTGAGAGCCAACCAACAAATAGGCAACAAGATTGATAAGGGTGCTAAAGAGGATGAAATTAAAAATAAACAATCAGCCAAAACAACAGATTGATAGCATATATACATCATGCCTATAGCCATAAAAGGCAAGCCAATTTCACAGGTCATTCAGAATCAAAGGAAGGTCATTTACACATAATGAAAACTGAGTTTAAGCCTAGCTCCTCAATACCAAGCATAGTAGACAAACAGAGATTATATAACAAGTAGATCAAAAATGATTTTATTGATGCTCGTAACATATAAAAATATGTTGGCAACATGTGTCAATCCACAAAACTCTTTCTACTAATCCCTTCCCAAAATACCCCAAGCTTTCACAGACTATATCTTGTCACAACAACCATTCATATTCCATTCTTAGTGACATAAATCAACTAAATGAATTTATGGTAGCAAATTATAACAAGCCTTACACAATTATAAAAAATAAGATTACATTCCACTTACCCGTGACAGGTACATAAAAGTCACCACTACTTGGACATGGTCTATGGTTTAACTAAGTTAATCTCTATCGGAGTTCTTGCATAAATATATATATATATATATACAATTATAAATATGTATGTTTACATAATCAAATATAATTTAATATTCAAATAATACTAAGTTTCTGCACACAAAATTTGTCATAAGTTCTAGTTAAGTAATCCAACAAGGAGTGCAGATGGATAGAAACTTAATCCATCGATGCTATGAGCTTAAACAACACTCCCCTCTTATTTCATTATGAAATCAAATGAAGACACAGAACCAAATAAACTTGTTTAACAAAAATGATACAGTCTTCCTAAAATTTTAATTGTATTTTAGGACTAAAATGACTAAATATGGCCATACAGCCATCAAATTTGGGCCCTAGTTCCAGGCCAACAAGATAAACTTCCCCATCAGAGAGAGATTTCAACTCTATTGCACAGAAACTATAGCAAAGTGCCTTAAGGAGATCTAATTTTATTTTCCTAACACTTCCCTGTAGTGGGATTGAGAAGTGTCGTATAAGGTAAACTATAGAGAATAAATCTTCTGTAATGTTAATCTCAATATGAAAAATATTAAAGAGAAGGAAGATGCTAGGAGACATACTCCTGAAAGACCAATAGCCAAGTTCAGTGCTATGTAGGCCCTAATTAAAATAATGGCTTCCCTAATTTTTTTCTGGGCATTTATAGGCAAAGGGATACAAACTGCAGAAAATCAGAGTAAAGAATGTTATTATGAGACAACATTTGGGTGAAATCAAGCCTTCATGGAGTCTCTGTGAAACAGAAACCTCACCAGTTAAACTTCACCCCATTGGAAGAGAAACATTTTTCTCACTTTAACAACCATCGCAATCTGCCCTGTTACTACTATTTGCACGACACACACAAACTTGTTTTGAGTAAAATGGTAAATAGTTTAAAAGAGGGAAAAGAAAATTCTATTCTTATCCCATTAGCACCACTGCCCAAGGGCAGATAGAAGCTACCATTTGTCATGACTATCTAAATCTAAATGAAGTTCACAGTCAATATTAATCCCATTCCATTGTAGCCAAAACCAAAACTGTCCCAATGTCATTTAACCACTTACTCAAAAATGCTCCACATAAAAGTTCAAAATACTAGAGTACGGATAAAAATTGCATAGTTTTTGTGTGCAAACAGCTCTAAAATCAGCCTCAATTTCAAAATTGCAGAACATCACACAGAAATTCTCATTAAGCAAGTCATAATGAACTTCATTCAACTCCTTTTATTCCAACCCCAGTTTTTTTTTCACAATTTCCCAGTGTACTACAATGCTAACGTTGTATAATGTGGAAGCCTGTCTATATATACAATATCCTTGCCAAAAGAAGAAAGAGGAAATTGATTAAATGGACATGAAAAGGAAAAGGGAAAATCAAACCAACCTTATTTTCCCTGAGGCGATTGATTCCAGCTTCCGGATCCATGTTCAGAAAGCCCAACGTCTAAGAGTTTAGCAGAACACATATAAGAAGCCAAGCCAAAGTACATTTACAGTGCAAAAGGACCTAAAGCCAATGAGCCATTGCAAGGCTAAGCTCTGATATCCATGGCAGAGAAACAAGAATGAACAAAATGGACAAATCATGAGAAAAATGGATCAGATAAGTTTATTCAAACTGCATTGCACATTTCCGGACACATTCTCCCTGATGTTGAATGCTTCTCATGCCAAATGGTCCCAAGAATTTTAACCCATAAATGAAAATACTGTTTCAGTCTAAAATAATAGAGTAATCGTCAAATTATTGAATACTACATTTGCACTGCTTTTAATACTCTACTTTTTGGATGGTGACCAGAAGCATCCTATTGCGGGGGACAGAGGCGTGCAAATTTCAGATGGGAAATTTTGGTAATAAAATTGACGGTTGTATGACCATATTGAAGATTGTTTGTCAAATATATTCTTTAACTTTGTTTGCATTAACTTCTCGTGAATGTTTTGGTATATGTCTGATTCATTGGTAATGGCATACAGACAGCAATCCTTTCAACAGATTTGTGCAGCCATGGCCACGTAATATTTTTCTGGTATAAACCATGTGATTCTGTGTTTCCTCATGTTTAATGGATCAGACAAGGGCAGGTGTCCCACATGTTCAAACAAGTAAAATTCCTACCAATATCGATCTAGCAGAAGGCACACGATGAAGAGTGATTCATGTGCTGTATGGAGCACACTGCATAGTTGGTGATAAAGCGTCGGTACCTCCAATGGCAGTAATGTATACCGACCCTTTGTAATCACATTTGGACAGTGCCATCTGATATTCCACACTATTGCATGACGATCTACCTCGAATGGCACTGGGCAATTCTCCCAATTCCACCATGCTGCATGTTTCTCCCTCAGAGAAATAATGATTCACAACAACCAGAGGCAACTTCAAAAACCCACACCAATAAAGTATTTTGAACATTAAACTTGTTAGCCACTTCCATGGATTCCTACTCCCATTTAATCATTTTCTTCCTCCCCCTTCATCATTTCGGTCTACAATGCCATGTATTCAAACCCCACCTATTCACTTATTAAATGTTTTTTGGCACATCCATCCCCGTGAGAATACTTTTTGAGATTTGATCCCTCTTCAACCCATCGAAGACTGAGCCAAGATCCCCCCAAAAGACCTTGATAAGACCAAACGATCTATCCCATTGCACATTAGGTAACATGCAATCCAAATGCCACAATACCTATGAAAACCTATAATATGAATGCCATGATAGGAAAGCGTGTTATTCATGGAAGAAAAATCTAAGATTTCTATGCCTTCAAAGGCTTCCTAAACAAAACTTCTAGAGGCCAATCTTAATTTATAGAGGATGATTTATTATCGGCTATGAAGGCACACAAGTAATACTCTCATTTTGTTAGGATACTCATATATCAAGAATATAATAGGGATAGCTTAATTTAGAGTTTTTTTTTCAAAAATATCAAAAGATCCAAATCATATAGTATTTTGTTAGGATCGGGAGGGTCATCAATGCCTAATCAGGACATCAAGTTTCAAATCAAAATAATTAAGGACTGTAGGATATCTCCATATCAAACTCCAAGATAATGATCTCTGTCCATAATTGCCTACTCCAACAATCTTAAGAATAACAGATACTTGCATAATAGCAATGACTTATGACAATGATAACTTACCACTAAACTCAAAGAGAGGGAACATGATCAAGATGATCTTATCACAATTCCATAAGAACCAAGATCTCAAAATGACAAGGAACATTTCAATTGTACCTTGTAGCTGTTGCCTAAATAGAATCAATGCTTTGCAATATTTCCTCGACCCTTATGATTACCAATGCCCATTCACAAAGCCCTTTTGCACGCTTTGCCTCCACCAACTTCATATTTCTGTGGCCGATATAATACAAATAATCAAATTGGTCCCCAACTTGCAGAGACTTGAAAGCCTCGATAAGGTGGAATAGTTAGTTCATATGTTGAGTAGATGCGGCTGCACTCAAGTCTAAATTGCCAAGATAATGAGGACTCATCCCAAACTATTCTAATAAATACAGAAAGAACATTGGAATCATATCAATATTAAACAAGTCATAATAGTATTACTAATCCATGATAGGCAATGATAGAGGAGTTGGTATAACCTTATTCGAGCAAAACAAAATAACACAAAGCCAACAGCTAGGGATCCAAAACAGCAAGCAAAGATTATCTTGTAAAGAGAGAAGTTCTTCATGAATTAAATGAGAGTACCATACCCAACAAGAAATGTGGAGCCCATGTTTTGGTTGCAAGCTTTCAGAAAACTCCTGATATTAAGTGTAAGAGTGACACTACCGAGGTAGCCAAGGGATATGCAAAGAATGAGTTGTTAAAAGTGAATATACCCAAAATGTTGTCGATGTGTCTCACAAGTTGAATCTTTGAGAACAAGAAGAGTTACAGCAAAAAGACTCGAGAAGTATAGTTTAAGAACTGTATTTATATAGTTGAAATGAATTAATAGATATAGAGAATTGGGCAGTTTGAATTAAAATTGAAGTGCAGAACATGTGTTGCGAGATTGAGATGAAGATTTAATTAGTACTCCAAGTGTGGGCTCGTGCATCAAGTGCATGTGAAATTAGGAAATTAAGGTATTCCTCGTTGTTCCCCCAATTTAATTAAAGTAGCCAAAGAAGACCAAGGCTTATAAAATCCTCTCGAGAAAACCATACAGAAACAAGGCACGAGCTCAATTTTCTAACACCATGCTGAATAAAATTACAAATAACAAAACATCCGGCAGCAACCCACAAGGACTAACTCAACACAAAAATCATACGGAACTGACTCCCAGAATGATAGGTTAATCAAGCAATAACCAGACGGTGTCTGAGGTAATACATGACACCGGAAACTCATCTCAACATAGAGACGATGACAAGGCTAAGCTGGTATATGGCCAATGTGTCATCTCCATCTTATCACCATTGGGGCATTAGGCACACTCAGACCTATGTAGCCTGAAGTTGGTGCCTGGTACCTACACCACTTCAAACAAGTTATAACATCTACATGTACGTATCATATAATAGCCGAGGGAAGAATAGTCCAAAATGGAGGATTCCAACATCCGTGATCATTTGCGTATTATGACAATGTCAAGGTGTCATCCTCTCCACATGTACATCCAATCTAATCATGGAATCTAACCTAACAAAATGTCAGTAATACAATATCATGTAAAGCTTGAATTTAATACCTTGGTGTCACCTCGGTTAGGCCAGGACCAGGGAGGCATTACATACTCCCCCCCAAGAGCTTGACTTACTCCTGAAAGTCATAATACTAAATGCAGCCATAACACACATTAGTTCCATAAAATTCAAGATGATTATAAAATTCAGACTATCACATTCCCCACACTACACACAATTACATGTGATAATTTTTGGTACACAAGTGAGAAAGATGCAAGGCACTCAGTTTCATTCAAATTATACATTATCATGCAACTATTTCCTATAATCACATAAAGAATGAAGCCATAATAATCAATTTTATTTTCTTTCTTCCAAGCATTCACTATTTCAAATAGCCAACTAGTCTCTCACAACCATCAATTTTGTGCATTTATGCTAGAGTAAACCACAATTTTCTCATGAATGTAGCAACCTACATTTTTCAATATGTACAATTTTCAATTTCCTAACTCTTCACATGTAGTCATCTTTAGAATGAAGCACACAACACACACACGGATATATATATGTACATTTACATGATTTCAATCTCTATTTTCATAACATGCAACCCTAGAGATACTAAATGTAATGCCCTGCCTTGCCAAAATATAACTTAGTCAGATACACTAAGCTAACTGACATTTCTAGGGAGAACATGACTGCATCATTGTAATTCCTCTTCTACTATGCTATTACACAATCAATAGGTTAGAATGCTGCAATTTTTAACATTTTCCATTAAATATCCACACTAAATCTTATCACATATTCAACAAAAGATCATAATTTTTCACCTATTTGAAGCATGGAAACACAATTTATCATTTCATAGGTACAGTTTTTTTTATGATTTGCCATACATTCTTCACACACATACCAATATACATCACTGGGATTCACATCACAAGGCTACACCAGGGTCCATCTGGATATCAGAAACTGCATACTAATCCATGATACATAATCCACAAGCCAAGAGTCAAATCCATCTCACATAATCCATACCTCACACATAGTGACTTGTTGGTGCTAGGCCACACTCTCAAGGTGAGACCATCCAAATAAGCCATAATGACCTCTCTCTTGTTGTATAAGGTGGTTAGCCTCCAAGAGATAGTTGTGAGGACCACCTTTTTACTTCTGTTCTTGTGACTATTTACATTACTGTTATTGATACTTTTTATATGTGTGGGATAGTAGTTCCTGGACTTATTAAACTATTAAACTTTATTTTGTTTACGGAAAAACTAATTGGGTGGTGTTTGGATAAGTTTACATTTCAGAAAAGTTAATTAGGTGATGATGGAAATTGTAATATGATTTCATTTATGCTATTTAGAACTATGTCAGGATAATGCATGTTTTTAAGTTGCTTCGGCTATGATGATTATATGTGAAACTGATCTTGCAATTTAGTGTGCAGGAATTTACTAATCATACCACAGATTTCAGAGATCATTCCGCACCTTGTTATTGTTATTCTCTGTTAAGCCGATCTGGTTCCCCAAGGAACCAAGATCACTCTATGTTTGATATGGTGTTGTAATGTGGTCTTTCATAAGGTCGAAAGGGTTGGTCTACCCTCTTGTAACACTGACTTATGATTTGTGTTGTAAAAACATAGCATTTGAATTTCTTTTCTTCTATTTAAATCTTGGAGGCCTTTTCTTGTGCTTTACCTTGACCATGGTTGTCCAGAATGGGTTAAATTTGACCCTGGGTTATACCCCATGGGTCCAGGGCCCCATTTCGCATGGGTAACCCTTGGGTAACCTCCATCTAGTCATTTTAACTAACCCCTGAAGTTAAGTGGCGAAAATTGGATGTATGGGGGGGACAAGATGGGTTGTACCAACACCCAACCCATCCCTCTTCAACTCCCAAGGTATGAGATGACTACAAACCCATCCATTATAGAGGGATTGACTTGAAGTCACCCTCACCATTAGTGAGATTCACCATGTGCTGTGGGGTCATCCATGTTGGAGGAAGGGAGAAGAGGCATGGGTCACCTGTCTTTTCCTCCTTTAACTCCTTTTATTTCTCCCATGCATAAGAGAAATGACATGAGGAGAGGGATAAGGAGTACTCTAGGGATGGGTGAGTGACATAAGCCAACACTCATCCCTTGGGACATAATAGTGGTTTTTGGGAAGGGTGAGGAGGTGACAAGTGTCACCTCCCCATTCCTCTAAACTGGAGAGTTTTGGGTTATTTGAATTCCATTTTTGGAAGGGAGGGGAGTTAGTTGATTTTTTTTTGGAGAAGTTTTATTTTCAATGCCAGAATAGGAAAGTTAGCTTGAGAGGAGGAAAGGAAGAAGGAGTTGGTGGCTAAGTTTGGAAGAGATCTCAGTGGAGCTCTGCAACAGTTTCATTCCAGAAGAACTTGTAAGGTTGGTTTGGGTTTACCTTTCTTTCGTATATCTGAATGTTGTATGAAAAATTGTGTGAAAGATGTTTATTTATTGTGTTTTAGATTTGTTTCTGTGGGATCTGTTGTCAGGTTGTTGACAGAGCTTCTCCCACTTAGGAGAAATGCTCATCAAGTTTGGGGTAGGGGAGGAGTGATCCTCCTTGGGTGCATACCTGTTTTCTTCTTTTGGGATGTTGAAAGCCTTGAGGGCTTGTATTTGAGACCGGTTCTTTGACTTGAGAGTCAGATATAGATTTTTTTTGGGAAATTTTGTGATCAAACTTAGTTTGAGGCCAAGAGATTTGTACTGGTTATAATATCTATAAGGGTGTCACCCTGGAGTCGAGTGTATCCACTCTCCTGCCCCTTATGAAGCTCACTGTTGTTGAGATTTCGTGTTGTGTAATTTATCCATGGGTGTTTGTGTGCTTTGGGTTTGTTGTTGTTCCTGTTGTGAAGTGGATTGCTTGAGTTTACCCAGGTGTGAGTATGGTCTCCTTAGCTCGGGGGTGACCCTCCTGCGGGTCTACGGAGGGGAGGAGAGCTATATGAGTGGTGTTTTCTTCTTTGTTTGTCTTTGATACGCAGGTTTCCTTTTGAAGCTTGTGGTTGGAATTGGAGGAGCACTGAGTTTGGTTCATTGATCTACATCCTGTTTAAGTCCATCATGGAGGGATTCTTTTCCTCTGAAGTTGTATAATTTACTGTATGGGGAAAGAGGGAAATTCTTCCCTTTGTCATTATGTATAATTTTTCAATCATATTAGACCTGGTGATGAAACTTGTATTGATAGACAAACGAATGAAGTTTACTTTTGTATTGAAATTTGTTATTGTTTTGGATCAAGAAAATGATATAATTCATTTTAGTTTTTGAATGGAAGAAAAGAATAAATTTTCAGTTAGATAGCCTTGTTAGAAATTGTAAATTGAATTTTATTTTTGAAGATAAATATCAATAAAGCAGTAATTTTTTTTATATGAGTTGTGGATTAGCCATAACCTTTCCAGATGCGAGCCAATGAAATTTGATCTGTATATGATTTTGTATTAAATCGCATTTAAGTAGACGTTACTAAATCTCGGGTTTGACATTATCTATATTAAGTCAGAAGATTGCATACTAAGAAAGGTTTGGAAGGTAGTAAAATTTAGTTTTAATCTATTCACTACCTTTAAAAAAAATAATTTTTCTGGTTTTATTCAAAAGGTGATTTTAATTGTCTGTAGTTGAAATGTTAAATTTAATAATAGAAATGTAATTACAAGATAAAACTGTTTTCTTTTGCTTTCATTTCTCTGTGTTTATGAGGTTATTGCGAAAGGAAATTATTAAAATGATAGTTAAATAGAGTTATAATTATTAGTCTTGCCATTCTACATCTCTGAAGTTTAGTTTTTTTTTATTTGTAATTTCTATGTGTTAAATTTCTCTATAAAAACAAAAAAAAATAAGTTGAGAATAATATTGTAATTCTCTATATTTTAGCTTTAATATTCTAACTCTCTGTATTTTAATTTATGTTATTTTATATTTTTTTTTGAAAGGCATAAGTCTGAGATTTGATATATATATATATATATTTATCATGATACTGGAATTTTTTTTGTTTTATTTAAAATGACAGAGATTTTTTATTTTAAAAAGAAATAGAAAGAAATAAAGAAAAAAGAAATAATACAATACAGGGGCGGTGGGGTTGAAACCCCACCGCAGCCCTTGAAAACAATGGAGGTGTGGGGAGGGGGCGAAGCCCCCACCCACACCCCATTACGTGGGATGTGGGTGGGGGCTCCGCCCCCTCCCCACACCCCCGCCTATCTTTAAACCGCGGCCACCTCTCTCCCCACAATACCCTCTTTACATCCCCTTCGTGGCCACTGCTGCCGCTGCGCCTCCGCCAGACCTCCACCCACGACCGCAGCACCACGCCTCCTGCGCTACTGCCGTACCTCCGCCACACCCCGTGCTCCGTCCTTCACCCTGCACACTGTCCCCACCACCGTCCGTGCCTCAACCTTGGGGTTCGGCCTTCCCTTTGCTCTCTGCGCCTCCGCCCATGGATGCCGCCGCTCCCCCTGCCTTCTGCCCTACACCAAAACACAACACAAAAGAAACTTTACAGTTAGGGTTTCTATATATTTAACAATACATTCAAATAAAAAATGTTATAAATTCTTGGGTGAGTTTTTATAAAGAGGGGAGCCTCATAAAATAAACAATGAATTATATATATATATATGTATATATATATATTATCTATTTTATTAAAAATAGAGTATTTCATAGTAATAATAGCATTGATATATATATATATATATATATATATATATATATATATATATATATATATATATATATATCTATTTTATAAAAATAAAGAATTACAATTGTAATAATAGCATTAGTAATAGATAATAGTAACAATAACAACAGTAAATATAACAATAGGAGACATATGCTTGTATATATATTTAGTTATATATATAATCTTATATATATATATATCGATACATACATTATTTAATTGATAAGTTTATCAGAGAGGCCATTTGTATTTCTCTTACAATAATAAGAGAAAATAAAATTATAACTTAAGGAGAAAGCATAATGGACAATATTATAACATTCCGGGAAGAGTTTCTCGGAAGTTTAACTATCAACGCAATTTGATAACCAGGAAAATGAAGAGGAAAAATTACGTATCACCTTGTTTAAAAGGTCACTGGAAATAAACTTAAGAAGCCATCACAGACATTTCATGTGAGGCCAAATTTAATCTCAACTATAGTTAGTAAACGTCCACAGAAGAAAACCTGCGAGAGAGTAAGAAGAAGAAAAACTAACATTGGAAAACACAGAAGAGAAAATGCGCGGCATTTCTCACATGGGATAAGAGAACTAAGTTGATGGATCCTTCCGCTTAATTTGCTTAGGAACAAGTTTAATTAATACACGGCGAATCCTAGATCGGAGAAAATTAGGAAACTGAGTCCAGCGAAGTAGTAAATCGGCCTGTAGGATTTGGGAAATCTGGATGTTAGGAAATAGATATAGTGATAACTCTGATTGATATAGAATATGAAGAAAGGACAGGATAAACATAAAGAATACGAAGAGACCCAAAAGAGAGAGACCGGAATATAAACAAACGAAAACATCAGAGAAATAGTTAAGGTGAGTGCGATAAAAATACAATCAAAATTAAGATCCAGAGAAACGGAAGAGAGGGAAAATGAACTGCCTTGTTGAAAATGCTAAGTCGAAGGAGTATGTTTCAGGAAACAAGAGAGGAGACAGACAAACGTGCTTTGTTGAAAAATGATGCAATAGGGAGATCACGAGTCAATTTAGTAGGAACAAGGCATCGTGGGAAGTTGTTAACCTATCAGGGAACTCTGTAAGTAGCATAGTGTTGAGTAATTCCCACTTATGCCGTAAGGCATTATGCTGTCAAAATCTGTTGAGAATTAGGGTTAGAGACCTCAAAAATATAAATCTTGTAGTGACGTTAACGGCGTTAAGGAGACCCCCTTGTTGGACTGCTTGCGTCTGGTTGCACGCAATTGTACTTGTACCCCGCCGACAACTATAGTAATTTCACCTTGAGCATTCACCACCGAGCATGCTTATGCATGCGAGGGGGTTTCTAGGGTTGTGTGAGAAAATTTTTGATAGTTCGTGTCATAACCACATGACAGAAGTGGCTATGACACGTGTGACGCGTGTTGTGCCCACATGGAAAATGTGGGCATGACATTTGGTATCAGAGCCAGGTTTAAACACTAGGCATATTTGGGCACGTTATTATTCCGCAACTTTGATTAATTAGTCTCTACCTTGTTTTTGTAGGATGCCTCCCCGACGTGTTCGCCGAGCGTGATCACGCCACACAGCGTCTGTCGAGGTGCACAGCGATTCCTTAGCTGAGGGACTGACACCCGTAGTTACAGCAGCACCACCTGCACAACCTGTACCACAAGCACCACTAGTACCACAGGCACCACCAGTGTTGGATATAGGACCACAGATCTTACAGGCACTACAGGCTATGTTAGAGAGGTTACCGCCAGTGATTCCTGAGCCACGTGTCGAGCCTCGTGTTGATCCGCAAGAGGAGCCACATAGGGAGCCACGTGCTGAGTCATGTATTGAGCCACTTAAGGAGCCCCGCGTTGATCCACTAGAGGTGCCACGTGTGGAGCCTTTCGTTGAGATCCCTGACACAATAGTAGAGGAGGTAGGGTCAGCCTCTCGTGCACGGAGTAGGAGTCCTCCGAGACCTCTGAGACGAGATGAGATCTAAGGGGCAGAACAGGTACATCATGGATTGTATGAGGATGGTGTGGAAGAGCCAGTTGTGGGACTTAGAGACAGAGGGGACCCCATCAGAGACCTACTTAGGCTCAACCCACCCACTTTTGCAGGTGCTACAGAGGGAGCTGTGGCCGAGGCTTGGCTGATTAGTTTAGATAGGTGTTTCGCGTTGCGACCATATGGAAGCAACACGAAAGCACAAGTGGCAGTCCATCTTCTGAGGGATGCCGCAGCTACCTGGTGGCGCACAAAGGAGTGCAAGCGCTGACTTTCCATAGAGACACTCACTTGGGATATCTTTATTGAGTGCTTTAATGCGCGATATTTGTCAGAACACTATAGACAGCGCAGGATCGACGAGTTCCATAATTTACAGCAAAGGGGACTCACTGTTACTCAGTATGAGAGCCGATTCATTGAGCTTTCTCGTTACGCAGAATACCTTCATGACGAGAGAATCTTAATACACAAATTCATCAGAGGGTTGAATCACGGAATAGCAGGACCAGTTCGTATGGCAAATCCCCAGACCATGAGCGAGACTGTTGAAAAAGCCCTTATATCAGAGGAAATTTAGGGACGAGGGCAGAATTCACACCCACAGTATCAGGATCGTAATCTCCAACAATAGCAAAACTTTTGAAGGCCTCAAAACACAACACAGAGAGGAGGATATAACTCTTCATCATTACCTCTTAGGCCTCCACAGCAGCAGCAACATCAGCAAAAATCCAAATTCCAACAGAGGGGTCAGGGAGGACAGAACCGTGGTTAGCAGCAGCAAGGTTCACGCAGAGATCAAAGACAGCAGGGTTCATCGGCAGGACCCGCGAGGTCCCAGTAGTCTTACAGAGGCTCACAGGGGTCCACGGGACGGACTGGGTAACAACAGTCAGGCAGAACACAGCCAGGGTAGTTACAGGCTAGAGGACCATGTTATGTGTGTGGTGGGGCAGGGCATTTGGCTAGAGAGTGCCCACAGGGATTTATAGCAGGGGGACAGCCCCGATCAGGAGGATCTAAGCAGACCGTAGGTGGCGTGGGCAGATCCCGCCACATGTTTGCAGCGGTTGATAACTGCCAGGCCGATTTCCAGGCCTCAGTCATCGAGGCAGCAGGTACGATTGGAGACTTCCCCATCTCTATCCTTTTTGACTCAGGAGCTACTGACTCCTTTCTGTCTACATCGTTAGTGGAGCGTTGTAGGCTAGTGGCTTCTAGGCAAGACATTAGGTGGGAAGTTGAGTTGGCCTCAGGGCCCAGGATGTCAGTAGATACCTTGGTTAAAGACTGTGAGATCACATTAGGATCCTTCACTACATCATGTGACCTTAGGGTTATGCCCTTAGGATCCTATGATGTAGTACTGGGTATGGATTGGCTTGCGGCACATAGAGCCAAGCTAGATTGTCGTCAGAGGACGATTAGTTGTTTAGACAATCATGGATCGCCGGTTGAGATAGTGGGCATTCAGAAGCCCACAGCTGTTCGTATGATATCTGCTCAGTAGCTTAAGCGCTGCATACGGAAAGGATGCCAGTTGTTTGCAATTACGATCAGTGATAGAACAGAGGATGAAACTAAGGTGACCTTAGATGATCATCCTATCCTTAGAGAGTTTGCCAATGTATTTCTGCTGGAATTACCAAGAATGCTACCACGTAGAGAAGTGGACTTCCACATTGACTTAGTGCCGGGTGCAGAACTGATATCCCGAGCACCTTATAGGATGACTACACATGAACTCACTGAACTTAAGCTGCAGTTAGAGGAATTACTTGAGAAGGGACACATTTGACCTAGCGTTTCACCATGAGGCGCACCGGTTATCTTCGTGAAGAAGAAGGATGGGTCTCTTCATTTATGCATGGACTACAGGCAGTTGAACAAGGTGACGGTGAAGAATCGTTATCCTTTGCCTAGGATTGACAACCTTTTTGATCAAATGCAGGGAGCCAGAGTGTTCTTGAAAATCGATCTAAAATCTGGGTATCACCAATTGCGCATCACAGAGGCAGATATTCATAAGATTGCTTTTCGAACCAGATATGGCCATTACGAATTCACAGT
Organism: Cunninghamia lanceolata; assembly: GCA_027924645.1. Taxonomy (NCBI): domain Eukaryota; kingdom Viridiplantae; phylum Streptophyta; class Pinopsida; order Cupressales; family Cupressaceae; genus Cunninghamia; species Cunninghamia lanceolata. The sequence continues at coordinate 2,219,070 of BSBN01000677.1, read as the reverse complement.
GGTACCCTTTGGTTAACGAACGCCCCTGCAGTATTCATGAGTCTCATGAACGGGGTGTTCTGTACTTACCTAGACCGGTTCGTGATCATATTTCTGGATGACATTTTGATCTATTGGCGGACCGAGGAAGAGCATGTGGAGCACTTGCGTCAAGTTTTGCAGCGCTTACGAGAGGAGCAGCTTTATGGCAACTTGACGAAGTGTGCTTTCTTCAGGACAGAGGTGCAGTATTTGGGACACATGTTATTAGGCGATGGCATCTCCGTAGATCCATCTAAAATCAGAGCAATTCAGGAGTGGCCGGCACCCACCAATGTGACAGAGGTCAGAAGCTTTATGGGGTTAGCTGGGTATTATCATCAGTTTGTCGAGGGCTTTTCTAGGATAGCACATCCCATCACTTCCCTTCAGCGAAAGGGGAAGGATTTCATATGGACCGAACAGTGTGAAAAGGCCTTTGGAGTCCTCAAGGAGCGTCTTACCAGTGCTCCTATTTTAGCGGTTCCAGATCCTACAGAAGAGTTTGTTGTTTGCACAGATGCATCATTAGAGGGTTTGGGAGCCGTGCTTATGCAGGGTGGTCGAGCGATCGCATACGAATCGTGGAAACTGAAGACACATGAGTTAAACTACCCCACCCACGACTTAGAGCTCGCAATAGTTGTACATGCTTTGGTCCGCTGGAGACACTTTCTTTTAGGTCGACACTTTAAACTCCATTCGGATCATCATAGTTTGCAATATATTTTTACACAGCCAAACTTGAACACCTGCCAATGGCATTGGATGGAATTCCTATGCGAATACGACTTTGATGTCCACTACATCAAAGGGAAGGAGAACGTGGTCGCCGATGCTTTGAGTCGAAGGTGCCACAAGATCCTGAACCTGACCTTGAGGGTGGACTTGAGAGATCGCATCTTACAGCATCTGCCAGAGGACGAGTGGTATCTTGAGGTGCAGCAAGAAATTTTAAATCAAAGGGCCCTTGAGGGCAAATTCGCAGGATATACCCTTGAGTCTGATGGCTTACTTAGACATCAGCAACGCATCTATGTACCGAAAGCAGGTAATCTTCATACAACAATCCTATCAGAGGCTCATAGAGCACCCTACGCAGCACATCCAAGAGTGAAGAAGATGCATGCTGATTTACGACAACTTTATCATTGGGCTGGAATGAGGCGTGACATTGCAGAATATGTTGCTCATTGCCTAGAATGTCAGAGGGTCAAGGCCGAACATTAGCATCCAGCTGGACTATTGTACCCTCACAAAATACCTGAATGGAAATGGGACACCATTTCTATGGATTTCATCATTGGTCTACCTATGTCATCACGTCGCCATGATGCTATTATGGTGACAGTTGACAAGCTAACCAAAGTGGCACATTTTTCACCCATCTGCACAATGTACAATGCACCATCGGTGGCAAAGGTGTTTCTCGATCAGATTGTTAGACTTCATGGGGTACCTCTCCGCATTATATCCGACAGAGACTCCATATTTACTTCATCGAGCTGGAGAGCCTTACATCAAGCGTTGGGCACACAGCTCAACTTCAGTTCAGCTTATCATCCAGAAATCGACGGACAAACTGAGAGAGTTAACCAGGTGTTAGAAGACATGCTTCGCATGTATGTTATGGACCATCAGTCTAGATGGGAGGAGTACCTATATCTAGTTGAGTTCGCCTACAATAATGGGCATCACAGCTCATTGGGTATGCCTCCTTTCCAGGCTTTATATGGCAGACCATGCAGAACACCTCTGAGTTGGGACCGGATAGAGGACAGAACGGTCATCAGTCCAGAGATAGTTCAGAATATGGAATAGTAGGTCAAACAGATTAGACAGAGACTTCAAGAGGCACAGGACAGGCAGAAGAAGTATGCCGATGCTAAGAGGACAGATCGAAGCTTCTCTGTGGGTGATAGAGTATTTTTGAGAGTGCAACCGCACAAGAGTCCAATCCATTACGGGAAGGGCTCTAAGCTCACACCTCGATTTGTAGGACCTTTCGAAATCTTGGAGCGGATAGGACCAGTAGCCTATTGTCTAGCCTTGCCACCTAGCCTGTCACGTATCCACGATGTATTTCATGTTTCAGTTTTACGTCAATATATTTCTGACTTATCTCACGTGTTGGATTGGAGTGCTCTTCAGGTAGAGGCAGACGGATAGCTGGCATTGGAGCCAATTTGCATATTGGCTCATCAGACACTGGCCCTTCGAGGTCGAGAGCTGGACCAGGTTAGGGTCCAGTGGGATCTTTACGATGAAGTCACAGTGACTTGGGAAGATGCAGAGAGACTGAAGACCCTTTATCCTCACCTTTTTGACGACTTCTAGCAGGAAGTACAGTCTTAGGGGGAGAGGATGTGAGGACCACCTTTTTACTTCTGTTCTTGTGACTATTTACATTACTATTATTGATACTTTTTATATGTGTGGGATAGTAGTTCCCGGACTTGTTAAACTATTAAACTTTATTTTGTTTACGGAAAAACTAATTGGGTGGTGTTTGGATAAGTTTACATTTCAGAAAAGTTAATTAGGTGATGATGGAAATTGTAATATGATTTCATTTATGCTATTTAGAACTATGTCAGGATAATGCATGTTTTTAAGTTGCTTCGGCTATGATGATTATATGTGAAACTGATCTTGCAATTTAGTGTGCAGGAATTTACTAATCATACCACAGATTTCAGAGATCATTCCGCACCTTGTTATTGTTATTCCCTGTTAAGCCGATCTGGTTCCCCAAGGAACCAAGATCACTCTGTGTTTGATATGGTGTCGTAATGTGGTCTTTCATAAGGTCGAAAGGGTTGGTCTACCCTCTTGTAACACTGACTTATGATTTGTGTTGTAAAAAGATTGAATTTCAATTTCTTTTCTTTTATTTAAATCTTGGAGGCCTTTTCTTGTGCTTTACCTTTACCATGGTTGTCCAGAATGGGTTAAAGTTGACCCTGGGTTATACCCCATGGATCTAGGGCCCCATTTCGCATGGGTAACCCTTGGGTAACCTCCATCTAGTCATTTTAACTAACCCCTGAAGTTAAGTGGCGAAAATTGGATGTATGGGGGGGACAAGATGGGTTGTACCAACACCCAACCCATCCCTCTTCAACTCCCAAGGTATGAGATGACTACAAACCCATCCATTATAGAGGGATTGACTTGAAGTCACCCTCACCATTAGTGAGATTCACCATGTGCTGTGGGGTCATCCATGTTGGAGGAAGGGAGAAGAGGCATGGGTCACCTGTCTTTTCCTCCTTTAACTCCTTTTATTTCTCCCATGCATAAGAGAAATGACATGAGGAGAGGGATAAGGAGTACTCTAGGGATGGGTGAGTGACATAAGCCAACACTCATCCCTTGGGACATAATAGTGGTTTTTGGGAAGGGTGAGGAGGTGACAAGTGTCACCTCCCCATGCCTCTAAACTGGAGAGTTTTGGGTTATTTGAATTCCATTTTTGGAAGGGAGGGGAGTTAGTTGATTTTTTTTTGGAGAAGTTTTATTTTCAATGCCAGAATAGGAAATTTAGCTTGAGAGGAGGAAAGCAAGAAGGAGTTGGTGGCTAAGTTTGGAAGAGATCTCAGTTGAGCTCTGCAACAGTTTCATTCCAAAAGGACTTGTAAGGTTGGTTTGGGTTTACCTTTCTTTCGTATATCTGAATGTTGTATGAAAAATTGTGTGAAAGATGTTTATTTATTGTGTTTGAGATATGTTTCTGTGGGATCTGTTGTCGGGTTGTTGACAGAGCTTCTCCCACTTAGGAGAAATGCTCATCAAGTTTGGGGTAGGGGAGGAGTGATCCTCCTCGGGTGCATACCTATTTTCTTCTTTTGGGATGTTGAAAGCCTTGAGGGCTTGTATTTGAGACCGGTTCTTTGACTTGAGAGTCAGATATAGATTTTTTTGGGGAAATTTTGTGATCAAACTTGGTTTGAGGCCAAGAGTTTTGTACTGGTTATAATATCTATAAGGGTGTCACCCTGGAGTCGAGTGTATCCACTCTCCTGCCCCTTATGAAGCTCACTGTTGTTGAGATTTCATGTTGTGTAATTTATCCATGGGTGTTTGTGTGCTTTGGGTTTGTTGTTGTTCCTATTGTGAAGTGAATTGCTTGAGTTTACCCAGGTGTGAGTATGGTCTCCTTAGCTCGGGGGTGACCCTCCTGCGGGTCTACGGAAGGGAGGAGAGCTATATGAGTGGTGTTTTCTTCTTTGTTTGTCTTTGATACGCAGGTTTCCTTTTGAAGCTTGTGGTTGGAATTGGAGGAGCACTAAGTTTGGTTCATTGATCTACATCCTGTTTAAGTCCATCATGGAGGGATTCTTTTCCTCTGAAGTTGTATAATTTACTGTATGGGGAAAGAGGGAAATTCTTCCCTTTGTCATTATGTATAATTTTTCAATCATATTAGACCTGGTGATGAAACTTGTATTGATAGACAAACGAATGAAGTTTACTTTCGTTTTGAAATTTGTTATTGTTTTGGATCAAGAAAATGATATAATTCATTTTAGTTTTTGAATGGAAGAAAATAATAAATTTTCAGTTAGATAGCCTTGTTAGAAATTGTAAATTGAATTTTATTTTTGAAGATAAATATCAATAAAGCAGTAATTTTTTTTATATGAGTTGTGGATTAGCCGTAACCTTTCCAGATGTGAGCCAATGAAATTTGATCTGTATATGATTTTGTATTAAATCACATTTAAGTAGACGTTACTAAATCTCAGGTTTGACATTATCTGTATTAAGTCAGAAGATTGCATACTAAGAAAGGTTTGGAAGGCAGTAAAATTTAGTTTTAATCTATTCACTACCTTTAAAAAAAACAATTTTTCTGGTTTTATTCAAAAGGTGATTTTAATTGTCTGTAGTTGAAATGTTAAATTTAATAATAGAAAATGTAATTACAAGATAAAACTGTTTTCTATTGCTTTCATTTCTCTGTGTTTATGAGGTTACTGCGAAAGGAAATTATTAAAATGATAGTTAAATAGAGTTATAATTATTAGTCTTGGCATTCTACATCTCTGAAGTTTAGTTTTTTTTTTTTATTTGTAATTTCTGTGTGTTAAATTTCTCTATAAAAACAAAAAAAAATAAGTTGAGAATAATATTGTAATTCTCTGTATTTTAGCTTTAATATTCTAACTCTCTGTATTTTAATTTATGTTATTTTATATATATTTTTTGAAAGGCATAAGTCTGAGATTTGATATATATATATTTATCATGATACTGGAATTTTTTTTGTTTTATTTAAAATGACAGAGAGTTTTTATTTTAAAAAGAAATAGAAAGAAATAAAGAAAAAAGAAATAATACAATACAGGGGCGGTGGGGTTGAAACCCCACCGCAGCCCTTGAAAATAATGGAGGTGTGGGGAGGGGGTGGAGCCCCCACCCACACCCCATTACGTGGGATGTGGGTGGGGGCTCCGCCCCCTCCCCACACCCCCGCCTGTCTTTAAGCCGCGGCCACCTCTCTCCCCGCGATACCCTCTTTACATCCCCTTCGCGGCCGCTGCTGCTACCGCGCCTCCGCCAGACCTCCACCTGCGGCCGTAGCACCACGCCTCCTGTGCTTCCGCTGCACCTCCGCCACACCCCGTGCTCCGTCCTTCACCCTGCACACCGTCCCAACCACCGTCCGTGCCTCAACCTTGGGGTTTGGCCTTCCCTTTGCTCTCTGCGCCTCCGCCCATGGATGCTGCCGCTCCCCCTACCTTCTGCCCTACACCAAAACACAACACAAAAGAAACTTTACAGTTAGGGTTTCTATATATTTAACAATACATTCAAATAAAATATGTTATAAATTCTTGGGTGAGTTTTTATAAAGAGGGGAGCCTCTTATAAAATAAACAATGAATTATATATATATATATATATATATATATATATATATGTATGTATATATATATATATATATATATATATATATATATATATGTATATATATATTTATAAATATATATGTATATATATATATTATCTATTTTATTAAAAATAGAGTATTTCAATAGTAATAATAGCATTGATATATATATATATATATATATATATATATATATATTTTATAAAAATAAAGAATTACAATTGTAATAATAGCATTAGTAATAGATAATAGTAACAATAACAACAGTAAATATAACAATAGGAGACATATGCTTGTATATATATTTAGTTATATATAGAATCTTATATATATATATATATATGTATATATATATATATCGATACATACATTATTTAATTGATAAGTTTATCAGAGAGGCCATTTGTATTTCTCTTACAATAATAAGAGAAAATAAAATTATGACTTAAGGAGAAAGCATAACAGACAATATTATAACATTCCGGGAAGAGTTTCTCAGAAGTTTAACTATCAACGCAATTTGATAACCAGGAAAATGAAGAGGAAAAATTACGTATCACCTTGTTTAAAAGGTCACTGGAAATAAACTTAAGAAGCCATCATAGACATTGCATGTGAGGCCATTTTAATCTCAACTGTAGTTAGTAAACGTCCACAGAAGAAAACCTACGAGAGAGTAAGAAGAAGAAAAACTAACATTGGAAAACATAGAAGAGAAAATGCGCAGCATTTCTCACATGGGATAAGAGAACTAAGTTGATGGATCCTTCCACTTAATTTGCTTAGGAACAGGTTTAATTAATACATGGCGAATCCTAGATCAGAGAAAATTAGGAAACCGAGTCCAGCGAAGTAGTAAATCAGCCTGTAGGATTTGGGAAATCTGGATGTTAGGAAATAGATACAGTGATAACTCTGATTGATATAGAATATGAAGAAAGGACAGGATAAACATAAAGAATACGAAGAGACCCAAAAGAGAGAGACCGGAATATAAACAAACGAAAACATCAGAGAAATAGTTAAGGTGAGCACGATAAAAATACAATCAAAATTAAGATCCAGAGAAACGGAAGAGAGGGCAAATGAACTGCCTTGTTGAGAATGCTAAGTCGAAGGAGTATGTTTCAGGAAATAAGAGAGGAGACAGACAAATGTGCTTTGTTGAAAAATGATGCAGTAGGGAGATCACGAGTCAGTTTAGTAGGAACAAGGCATCGTGGGAAGTTGTTAACGTATCAGGGAACTCCGTAAGTAGTATAGTGTTGAGTAATTCCCACTTATGCTGTAAGGCGTTATGCTGTCAAAATCTGCCGAGAATTAGGGTTAGGGACCTCGAAAATATAAATCTTGTAGCAACATTAACAACGTCAAGGAGACCCCCTTGTTGGACTGCTTGCGTCTGGTTGCACGCAATTGTACTTGTACCCCATCGACAACTATAGTAATTTCGCCTTGAGCATTCACCACCGAGCATGCTTATGCATGCGAGGGGGTTTCTAGGGTTGTGTGAGAAAATTTTTGATAGTTCGTGTCATAACCACATGATAGAAGTGGCTATGACACGTGTGACGTGTGTTGTGACCACATGGAAAATGTGGGCATGACAATAGTCATCACACATAGGTGGGTAGTGGGTCCTAGCTGTAAAACAACCTCACATTCCCCCATCGTCAAGGCTCCCTGCGTCTGCTTCCTCGTATACACTCACCAAGTCCGCCTCATATGTCCTTGGAGAGGAATCACAATACAACACACGGCCGACATCGAAAACAATAAGTATAACTAGTTTAGCCACCAAAGTCATAAAGAAAGATAAAAAATTTAATTTCAACAATAAAATAAGAAATGCGCGCAATTTTCAACACCAAATCAAATGTAAGCACAAGGGCTACAAGCAAATAAGATTACAAGGTGTGGCTAAACCATCATAATCAAATATAAGAAAAGTGTCAGCCTTCACAATCAGTAGAAAATCATCAATAACCATAGAGAAAGTCCACAATCTTTGAAATTGCACTGTACTACACTATGTGACTAGATACTAGCCACCAAACAAGGAAGGAGGGAACAATGTCAGGCTATAACAGTAGCCCTCATGTGGTGCGAAATGAGCACGCCATCCACATGGCTTAGAGTGTGCTCCTCGGCTACACCCTACATCGTGTCGTCACGTGGCATGGACTAACCAAGTGGCTCACACACTCCTTGGCTGCCCACATGGAATGTGCACCTTGGCCACATCCCGCATTGCATCTCAGCACAGCATGGTCATACACCAGCCAGAGAAGGCACATACTAGCCGTATGCCGCATGGCAGTGTGTCTATGGCTCCACAGAAGTAAACATGCACAGAACACACCCCGCATAGCGACACTTCATGGAAAAGGCACATGCAGGTACTCGCCGTAGCTAGAGGTATACATGGCTAGGACCTACTCATATGCTAACCGACCCAACACTGTCGAAAGCAAACACGAGTATCCCTCTACAAGTGTGCAAGGCCCCATTACGCTCATCACACAAGTAGGCTATAACACAATCTCATAGTGCACCTTCACGTGTCTATGCACATGGCATCGTGTCCTCAAGCCTAGCTCGCTACCATCAGCAACACGACATCATCACCAGCACTATGTCAGAACATCAGTGGGGTGTGGCATCGTACCTATCATGTCAGAACATGTGCAGATACGAAATCTATCTCAGCATGGGTAACAAATCTCCCTCCACATGCTAGACCTCAAAATATACATGGGGCACATGGTCTCACTTGGGTTACCCACGCAGGTCCTAGACCCCGGCCCCCAAGTGACAACTCATGTCATCACATAGTTCCAGTTGGGTCATCCATGCATGTCCTAGACCCTAGCCCCCAACTGATAACTCATGTGGCATATCATGCCTTTCGTGAAGACAAGGTAAATGATCATCCAAGAAATACCATCCAGATGCTCAGAAACTGTGGGTTTTATGCTAACACATATGAATCAAGTACCTTAATTCATCATAAGGGGAAGTAGTGAGTACGTTTCCTTAGGTTCGGTTGAGCTAGGGATCACTTTGCGCTATCATAAGCATACGCTGTTCACTCTACCCAAGGAACTTTGTGGCTGCTACTACCCCTTCACAGACTGAGGGACTAGAGAACCAAATGAAGAGAATCCATGAATCTAACTTTAGGCTACTCTTTTATATATATATTTTCAACCACACAAGGGTTGGCCGTCAATCGAGTAACAAACATGCAAACACACATAATGGTATGGTTGATACCACACCTAAAATACACATTTTTCCCATGGATGCGTACTCAGTATCACCATCTCAAGGGCACACAAAGCAAGTAAAGGGTTTTCACAACACTCAACCAATGCACAGTTACTGGTTTCTCACTTTTACAGGGGAAGATTATATTCTCATACACAATTTTCATTACTACCATAAGTACATTTATTTCCATAACCAATGTGATTCCGTTTGCAACACCATAACATTACTTGCTATCCACTTCCTTTTTCCAGTTCCCTTCCATTCTATTTTTTTCTTGTGTATCACACGATGCTAAATCTCAATCTTATGATCATCTATCCAATAAATCAATCTACGTTTATGGATCAAGCATAGTATCCTACTCAGGAGTCTCCTACCACTTGCATAAAAAGTACTACTATAGTTAAACATGGGCAACAACATTAATCCAGAGATCCCAATGTTGAAACCTGATGCTCTGATACCAAATGTAATAGCCCAACCGGAATACAAGAACAAAATCCTAAAAGGGCACAACATTTTTTTTTTTAAACATAAGATGAACATATAGATATATCAATACTCTAAGTTTGACTCAACATCCTCCTGTTACCAAGATAGGAATAACTCAAGACTAACTCATAAGGGATGAATTAAATGCACATGCATAGGTAGCTACTCTCTCTTAGGACCATTACCTACAAATCTCATACATGGAGGTTAGTGACTCACATAGGGTGGATATCAAGATCTTGATAAGCCTAGCTTGACATAGTATTGTTACAGAAGCATTACATATATCAAAACAATGAGTTAACTCCAATAACATTAATAGTGTCAACAATGATCATAGTAGTATGACAACAATGAATATATCAATGATAGTAGCAGTGAAACAGCAGTGACATCACTATTTAATAGTAAATAAATCAATAGCTTCAGCTGTAACAGCGGTGATATAAGAAGAACAACAATCAATTCAACCTTTTTTTTTTAGTTTGAATAGTAGTAACAATTACTAGATCAGCAATAAAACCAGTAGTTTCAGTTGTGACAGCATTCCAAAACTACTCAAGGCATGAAATTCAATGACATACTATCAGCAAAGTGGATAACGTAAGTGGACGATAATCACAATACAATTATTGATGAAGAGTACATCATAAACTTAAATTATAATGAACTTTAGATTAGGAGTGTCTCACAGGAATAAGCTACATCAATACAAACTTACATTACATCTCACTCGGATCATCGAGTTGTGTGATACATAAGAATATACTAGAACCAGTGGAAAGAATGGAGCAGCCCCTTGTCGATGTCGTTACCGAACTGATGATGTTGACGTCTGGGTCCCCAATGGTGGGTGCAACACCACCCTACCATGTGGATCCCTCAAGGGTCCACCCCCCGTGCTCGGAGATGATCACATGGCCATAACAAGCATAACAACAACATGGAAGAAGGCTCATATACATGACCTTACAAGGGGTACCACAAGACTTGGCAAACATCTAAATGAATAAATAGTCTTGGGAAAGAGATACTGACATCTTTAATATTTCTTGGATTACCATAAAGAAAATAATGTTCATACTACTGTCAAAAGATACGATTACAGTAGCAACCCTATGTTCTTCGAATTTTTAATGAAGTCTGTTCTATAATGTCACACAAACACTTGCTTAACAAATAAGTGGACCACATGACAACATAGCATTACAAAAATCCTGAGATCCAACCAACAAATAGGCAACAAGATTGATAAGGGTGCTAAAGAGGATGAAATTAAAAATAAACAATCAGCCAAAACAATAGATTGATAGCATATATACATCATGCCTATAGCCATAAAAGGCAAGCCAATTTCACAGGTCATTCACAATCAAAGGAAGGTCATTTACACATAATGAAAACTGAGTTTAAGCCTAGCTCTTCAATACCAAGCATAGTAGACAAATGGAGATTATATAACAAGTAGATCAAAAATGATTTTATTGACGCTCGTAACATATAAAAATATGTTGGCAACATGTGTGAATCCACAAAACTCTTTCTACTAATCCCTTCCCAAAATACCCCAAGCTTTCACAGACAATATCTTGTCACAACAACCATTCATATTCCATTCTTAGTGACATAAACCAACTAAATGAATTTATGGTAGCAAATTATAACAAGCCTTACACAATTATAAAAAATAAGATTACATTCCACTTACTCGTGACAGGTACATAAAAGTCACCAGTACTTGGACATGGTCTATGGTTTAACTAAGTTAATCTCTATCAGAGTTCTTGCATATATATATATATATATACAATTATAAATATGTATGCTTACATAATCAAATATAATTTAATATTCAAATAATACTAAGTTTCTGCACACAAAATTTGTCATAAGTTCTAGTTAAGTAATCCAACAAGGAGTGCAGATGGATAGAAACTTAATCCATCGATGCTATGAGCTTAAACAACACTCCCCTCTTATTTCATTATGAAATCAAATGAAGACACAGAACCAAATAAACTGGTTTAACAAAAATGATACAGTCTTCCTAAAATTTTAATTGTATTTTAGGACTAAAATGACTAAATATGGCCATACAGCCATCAAATTTGGGCCCTGGTTCTAGGCCAGCAAGATAAACTTCCCCATCAAAGAGAGATTTCAACTCTGTTGCACATAAACTATAGCAAAGTGCCTTAAGGAGATCTAATTTTGTTTTCCTAACACTTCCCTGTAGTGGGATTGAGAAGTGTTGTATAAGGTAAACTACAAAGAATAAATCTTCTATAATGATAATCTTAATATGAAAAATCTTAAAGAGAAGGAAGATACTAGGAGACTTACTCCTCAAAGACTAATAGCCAAGTTTAGTGCTATGTAGGCCCTAATTAAAATAAGGGCTTCCCTAATTTTTTTTTGGGCATTTATAGGCAAAGGGATAGAAACTATAGAAAATCAGAGTAAGGAATGTACTTGTGAGACAACGTTTGGGTGAAATCAAGCCTTCATGGAGTCTATGTGAAACAAAAACCTCACTAGTTAAACTTCACCCCATTGGAAGAGAAACATTTTTCTCACTTTAACAACCATCGCAATCTGCCCTATTACTACTATTTGCACGGCACACACAAACTTGTTTTGAGTAAAATGGTAAACAGTTTAAAAGAGGGAAAAGCAAATTCTATTCTTATCCCATAAGAACCACTACCCAAGGGCAAATAGAAGCTACCATTTGTCATGACTATCTAAATCTAAATCAAGTTCACAGTCAATATTAATCCCATTCCATTGTAGCCAAAACCAAAATTGTCCCAATGTCATTTAACCACTTAGTCAAAAATGGTCCACATAAAAGTTCAAAATACTAGAGTACGGATAAAAATTGCATAGTTTTTGTGCGCAAACTGCTCTAAAATCAGCCTCAATTTCAAAATTGCAGAACATCACACAGAAAATCTCATTAAGCAAGTCATAATGAACTTCATTCGACTCCTTTTACTCTAACCCTAGTTTTTTTTTCACAATTTCCCAGTGTACTACAATGCTAACGTTGTATAATGTGGAAGCCTATCTATATAAACAAGATCCTTGCCAAAAGAAGAAAGAGGAAATTGATTAAATGGACATGAAAAGGAAAAGGGAAAATCAAACCAACCTTATTTTCCCTGAGCCGATCAATTCCAGCTTCTAGATCCATGTTCAGAAAGCCCAACGTCCAAGAGTTTAGCAGAACACATATAAGAAGCCAAGCCAAAGTACATTTACAGTGCAAAAGGACCTAAAGCCAATGAGCCATTGCAAGGCTAAGCTCTGATATCCATGGCAGAGAAACAAGAATGAACAAAATGGACAGATCATGAGCAAAATGGATCAGATAAGTTTATTCAAACTGCATTGCACATTTCCCGACACATTCTCCCTGATGTTGAATGCTTCTCATGCCAAATGGTCCCAAGACTCTTAACCCATAAATGAAAATATTGTTTCAATCCAAAATAATAGAGTAATCATCAAATTATTGAATACTACATTTGTATTACTTTTAATACTCTGCTTTTTGGATGGTGACCAGAAGCATCCTATTACGGGGGATAGAGGCGTGCAAATTTTAGATGGGAACTTTTGGTAATAGACTTGATGGTTCTATGACTGTATTGAAGATTGTTCATCATATATATTCTTTAACTTTGTTTGCATTAACTTCTTGTGAATGTTTTGGTATATGTCTGAGTCATTGGTAATGGCATACAGATAGCAATCCTTTCAACAGATTTGTGCAGCCATGGCCACGTAATATTTTTCTAGTATAAACCATGTGATTCTGTGGGTGAATGTGTTGATTTCCTCATGTTTAATGGATCAGACAAGGGTAGGTGTCCCACATGTTCAAACCAGCAAAATTCCTACCAATATTGAGCTAGCAGAAGGCACACGATGAAGAGTGATTCATGTGCTGTAGGGAGCACACTGCATATTTGGTGATAAAGTGTGGGTACCTCCAATGGTAGTAATGTATACCGAGCCTTTGTAATCACATTTGGATAGTGCCCATCTGATATTCCACACTATTGCATGATGATCTACCTCGAATGGCATTGGGCAATTCTCCCAATTCCACCATATTGCATGTTTCTCCCTCAGAGAAATAATGATTCACAACAACCTGAGGCAACTTCAAAAACCCACACCAGTAAAGTATTCTGAACATTAAACTTGTTAGCCACTTCCATGAATTCCTACTCCCATTTAATCATTTTCTTCCTCCCCCTTCATCATTTCGGTCTACAATGCCATGTATTCGAACCCCACCTGTTCACTTATTAAATGTTTTCTGGCACATCCATCCCCGTGAGAATACTTTTTGAGATTTGATCCCTCTTCAACCTATCGAATATTGAGCCAAGATCCCCCCAAAATACCTCGATAAGACCAAACAATCTATCCCATACCACATTAGGCAACATGCAATCCAAATGCCACAATACCTAGGAAAACCTGTAATATGAATGCCACGATAGGAAAGTGTGCTATTCATGGAAGAAAAATCTAAGATTTCTATGCCTTTAAAGGCTTCCTAAACAAAACTTCTAGAGGCCAATCTTAATTTATAGAGGATGATTTATTAGAGGCCAATCTTAATTTAGAGTTTGTTTTTCAAAAATATCAAAAGATCCAAATCATATAGTATTTTGTTAGGATCGGGAGGGTCATCAATGCCTAATTAGGACATCAAGTTTCAAATCAAAATAATTAAGGACTGTAGGATATCTCCATATCAAACTCCAAGATAATGATCTCTGTCCATAATTGCCTACTCAAACAATCGCAACAATAACAGATACTTGCATAATAGCAATGACTTATGACAATGACAACTTACCACTGAACTCAAGGAGAGGGAACATGATCAAGATGATCTTATCACAATTCCATAAGAACCAAGATCTCAAAATGACAAGGAACATTTCAATTGTACCTTGTAGCTGTTGCCTAAATAGAATCAATGCTTTGCAATATTTCCTCGACCCTTATGATTACCAATGCCCATTCACAAAGCCCTTTTGCACGCTTTGCCTCCACCAACTTCATATTTCTGTGGCTGACATAACACAGATAATCAAATTGGTCCCCAACTTGCAGAGACATCGAAGCCTCGATAAGGTGGAACAGTTAGTTCATATGTTGGGCAGATGTGGCTGCACTCAAGTCTAAATTGCCGAGATAATGAGGACTCATCCCAAACTATTCTAATAAATACAAAAAGAACATTGGAATCATATCAATATTAAACAAGTCATAACAATGTTACTAATCCATGATAGGCAATGATAGAGGAGTTGGTATAACCTTATTTGAGCAAAACAAAATAACACAAAGCCAACAGCTAGGGTTCCAAAACAACAAGCAAAGATTATCTTGTAAAGAAAGAAGTTCTTCATGAATTAAATGAGAGCGCCATACCCAACAAGAAATGTGGAGCCCATGTTTTGGTTGCAAGCTTTCAGAAAACTCCTGATATTAAGTGTAAGAGTGACGCTATCGAGGTAGCCAAGGAATATGCAGAGAATGAGTTGTTAAAAGTGAATATACCCAAAATGTTGTCGATGTGTCTCACAAGTTGAATCTTTGAGAACAAGAAGAGTTACAGCAAAAAGACTTGAGAAGTATAGTTTAAGAATTGTATTTATACAGTTGAAATGAATTAATAGATATAGAGAATTGGGGAGTTTGAATTGAAATTGAAGTGTAGAACACGTGTTGCAAGATTGAGATGAAGATTTAATTAGTACTCCAAGTGTGGGCTCGTGCATCAAGCGCATGTGAAATTAGGAAATCAAGGTATTCCTTGTTGTTCCCCCAATTTAATTAAAGTAGCCAACGAAGACCAAGGCTTATAAAATCCTCTCAAGAAAACCATACAGAAACAAGGCACGAGCTCAATTTTCTAACACCATGCCGAATAAAATTACAAATAACAAAACATCCGGTAGCAACCCACAAGGACTAACTCAACACAAAAATCATACGGAACTGACTCCCAGAATGATAGGTTAATCAAGCAATAACCAGATGGTGTTTAAGGTAATACATG
Source organism: Cunninghamia lanceolata (assembly GCA_027924645.1). Lineage (NCBI taxonomy): Eukaryota > Viridiplantae > Streptophyta > Pinopsida > Cupressales > Cupressaceae > Cunninghamia > Cunninghamia lanceolata. Next base: position 2,203,300 of record BSBN01000677.1, on the reverse strand, counting down.
ACATCAAAAACTCATCTCAACATAGAGACGATGACAAGGCTAAGCTGGTATATGGCCAATGTGTCATCTCCATCTTACCACCATTGGGGCATTAGGCATGCTCAGACCTGTGTAGCTGAGTGGAGTCGGTGTGTAGTACCTGCACCACTTCAAACAAGTTATAACATCTGCATGTACGTTTCATATAATAGCCGAGGCAAGAATAGTCCAAAACGGAGGATTCCAACATCTGTGATCATTCGCGTATTATGCCAATGTCAAGGTGTCATCCTCTCCACATGTACATCCAATCTAATCATGGAATCTAACCTAATAAAATGTCAGTAACACAATATCATGTAAAGCTTGAATTTCATATCTTGGTGTCACCTTGGTTAGGCCAGGACCATGGAGGCATTACATGGCACATGGACTAGTTGAACTAATTAATATGCAATCATTCACTTTTTCCTAGGAAATAAAAAAATATATATCATTTAACTTATTAAATATACTTACAAATGTACAGATCAAGGCTTGTAAACCTTTCTGGCCACTGTGATGTGTGGCACGAAGTTTGTCAAGCCTAGCCTTGGAGGCCTTGTCCTGAAACATATACTAATTCAATTTAACTATGCACAAATAAAATTTAAAAATCATTTAATAAATTTGATATAATCTTATGAGCAAATTCAAATACCTATGTACTCTCCTCACCAGACTTCCTCCATGCATCAGACTTCTCATATGCTTTTACAAGCTCTTTCCATACTTTCAAACTTACATCAATTAGCCTTTTTTTGAGCCTTTGCTCGGGAGGGAGTTTTTTTATCTTCTTTGTTTGGTTGCACCAAAATCTCTTGCAGTTTTGAGACATTCGTAGCTTTATCTTCTTTACAGACCAACCTATGCCAAATTCAGTCTCCATGTCTTGGATAACTGCTATTTGTAGGTGCATGGATATCTTTGAGAATGGCAAATGTAGATGGCCTTTGAACCAATGAAGGCATGATTCCTTCAACCTATTAACAAATGTTTTTCCAGCATCCATCATTCGGACATCCCCTAAAACCACATCATATTCTATCTTGGTATCATAGGTACCAATGCAAGATGCAAAACATGGCGTGGTGGTCAAAGAAATCTATGTCTTAGGAGTGGGTGGGACATTGGAAGCCTTTGTTCCCTGTTCCACATTCTTAGAGGTTATTGTTATTGATTTCCTCCTAGATCTTTTGCTTGATCCATGACTGGTTGGGGAATTAATTGATTCCCTTTGACACTATTGATCTGGTTGTAATGTTTCAGGGGGCTTTACCAAATCATTTTTCTATGTATCTGGAAAGAATTGTTAAGTCCACACCATCCAATTTGTTCACTGCCTCTACCCCTAATATGGAATCCAATGCCTCTTTATCTTTGTCAGTATCATGTTCCTATAAAATAAATTTCTTCTTTCAAATTTACAAATAAAAAACTAAAAACAAAAAATCAAAGAAATAATGGAAACATTTACAAATCTATAAATTGTCAATAAATTACGTCATTGTGGCCAAAGTCTACTCCTTTTTCTCTCTTCCCTCTATTGCTTGACATTTTGAGGTGACCTAGGGCAAATTATTTTAATTCAGTCTGTGGAGGCAAATGAAGTACACACTGTTAGGTATGAAAGTTTTTGTTTAGTTTTTCTGTATTTCTCAAGGTTTTTGACCTTTACTTTATAGAGCAAATCGTGAAGTTGTTTACCTATGAATCAATTGGTGCCTTGGGAGGGAATCTATAGTTCTCAGCCTAATTTTAGTTTTCTCACCGTCATCTCAAAATGATAAGCAAATCTAGACATTAGGTTTTGAAAAATGTGTTCACTGCTCTCGAATGTAGAGGAAATAATTCAATGTCTACAATTTTACTCTCCTCCTTTGTAACCACATGAGACTTGAACAATTCACCTGTAAACAAAAAAATATTTACAACCCTTTCTTCACAATCCTCTGCATTTAATCGAAACAAAAATATATTTGGGAATGAAATTTTTTTATTGTAATTGTAACCTTACCTATGGTGTCAAAAACTAAATTAAATTTCTCATCTCTTCGCATGGTGTTGTTCTCCTCTCTTCACATGGTATTTTTCTCCTGTAATTATCAAATTTCTCATATATTAATTTAGGTGGGACCCCAACCCAAATGCTCGATCTCCAAACAAAAAATGAACACCAAAAATCAATATTAAAGTTTTGTTTTGTTTTTTTTTGTTTTGGGTATGTGCAGGTGGGAATTTTTTAAAGTTTTTTTGATCTAGTAGTCGGTGCTATAGTTGGTGACTTTATAGCTGACTTTTAGGCAAAAAATGTAATCTATTTGGGGTGCCAAAGATGGCATAAAGTGCACCTAATTTAGTGCCAATCAGTGCAAAATGATGTATTTTGCTTGAAAGTTGATAAAAACATAACCTCACCAAATTTGGATAGTCCTTATAATAAGTAAGTATATCTTGTTTCCATGATAGCATTTTGACTTCATGCTTCTCTTATGAATAGCTCAATAATGACTCACTCTTTCATGACCTTACACAGATTGTTGGTGACAATCCTTATGGAATTGATATGGCTTTGGAAAAACCAAACAACTCTTCCCTTACTATCATGATGACATGATATCGAGACTATATTGGTAGCTTATGGAGTGTGCTTATGGTATTGTGAGTTTCATTTCTATGTTCTCATTAACCTATTTTAGGTTGAAGCATGGTAACTAACCCACTAGTTATTATGACAGTCATACAATGACTAGGCAATCCTCTCCACTTTGACTATGACAGTCCTATGCATGGTGTTTTCTTCCTGACAGTCCCCAATAATGTGAATTATTGATAGTGGCTAGTTCGAATGGAGTTTTGGATGGTGTAGTAAGTTGTCCCTATGGCTCATGATAGTGCATGCCTTGGTTATGTCCTTGTGACATTACTCTCTAGATATCTCCTCTTTATAGTGACAAGGTTTGAAGAACATGACAACTTAGGGAAGGTATCAACTTGTCTCTTTAACCTCTGGATTATCATTTTTCAAGAATTGATCTCATTGAATTGCAAAAACAACATGTTATAGATTAGATGAAAAGATCAAGGAGATGCATGTTATAGAGTATAAAACGTAAAAATCAAAGGTCTTTTTGGACCTTTTTCCAACAATATGAGCAAAATCCAAACTTTAAACATTTAGCATAGGTACCATATGACTCATTTGCATACATCACACATGTGGGACCACTAAGAAGGGAGGTAGGTGCTTAATATGAGAAATGAGAATTGTACATAATGTTTAAGTTCACTTCAACAGATATTTGGGGTTATGATAGCTAATGGAGGGTTTTCTTTTCAAAGGAAACCATTAATTTTGGAGTGAAAGGTTATGGTGAAATATAACATAATGTCCCTATAATTAATGAATATCCAATGGCTAGAATTAACCTAACAAAGATCTAATTATGTGATTTCAAAATTAACATCCAAATTATCCTTCCCTCCATCAAGAATTTAAAATTTTGGTGCCAAAGACTCTTTGAGACTATTTTGAGGGTTCTATTATAGTTTGAGGGTTTTATGGCCACTTGAAGAGATATAGATTGCCTTAAAATGACCCATAAAAGAAAAAGGAGAGTCAAATATGAAATAAATGTCTTTTTGATGTGAATTTGTAGTCATCTTGTAATCATAAGATTTCAGCTCTAGTTGTCAAGATTCTACATGTAAACATCTTTTGAAGAGCAAAATGTTGCAATGTCCTATTTTTTTTTCATAGTCCATCTTAATGAAAAGTGAGTGTATTAAAAAGATAAATTCAAGAATATTCTCTTGGTGCATAGCTATTATGTGACTATTGTCATTGTTGTATATTGCAGGATCTAGAGGAGGCCATGGACAGAGGATGTGGATGACATAGAACTACTAAATCGTAGAGAGGAAACTAGGTGGAAATAGATATGACAATAGAATCTGCAGATACAATAGAGGTAAGAAGAGAAAGCAACCTCAACCAAAGGAGGAAGGTGTTTATGAATTCACAAATGCTACAACATAGAGGAGATAAAGTCATTTTTTTGTCCACAAGGCCTCTGAGGTCAAACTTATTGGTTGAAAATGCACATGAATGGTGATTAAATGTGATTCTATGATTGAGGGAAAAGTTTGAAAATTAGGATGGCCAAAACATGATATCAATATGTCAAATATATGACTAAAGTGAGGTTTTGTGTTCGATAGCATATTTATTGAAATGATATAATTGGTGTACTAAACATTATTTACTATGTTGTGTATTATAGGGGCTAGATGAGGCCATGGCAACAGATCGTGTCATATCAAATGAGGACATAATGGATGAAGCAAGACATATCTGTTATGTCAGCATATGGTCTAAATTTGAATATGTATACACATCATCTTCAATTGGAAAGTGGAAAAGAAATGAGTAGAGCTCATCCTATATATATAAATGTACGTGCATACACAAGCAAAAATATTGTAGGATTTATAAATAGTAGTAAGGGAAGGGACCCTACTGTAAGACCGAATTGTCAATTTGTTGATGTTATAAATGATAAATATGGAGATATGGAAAGAGAGGTTGATAGATTGATAATGGTTGAGGCTATTATTGACCTTACCATTGGGGATGAGTTATTGATTGATTACCCCTTCTTAAAATGCACTCCTACGTGAAAGAAGAGGGAAGAACAAGGTCTCCCTAAGGATGTTCTTAAGGGAAGAAAACCAAAGAATAATAAATGAGTGTGGACTGATGTTTTATAAACTATGTTGTCCAAATTATGTTTTATTTAAAGTATTGTATAAAAGAGGTAGTCTATAAAATAATGTTCCATTATTAAATTGATGTATAGATGTTCATACAACCAATATTTTTATTTTTTAAACCATATTTGATTATATTTCTTTGAAATTGATACATTTATGATTTATCCAATTGTTGCCAAACATTAAATAATGCTTGCATTTGTTGATAGGTAGAAGATGTTGATGTAACACATACTAATACCCATGATCCAACTGGGTTATTAAGATTTGGACAGGATGATCCAAACCATCCTTTAAACAATACCAGGTTGAAAAGAGTATTATTGAAGAGAATACTATCAGGTAAGAAATTTGAAGAGCTGATGAGATCCGCATACACTGATGACATGCCACCTAGCCTTAATGATGATGATCATGATAGTGAAAATGCAGTGTATGAAGAAGGATTGAATGAAATACTTACAAATTTCTTTGGGGATGAAAACAATGATGACAATAATGATCATATGGTTGATAGTAACGATGATAGCAAGCAAGGATAATTACCACAAACATAATGTCGATGATAACAACCTGAAAGACTCCATCAAGCAAGTAGCAAAGACACCCATGTTCAAATCAGGTGCAAGTAGAACCTCAAAACTAGCACACACATTAATATTATTTGAAATTAAGTCACTATTTGGCTGGTCAGACAAAGGATTCACTACCCTAGTGAAGTGAGTTGAAATCTATTTCTTACTTTGCAATTGTCTATTGGTGTACATAATTCATAAACATTCATCAACTTCATTTATATTTCTTTAAGGGGATTTCAAAACCATATATTGTATATAAATAGTCCTATTATATATTGACATATCAAACATGTTCATCATAAGTCAAAGCATTTAATTGATTTAATCTCTGGCCATCTTACAGGGCACTAAAAACTAAAATATTCCTTGAAGATAATGTGTTGCTATCAACTTGTAGTGAGGCGTGTCTGTTGTTGGTTGATTTGGGCATTGAATATAAGCAAATTCATTCATGTAAAAATGATTGCATTTAATATAGATATGAATATCAAAACAAGGTAGAATGCCATGTATGCAAAAAGAAGAGATATCGTACAGATGTACAAGGTCCTACAGTTCCAAAGAAGGTTTTACGTCACATGCCAATTATACCTAGACCTCAATGAATCTTTTGTTGCAAGTCACTTGCACAATTGATGGACTAGCATGCAAAGAACAGGAGTAAAGATGGATTCATGCAAATTTTGGTTGACTCTAAAGCAATGAAACACATAGGAAAAATGACCAAGAAAATTCAAAGATGAACCCCGTAGTATCAAGTTTGGTCTTGCAATTGATGGAGTGTGCCCATTCTCTTTCCTGAGCTCAAAATATAGTGTTTGGCTAGTTGGATTGATAGTATACAATATTCCCCCATGGATGAGTGTTAGAAAGGAGCACCTTATGCTCACTCTCATTGTTCTAGGAAAAAATCAAGTTAAAAACATGGATGTTTATCTTGCACCTTTTATTGATGAGATGTAACTGCTATGGAAAGGCATAAGAATGTATGACATATCATGTCCCCCATCAAATAGGTCCTTCATGTTGTACGGTGTGCTATGTTGGACTATTCATGATTTCCTAGGACTTGGTGTTTGTTCTGGTAAGATAAAATATTTACGTATTTACACTCATAATTTATTTTCATCCCAACTTTCATACTTAGTTTTATACTAATTTTTTGATGTTATTAACATTACTTATTGAATCACAAGGCTTCAAACAAAGGAGATATTTGCATGTACAAGATGTGCAGAACAATTTCAAGGGTGGTATTCTAAAGATCTACATAAATGTATTTACGCAAAAAATAATGTTTTTCTACCACTGGATCATAACTTTACAAATCACCTGAAGAATCAATTTGATGGAAAAGTTGAAAATAGAGGCCCTCCCATGATTATGGGTCCAAGTGATTGGCTTAAGAAGTATGAAGATGCTAAATTGAAAGGTTGGGAGGATTTTTTTTATTGGGGTGATTCAATTGAAGAACTAGAACAAGTTGTAGGTAATATGCCAGAAGGAATGAAAAGGAAATCCATATTTTATGAGCTCCCTTACTAGAAGGATCTATTAATATCCCACCTATTAGATCCTATACATGTCTTAAAAAATGTCCCAGATTCTATATTTTGACATATATCAGGCAAAGAGGACACCTTTTGTTCGTGGAGAGATATTGCTCTTTCGCGTACCAAAATTGATGGAAAACATTTGTGGCCAAACAAGGAAAATGAAACATATGCAGAAGCTCCATGGATTTTGAAAAAAAAAAGAGCTAGACCAACTAAAAAATGTCATCCGTTCAATAAGGACACCTATTGGCTATGGGTCATCATTGGTTAAAGCTTTTACAGTTGATGGATATATCACAAGATTTAAAACACACGATTTTCATAATTTTATGAAGGTATTATATATCATCATTTAATATTTACTGGTAACATTGATTAAGTACTAGATATATTTTGATATCATTATGTTGTGTGAGAAAAAATTACTAATGACCTTTTCATAAATGTGTTTCATAGCATATCATGCCATTGGCAATTAGGGGGGATTCATGTCTTACACTTGACTTAAGGAATGCCATAAGTCCATTGTTAGCATTTACAAGGTATGTGGCTAATGTGTGAGAGACATAGATATATTATATTGCATATTAATTTTTGACTAAAGGTTCATACTAATTTACTATTCTTATATTAGCTGGGTGACCTCGAAGGAGATCCATGAATGTGAAGTGCCAAAATGGAAGAAGGAAATTGTAGAAATTGTATGTGCATTTGAGAAGGATCTCCCTACAATTTCTATGGCCCTAGAAGTCCATTTACTTATACACCTAGTTGATGATATTGAATTGGTGGGTGTTGTATCAACGAGGTGGATGTTTTTCTTTAAGAGGTATATGAAAACTCTAAAAATATATATCTGACAAAAGGCACATCCAGAGGGTTGCATGGCTGAAGGGTATGTATTGAATGAAGTATTTTTCTTCCTATGTGAATTCCTTGGTAAGGATTTTGAAGATGGGCCACACTTCTAGGATGAAGAACAAGCATCAGATATTATTGACGGAGAAAAACCACAATCTAATGGTGTTCAAGTAGAAACTAGTAAGTAAATTCATGATCAATGTGGTTTTTTTTTGCAATCATTAATTTACTCTGTAATTTATTTGTCAAATTAATTGCATGACATTTGGAGTTTGAAATAAACATGTTGACATGTAATAGGTGTAGATGAAAGTGCGATACTCGACAAGTTCCTTCTGTAACACATGGACTTTATGAATAAATGGATTGATCTGTATGATAAAAAGAGAGAAGAAGTGTTAGAAGCAAGGAGACAATTTAAGAGATTGAACCCAAGGAATAATCCACTTCCCACTGATCTACTTGGGGAATGGTGCAAAGATTATACACTAGAATGGGTTACTGAACAAATTCAAAATCAAATAGAAGATGCAAGTATAGATTCAAACATAACAGAAGATAAAATCAACATGTCTAGAGGATGTGAAAGAAAGGTACAGTTGGAATTTTACAAAATATTGTTTCCTTACAGCTTTGACACTATTAACTATTTTAATAGTTGTCATTATATTTGTTTTCACTGAAATAAATAGTCTTTCATAGGTGAGGAAATATCCAACAATGTGGGCATATGGTCAACATTATCATGTAGAAAGTGTAGATGTAAATAGATGATCCTTCGATTGTGGCATCATGGTTGACTTCAAGCAATCCAGTCGATCAAGCTCAAAAGATAAGAATATAATTGAAGGGAATCTACAATATGTTGGGAAAATACAAGAAATTGTTGAGTTGGATTACAACTCTTTTAAATGTTGTATTTTTAAGTGTATCTGGTATGAAGCATTTGAGGGGACATGAAGACATGATACCCATAGTGGATTGTTTTCTATAGATTCCTCATGTTTCCTACCAAAGGAGAAGGAGCATTATGTTCTACCAATTCATTGTGAGCATGTATTTCTTTAACTCAAAAAAGAAGCGGTAGTGATGATTAATCTATTAATTCATAGTTTGTTGCGAATATATACATGTGTTTATTAATCAATAAAATTGGTATACCATACATTTAATATATGTATGTCGTTCATGTGCAAGAATTTTTCTATGAAGATATTTTGGTCCCGAAATGGATATTTGTCATACATTATGATCCAAGATTATGGCATGTATTTGATGATGCATTAGTGGATACTAAGAAAAACAATAATGGCCAACAAAATGAGAGAGAGGGATTAGAGAACATCAAAGAAATTGACATCCATGATGATGTCGAAGATGTTTATGTTCAAGAACAAGAAGACAACAATCTAGAGTTAGATGATGTTATGGAAGACAACAATATGGATGGTATATAAAGTGATGATCCAAATACATCTGGTAACAATATAGATGGTCTATAGTCAGATTTCAATCATGATAAAGATGATGGAGGTCAAAATGAGGATGATAATAATATTAAATACTTGAAAGTACATATGAACATTGACAATGATACACTGAATGACATTGTAGCAGACAGTAACATTAATGACGAAGACTTCTAAATTTTCATAATTATTTGTAGTCCATGTTTTAAAAAGGATGATTAAATTGTTGGCAATAATGTTAATTAAATGGATTGTTCAATTGTTGACAAATTACCTATTGCAATATCCTTAAATTGTTCAATCTTTGGTATGAATTGCTGGCAATAATGTTAATTAAAATTTTTTTATCTTTAATTATTTATCATATATATCCTTAATTGTATCTATGCTATGTTATCTTGTGATAAGTACTTGAGGAAGACCATCAATGAAATATAAAGTGGACAAATTATTATCTATATTAGATAATTGATTGCACAAATATTTCAATTCATCAATGATCTCATGTTTCTATTCATTTTCAACACTTTTAATAAAGACATCATGATCATAATATTCTTCTTCATCATTAGAATGCAACATGTGATTGTTATAGGAAGTAGGAGAAAGAGGTAGTCATGTTTCCAAGGTGAGGGTTTGACCTAGTACTTTGTTGAAGGGGACATAAGGATACTAGATGTTTGTGGCACAAGGGGCTGATAGGGTACAATGGCTTGACCTTGAGAAGAATTCACAATTTGCAATTGTTTCTTTAATTTCACATTTTCAAAATACAATTTGTTTACTTCATCATTCATTACTTTCTAAGTTTGCTCATAATCTTTTAGCCTTTGTTCTAGCCTCTTCACAATAGCATGAGTAAACATAGTAGTATGAACATTGAGAGCAGTTGCTTTTGTTGCTAATGTATCTTGTAAAGTCTTTACCACATCTATACCCCTCATTTCTTGAACAATATCAAGTAATCTTGGTTTTCTTGTATTCTTCTGAGTAGTCTAGCTTGCAAGGGTCTCTTTCTTTCGATGAAAACCACATCCACTTATGTCATCTTCATAATCAAATTTTGAAACAAGTTGTGGATCATCTTGACTTCTAACTTGGTCAAGAAAAAATACCCTTTTTAATTCAAGGCCAGGGATGATGAGCATATTACTTTTCAACACCATTTGTCTTGCCTCCTCTAGACTCACATAAATTTGATCTACTTTCAATTCTTTGAAATTTTGTGTAATGATTTGATCATGTTGTGTTTCATCAGCACCCATTTTATTTATTGCAACTTTTGCATTACATTCTTTCATTTTCATTTTCAGCCAAAAATCCTTAAACTCTAGAGTTTTGATGAAGTCAGCATCTTCTATGAACCTCATGGATGCTATAATCCTTTCATCCTCCTCCAGCTCTGGTTCATCTTGGGCTTAATCACCCTTCCTAGCCTCAGGCTTATGTGCATTAGTGGGTTGACCAACCAATGGCCGATCAAAATTTCAATAGGAAAATTTAGTTTTCAAAAGGGTGAAAATAAGCAAGAAAATTAATAAAATGCTCACCATGTTGTTAATTTACAATCAAATTCAGATGTTATTTCATCTAATTCCCAAGGTGAACTAGTGAGGGACAATCCTATATTATCTATTAATGTAATCAATAAGATCATAGAATACATAAAGGAAAATAGATATGTAAACCAAAACACATTCAAATATAGAAGGGTTTTAACATATATGTCACTTCTATTCAAAATGAACAAAGGAAATATACACAGAGGTAAGATGAAAATTTGATATATATACCTCATTTTTACTCTACAAAATGTACAAAGTAGGCATTTGTTCAAGAATGCCATCAATTATTCTACATGTAGATGTTGACAAATATTGAACATATTGTATGGTACATTTATTATATGGATGGGATGAGAACAAATGTACTCAAACTTGTATGGTTCCAACTAGTAGATCATTGTGGCATATTGTGGTGTTTGTGGACATCATGATCATGTGTCAAACGCATACAGTGCCAATTATATGATCATGTTTTGCAGTACAAATTAAATGTCATTAGGTGGCACAAGTGTATGGAAGCATAACATTTGGTTGTTGATGTTCCATGTGTCTAACTAGCCACCAACATGCGTAGCAATGTGTATAGCCACACTATCTAGATCCTTGAAGATCTGTAAACCCTGAATAATGCCCTAATAACCCTAAACCTTAACCCCTAAACCATAAACCCTAAGCCCTAGTAAACTCTAAACCCTAAACTTGAGCAATGCTAAACTCATAAATGCTAAATAATGCCCCGAAACCCTTACCTCTAACCCCAACTATGTCTCTCTATCTCTCTAACCTATATATTATCTACCAGCTCCTAGCTAGTTAAATCCTTTTCCTAGCTTTCCTAGTTTTCCTTTTCCTTTCCAATTTCCCTTTAGATCCCACCAATTTTTCCCTATTTTACTATTTCCCACCTCTCCTCTCATCATTCTTCCCATCCAATGAACTTTAGTTTTAGGAGTTTGTTTCCATTTCATCCAGCTATCAATTTATATCGTCATCCCTCTTTTAATCATGTCCTAGTTTTCTTGTTTCCATTTTCTTTGTTGATAAGGGAGACAGATAGAGAGAGAGAGAGAGAGAGTCCTATAAGTTTTCTTGTCCATTAATTCCTTCATCGATAAGGGAGAGGGAGAAGTAATAGAAGGGAGAGATAGGAAGATATAGGAATGCTAGGGAGAGTGTCAAGATATCATAGATAGATGGGGAGAGATAGCTAGGTAGAGAGAGATAGAGAGGACACATATCATAGAGAGAGATAGAGGAAACAGAGGGGCGATATAGGGAGATAGAGAGTGATCACTAGAGAGATATCTAGAGAGACAAGAAAGATATAGGGAGAGATAGATAGGTACATAGAGAGAGAGAGAGGAGATAGATTGGGAGAGATATTAGAGGAGACAGTCGAGTGAGAGATAGAGAGATAGAGAGTGAGTGAGATGTCGATCTAGAGAGATAGGGAGAGAGATTGAGAAGTAGAGGGATGATAGATAGAGAGAAGGAGATAAGGGAGAGATAGGGAGATAGAGGTATAGGGTTGCCTAGGTTTAGGGTTTATGGGTTATAGGTTAGGGGTTAGAGATTAGGGGCATTATTTAGGGTTGAGGGATTTAGAGAGAGAGAGAGACTTCTTTTGACATGCAATCATAAACCCTAAATAATGCCCCTAAACCCTAAACGTAAGCAACCCTAAACCTCTAAACCTTAAATAATTAATGCCCCTAAATTCTAACACCTAACCCCTAAAACATATGTAAACCCTAAATAATGCCCGTAACTCCTCACCCATAAACCCTAAACCTGAGAAACCATAATTAACCCCTAAATCCTAAACCCTAAACCCCAAACCCCTAAACACTAAACACTAAACCCAAGCAACCCTAAACCTCTATCTCCCTATATCTCTATATCTATCATTCCTCTACCTCTCAATCTCTCTCCCTGTGTCTCTGGCCATGTCCATCACTCTCCATTTATATCCCTATAATCTCTTCTGGCTATGTCTCTGGCCATGTACCTCACTCTCTATATCTCTCAGCTATTGGTCCTCTCTCTAAACACTAAACCATAAACCTCTAAACCCTAAATAATGTTCCTAAACCTGAGAAACCCTAAACCCCTATATATCTCCCTATCTCTAATATTGTGTCTCTACCGGCTCTCAATCCTTCTCCCTATCTCTCTGTAGGATATATATCTTTCTCACTCTAGTAGTCTATCTCCCTATCTCTCCCCTATGTCTCGAGCTATAATATCTCTCTCTCTCTCTCTCTCTCTCTCTCTCTCTCTCTCTCTCTCTCTCTCTCTCTCTCTCTCTCTCTCTCTCTCTCTCTCTCTCTCTCTCTCTCTCCAAACCTGAGCAACCCTAAACTCCAAACCCCTAAACCCTAAATCTAAGCAACTCTAAACCTCTATCTCCCTATCTATCCCCTATCTCCCTATCTCTACCATCCCTCTACCTCTCAATCTCTCTCCCTATGTCCCTGGCCATGTGCACGTGCCTCAGTCTCTATCTCCCTATCATTCCTATCTCTCTATAAACCCTAAACCCTAAACCTCTAAGTACATGAACCCCTAACCCCTAAACAATAAACCCTAAACCTAAATAATGCCCCTAAACCCGAACCCCTAAACCCTAAACCCTAAAACTCTATCTCCCTATCTCTCCCCTCTCTCCCTATTGTCTTTGTCCCTCTACTTCTCAATCTCTCTCCCTATGTCTCTAGTCGTGTCCCTCACTCTCTATCTCCCTATCTCTCCCCTCGGTCTCCTGTATATCTCCCTGTTGGTCCTCTATCTCTCTCTAAACCCTAAACCCTAAATCTCTAAACCTTAACCCCTAAATCTCAAAACCCTAAACCCTAAATAATACTCCTAAACCTAAGTAACCATAAGTTAGGCACTCAATTAGGCACTAAAACAGGTGCTAAATTAGGCATTCAATTAGGCATCAAATGTGGCACTAAATTAGGTGCTACAGTAGGAGCTAAAGTAGGAACTAAAATAGATGCTATGTTAGAAACTAAATTAGATGCTAATTAGCACCTAATTTAGCATCGACTTGTTCTGGTCAGCACAAAAAGTGCCAATAATAGTGCCATCCCGATAAATAGCACTGACTTTTTCAAAAAAATGGAGGAAAATACATTAAAATAGTGGATTGAAGCAAAAAATGGAGCAAACAAGATAGATAATCACAGGGATTTGTTGTAGTGATGAAAGTTGTTGGTTGGGCAATTTGTGATGATCAGCGATAGTGGCTAACATGATTGATGATTTGTGAATACAAGTTTTTTGTTTGCATTACAAGTTGTGCATGGATTTGGCCAACAAAGTAGAGTCTTCAATAAAAATTCTAAGTGTTCTTGAAGTCGACTAGAAAACTATTGAAATTCATGATACAAATTATATATATAGCTGATGGATTCGAGTGACTTGGGTGTGGCAGTGATTCAGCAATGAAATAAGTGTAAATAAAGGCAGAGATATAAGTACGAAGGTGAAGATCTAAGCTCAGATTATGATAGAGGAGTGAAATAGGGTAGTATAAAGATGAAGTGTATCAAGTCAGTATTTTATGCTTAACTGAAACTGAATATTTGCATTGGTAGATGCTAATCATTAGTTCAAACACATTGTAATCTTCTTTCTATAGGTAGTGAGCCTATTGTAGACAGTGAGCCTTCCTTTGAGTAGTGAGCCCGAATGCATGTGCATCCCCCTTTTGTAATACTTTTAATAGAGTATAATCTTTGTGGTTTAACCCCCACCGTTGTTTTTCCCTTAACCAGGTTTCCACATCAAAAATCTTGGTGTCAAGTGTAATTCATTTGTTTCTGTTCATATGTTGTTGATTCATGCTTTAATGTTTTCATCATTAATCTAGTTTGAATAAAAAAGAAGATTTAATTGCTGCAAGTATTAAGGTTTTAAGACAACTGATTCACTCCTCCCTCTTAGTTCTCTACCCTATATCCAACAAATGGTATCAGAGCAAGGTTCCTTGAAAAAGTTTAACAGCTTGAGGAAGATCTGGGAAGTCAGTAAAATGGATGAATACAACCCCCAGTGACAACTTAAACTCTCTTTAGAAGATCTTGATCAGTCTAGAGCAGAAATCAAAGAGCTACAAGAGAACATTAAAAATGTTGAAGACTTCATTGAGACTTTGAAATAAAAATTGAACAAATCCAATGAAAAGAGGAAGGAGCAACCTCTTCAACTGGGAAATCATTATGATGACAAAAACAAGGATAAGGCCCTAAAAGAGAAGACAAAGGAATGTGAGAAGTTAGCTAAAGAAGTTGTTTTCCTAAAACATGAAATGGAATTCGGGGTGATGAGGCTAACCAAGGAAATTGAAGAAAGGAAAAAGATTGAAGAAAAACTAAACCAATCTCTGAAAGAAAGTATAGAAGAATGTTGCAGATTTGATAGAATTTCTAGCCATCTAGAGTCTGATCTACATGAAAGCAGAGTCAATGAGGAAGAGCTTGAAAGGAAAATTATCATTCTCAAACATGACCTAGAAGTTACAAATGAATACACGGAGAAGTTCAAGATAAGCTTAACTAAACTTGAAGTACTACTTGAGAGTCAGAAGAAGGCAGATGATAAGCATGGTCTTGTGTATGAGAAAGGTGAAAGCTCCAAATCCGGACAAAGAAATTTTCAACCAAGGAATGGAAGAAACATACCTAGAAGACCTCTGATAAGACAACCTAATGCTAAAAGATATCCATCATTCAATGGAAACTGTTTCAATTGCCATAAATTTGGTCATAGAGCTACTCAATGCAGAAGTAGGATAAATCAAAGTGATCCATCCTTCTTTGGTCAATGCTTCAAGTGCAAAAGGTATGGTCACATATCCAATGAATGCAAAAGTATGATAATGAATGGTAATTCTTTCAATGGCAAATGCTTTACATGTAATAGATTTTAACATATGGCTAATCAATGCAGATCAAGACGAAATCAGTCAAATGGCCAAAGAAATGTTGTTTGCTTCAATTGTAACTAATCTAGTCATTTTGCAAGATTCTGTAGAAGCAAAAATAATGAAAGAAGAGGTCTGGTAAATAGAAAATTGGATGAACAGAGACATGACAAAGGCAAGGGCCAAATTGATGTCAATGAGATCTAGAATGAAATGAGCAAGACATGGGTTAGGAAAAGTGTTATGAACAATATTAATGGGTCTACACCAGAATCTGGTGCTGATAGTTCCTCTGGGAATTGAATTAGAAGCTCTGGCTCAGGGGGAGAAGCATTAAAAATCAAAATTCCCCCAACTAGTAAGTAGGTGCCTTAATCTGGCACAATGAGAGAAAATAATTTGGATTATTACAGATCATTTGAAAGGATTTTTGCAAGAAAAGAATTGGATATGACGATTTGCGGAGCGATTGAAGGTCAACTTATGCAGTAACAGTGTAACCGGATGTGTTAGGGCAGAGCATTTATTACAAAGGAAAATTAGATTTTGTAGGTCCTAAAAGGGTCTTTCACTCTTCATTTGAATCACTTTGCATTCGAGGAAAGAAAGAAGAATAGTGTCTGAATAGAAATTTCAAGGATTTGAAGTGCAATTAGGGAATTCACCCGCTGACCCTAATTTCATGAAAAAGGTATTTATCTTTGAATCTTTGAATTTGTAATCTCCTACAATGGCTACACCTTTTGTTGTTGACATTACTGAAATGCCTTGACCCAAATTTAAAAGGCATCCACACAAATCAGTAGAAATCGACCCATTCGGTGCATTTTCAAGTATTCTGTATGGTGTACTGCATTTTGAAGATGTTAGGGTTTATATTTATGCCAACATAGATGAATTTGGGGACTCAAGGTATGTGGATTTGTTTGACAGTCATTTAAGGGATGAAAATCATGATCTTAAACCTGAATGTAAGGCACTACATGATAAACATTTCATTTAAATCATGGGGTTTCCAACATTCGATGAAGATGAATGGGTCCGGTATGTTTCAAGCCAAATGCATGATGAGTTTTGGTGGCTGATGAAACCATTGAAAAGTACAAAGGATGCTATTAGGATTGTGACCAAGTTGAATTCAACCGGTGGTTTACCCATGCTAAAATCCATAAAAAACTAGACTGTTACTAATGCAATGAGTGCCAAGTTTGATAGAAGGGCAATGACCATCAACGTCATTATTAAACCAGATGTTAAGTTTGCCTCTATGGTAATTGGTTACAATATTTCTCACTCCAGTAGGGAGAACTCTATCTCTGGAATTGCCATATATGTTGCATACAAAATGATAAAAGAAAATGCAAATTATGACCTGTGTGAATTATTGTAGAATCAACTAATTCAGAACTTGAACAAAATCAAGAAATATAAGAAAAAACACCTTTAAATATGGAACATTGGTTCTATGTTTGTTTTTCTACTTTATGAATGAGGTACCTGGAGTAAAGGGTGTACACTAGGCTAATGATGAGCCAGTTGTTATTCAGATTGGAGATCATCTACACAACATTGGTGACTATAAATCTTAGAAAACTGCAATCTGGGGATACTTCAAGAATTTTTAGAGTACGATGCATTTAAGGGAAAGAATCCATAAATTGATTGTTGAGAAGTACACGAATGAAATATGTTTTATGGTTGACATTGATCAGTTCTTAATGGAAGTAGTAGAACCTAGAACTATTTGGATCATGCCCATGGGGTATGAGGTAGATGGAAAAATCTTGAATATGTATGCTCAACACCTTCTGAGCAAGCCAAAAGACATAACAATTGAAATATTTGGGACATATGAGGAGCTAAGTTTAAAACTACACGTTGAGCTTAGAGAACTTGAAACTAAAAGAAAAGTAAGAAAAGAAGTTGAGCAGTTGGCCGAGAATCTAGGTCTCACAAAGGAAGCTATGAGGCAATTTAGGGAAAGAACTGAAAAGGCAAAGAAGGAGAAGCAGGATAAGAAACAAGGATGTGATCCAGTAGAATCCTCCTCCACATCAAGGACTACTAGAAGCTCTGTTGCTGCCCCTGTTCCCCCAAAACCTACAAATCTTGAGAAACCGGAAGGAAAATCATTAGGAAAAGAAGGTAAAAGAGTACAAATAAAGGCCACAAGAACCTATAAGAGCACAAAAGTTAATGAAGAAGAAACAAATTTAGATGCTGAGGTAAAAGAGTTGAAAGCCTCTGGAAAAAAAACTGCCAAGGTGACTAAGGAGAATCCCTCTGGAAGCAAAAGGACAAGCAAAAGGTAGAAGATAGATACATATGTTGAGAAGCCCACACTTTTTGTGGAAGATGTAATAAAATTAGTCACTGTGGATGGAAATTTGAAACCCATGACTGAATTATGTGATGAATATAGTGATACAAATAAAAGGGTATTAGAGGAAGCAACTGTTAGAAATCTAAATATCTATAATAAGACCCTAATTGAAATAACTTCTAAGATCCCTCAAAGTCCTGCAGACATTTTAGAGTTGAGGAAAGAAAATGCAAAAAGCAAGGATATAGAGCTTAGAGAACATATATTGATAAAACTATGCCCTCAGATCACTCAAGTTCAAATGAATATGATATTCAATGAAGTGAAGGATGAATTCAGGAGAAAGAAGAGAATGAAAAAATTGATGCTTGGAGAATTACACAAAATAGTTAAAGAAACATAGGAAATACTTCTAAGTGCATTGAAGAGATACAATTTTCCATTTGTTAGGAGAAGACTGATGATGTGATTGATTCATCAATTTTGGATATTGAAGAAATGAAAACTAATGAGAAACAAACCAAGATTGATGACTCCTCTATTCCAGAAGTGGAGAAAATAAACAAGCAAGATACAAAGATGGTGGATAAAACTAATGATGTAGGAGATACCCTAACTCTTCCTAATCAATTAGGAAAAAATTACAATTTTGAGAATATTACTGCTACACAAGATCCTCTGGAATAGATTGCAAAAGGTGAGGACAAAGGAAAGAATCCCCCTACAGATATCACAGAGAAAGGTGAGGCAAAGAAAGGAGAAGAAGTCAAAGGTAAGGAAGATAAAGCAGAAGAAGATGGTGCAAATGTTGATGCACCCAAACAAAATAGTCCTGATACTAAGAAAACTCAAGGAAAGGAAGGTGGTCTAGAAATTGTGGCAAGAGACATTGCAGATGCAGTGAAGAGTTTTCTATGTAAAGAGATGCTAGAGTTTGATGAACCAGAACTGATTCAAGGACCACCCAACCTGGATACTCTCTCTCCGGTCCAAATGATAAAGATAGCATCTTTCACACAAGCCAAAGCAAGAGAAGAGATATTGAAATCTCACATACAGGATAGTCAGTTGTTAGGCTTTGCATTTGGTATATTGGAGAAGATAATGCCAACATTCTAGAAGAATCCATCTGATTCTCCCTTGAGAAATCTAAAGAGCCTAGTAAATTTTGTAAGTACACACTTTGAGTCCTTTGAAAAATCTATAGAAGTTAAAGTTTAGAATGAATTTAATAGAAAATGATTTGATGCACTTAAAGGCATGATTGGGGTAGATAGGTTGGTGCTAGATAATAGTATAAAGAGTATTCAAAATGCTCTTTCAGAAGGATGTAGTATATATAAGTTTTGTCTATCTACTCCTAAACTCATAGAGGATATAGAAGACAAAATAAAGGACTCCAAATAGAAATTGTCAAGTATGTCCCAAACCTTTGATCTGTTGACAATATCAGTGGCAAGTAAGGAGTGTCGAGCAATCAGCCTGATGGAAGAAATAAAGAAATTGACAAGAGAAAAGGAAAACATTGAAACAAGAATGGGGAAGCTTTGGGGATTGATTTCCCCTAAGATAGAAGCAATGTTCAATACTATAATAGAAGCCGAAACTACTACACAAACAAGTGATCCCATTGACCTCTGAAAAACTGAAGCACAAGCATTTTTGTTCAATGGCCACATTTCAACTTTGAATAGTATGAAGAAGAGTTGGGATATAGAGTTGGCCCTACTAAAGAATATTTTTGGAGATATACTTAAGTATATGTAAATATAACTTAAGGATTGGTTGTACATATGTGGCATTGTATACATAATTTTGGGTGAATTTTGGTTTACAGATTCTATCCTTTGCCATTCGTGTCAAAGGGGGAGTGAGGAGTAGTGAAAAATGATGAATCCAGCAAAGGGGGAGCTTTGGAAATAGTAGAGAGCACAAGTATATAGAGTAAGGGGGAGTAGTTTTGACACTTAGTCATTTTTCACTAAGTGTTGCCATCAATGCCAAAGGGGGAGATTGTTGGCAAGAGACACTGCTATGCATGATAGGTGTTGTCATTGATGACAACTAAGATTATTCCACACATCTGCATAACATAACTTGTTCATACCGGAAGTCAGAACAAGAATTTATCTAAGTCTGGGTAGCCAGAAATAGGGTATGTGACAAGGTTTGGTATCTTGGTCTGGATCTCTCTGGTAGTAAATCATAGTGTGTTGTGGATTTGAGGGAGTCATAAGGATTGTCAAGATAATCTAAACCTAGAATTTTAGCCTCCGGTGATGAAGGACTCAAAATTTATTAGCATCTAAGTATCGGGTTCCAATTTGTCAGTGCAGACAAAAGAACAAGTCAACTTCGTAATTGATCTTGGTTCTGGATATATGAAAGCTACTGGTTGGGCAATTTGTGATGATCAGTGATAGTGGCTGACATGATTGATGATTGATAAATACAAGTTTTTTGTCCACATTACAAGTTGTGCATGGATTTGGCCGACAGAGCAGAGTCTTCAATAAAAGTTCTAAGTGTTCTT
Organism: Cunninghamia lanceolata; assembly: GCA_027924645.1. Taxonomy (NCBI): domain Eukaryota; kingdom Viridiplantae; phylum Streptophyta; class Pinopsida; order Cupressales; family Cupressaceae; genus Cunninghamia; species Cunninghamia lanceolata. The sequence continues at coordinate 2,182,694 of BSBN01000677.1, read as the reverse complement.
GAAGCTGACTGGAAAATTATTGAAATTCATGATGCGGATATATATAGCCAATGGATTCTAGTGATTTGGGTGTGGTAGTGATTCAGCGATGAAATAAGTGCAAATAAAGGCAGAGATAAGTGTGAAGGTGAAGATCTAGACTCAGATTATGATAGACGAGTGAAATAGGGAAGAATAAAGATGAAGTGTATCAAGTCAGTATTTTGTGCTTAACCAGAACTAAATCTTTGCATTGGTAGATGCTAATCATCAGTTCAAACACATTGTAATCTTCTTTTTGTAGGCAGTGAGTCTATTGTAGGCAGTAAGCCTTCCTTTGAGTAGTGAGCTCTGGGCAGTGAGCCCGAATGCATGTGCATTCCCCTTTTGTAATACTTTTACCAGAGTATAATCTTTGTGGGTTAACCCTCATTGTGGTTTTCCCTTAACCGAGTTTCTACATCAAAAATCTTGGTGTCAAGTGTAATTCATTTATTTCTTTTCATATGTTGTTGACTCATGCTTTAATGTTTTCATCATTAATCTGGTTTGAATAAAAAGGAAGATTTAATTTTTGCAGTATTAAGGTTTTAAGACAACTGATTCACCCCCCATCTCAATTGTCTTCCCTAATTCCAATAGGTACCTAATCCCTAATGTCATCAGTTTTTATTTTAAATTATAACTTTTATATTTTACTGTAACTTTCTTAGTTTATAATATCATTTTATTTTTTTCCTTTCTAAAATATAAACTAGTATGGATATCTTAAACACACTTAAACAGTTACATATTCAATGAAAATATGATTATTTATAGTTATATAGTTGTCTTCAATTCATTTTTAATTTTAATTTTAAATATTTTAACTAAAACTATTATTTATAGTTAAGTGTTATAGTTATTAAATTTAATATTTAATAAAATGTTATTATAAATTTTCTATTTCATTTTAATATTCAATAAGTTTAAAAAATATATAATAGTTTTTACCATAATTCACATTATTTATCATTTAAAAATTTAATTATTATTTATTTTATTTACAGAGGTTTTGGAATGTCACTACCGAAAGTAAGGAATGTTAGGGTTTCAAATTCATTTTCTTGCCTCACAAGGAATTCTCATACAGGTGACAGTGATATTGGAGGACTAGTAAGGGTAGTTCTCTCTCCTCCCTGCTCGGATGTAGAAAGGGCTTGGTCTCAGCTAGATGGAGTGTCGGATGCCCTTCATCCTGCTGAAGGTAGGGTTTCTCCTACCTTTTGGTGCAGGAGCACCCGTACATGATCAGGATATAGGATAATTGTCCACATGATGACAGGACATTAGTCTATTTTGAGTATGTTTGACTTCATCATGTAATAAGGTCTGTTGGACCGATGCTATGTATTAGTTCAGTATTAGTTCAGCCTAGGAGTATGTGTAGGCAGTTAGAGATCGTGATAAGGTAGTCTGAGCTGTCCTTCTCCCAGCCGCTTGGAAGCTCCCAGCCGCTGGGAAGTGAGTTGGTAGTACTCGAAGGACTTTGCTATATATACCTTCGATCTGTTAGGGTTTGGAGGATATATTGAGATTACAGATGTTAAGTTAGTTGTGTTATGTATTGGTGTTGTGTTGAGTTGAGATTCAGGAGAGCAGTTCAGACATTGTGAAGCTGTATTCAGAACTTTTGAATTTCATTTGAATAAGATCTCATCATTTGTAGTATCTGAGTTTATCAGCTGTATCTATTTTGATTTCTTTTCTGTTTGCAAGTTGATGGGTACTTTCAACCCTTCCACCGGTTGATCCTGCGAATCGGTGGAATGGTCCTGTATTATAGCTTAGTTTGCATTTGTGTTTTCTGTTTATGCATTGCATTGTTCAAGAGATCAGTTAGGAGCATGCTGTGAATCAGCCTAGCATCCTCATGTGCTAGGTCTAGAAAGATAAGCTGTTAAACTTTTGGTTTGAAGGTGATCCAGCCCGATCATCATATTGTCTTTGTGTAATAGAGCGGTTCTGAGTGTTTACATGCAGCGGACAGATATACAGGAGTCTGCATGTGTGTTTCCAGTCGAAACGAGCCGCATCGTCATCTGCGAATGCATCGCCATCAGGATCGGGTCATGAACTGCTGAAGTTTGCATGTTGTAAGTGCATCAGGATGTTTTAAGTCGGATATATACTCAGTGTATATATCGCCGTCAGGATCATCTCTCGGGGGTGCCCATCATCCGCGTATCGCTAGCAGATGCGGGTGTGAAAGTTCATTTTTTTTTTGACTAGGTGTTGAAGAGGTCATCAGGATATTGTGTGACGTCATCGTCATCAGGTTATGACATCATCATCATCAGGATATTAAGATATCTCCCTATGCAAGTTTATCCTGCTGTCGCTAAGGGTTTAGGTATCGGCGTAGGCTCTCGGCAGAAAGTTGTGAAACATCATCAGGAGGTTTCGAGAGAACCGGATAAATCATATCATGATGCTGTTGCTTGTGTCGTCGGCTATCGAAGCATCAAAGGGAAGGTGCTGAAGTGGTCGTCATCAGGATATTTGGAGCAACCGGATATTTGATATCCTGCTGACGAAGGTGGTGTCGCATATCATGATGATGCCGCTAGTGTTTGGCGCCCGATGAACAGTGCAACAGGAGGATGTTTGCGCCCGTTGAGTATCATGATGATGATGATAGGCGACAGGCGGAGGAGGTGAACAGTAGTCGGCAGGAGGATAATTGTGATCGTCTGAAATATGATGATGCTGTTGGTGTTTACAGGAAATATGATGATGATGCTGAGCCGATAGGGATTTTTATCATGCTGTTTGTATTATTGGCTCCTCCTTCCTGTTAGTAAGCTCCCGTTGCATTTCACTCTGCATCATAGTGGTATCAGAGCAAAGGTTAGGATCTTCTGGAAAAGATAAGCAGGATGTCAGACGAAGAAGGAACATCTGAGGTTCCAGCAAGGATGACCAACGCTGAGTTGGCAGTTCTGGTGAAGAAACAGATTGCAGAAAGCAAGGCCGTGAAGGCTCAGAATCAGGAGTTGAAAGATGAATTAGCAAAGTTGAGGAGCAAAGTAGGTTCTGGTAGAGAAGAAGATAGGGAAGAAGAAGAGATCCCTAATTGGAGCGAGGAGGTCGTTCCTGCAGACCAGAGACCACTGTTGAACGCCCTCAAGGCCATGGAGAGGAGAACCATGGATGTGAAACTGGATTTGCCAGTGTTTACAGGTAAGATGGACCCTGATTCAGTGATGGAGTGGATAGACTGTTTGAACAATTTCTTTGTAACAGAGGAGATACCAGAACAACAGAGAGTGAAGATAGCACAGTCAAAGATGAAAGAAGCTGCCTTGACATGGTGGAATTTTGTTCAAGATGATAGAGTACAGGAAGGAAAACGTAGAGTTGCCACATGGAAGAAGATGATGGCATTAGTAAAGGAAGCTTATATTCCATTGGATTACAGTATCCAGTTACACAAGAGGAAGCAAAACCTGAAGCAGAAGGAGCTAGATGTCAGCTCATATACAGAAGAATTCATGAAACTCTATATGAAGACAAAGGTAAAAGAAAGTGAAGAAGAGAAGGTAGCCAGATACCTTAATGGATTGAGGTTTAATATTCAGGAAGATCTTAGTCTGCATAATCCAGATACAGTGCAGAAAAGCTTTCAGTTGGCATTGAAAGTGGAAGAAAAGTTAAAGAGAAAACAAGAACAAAACAATAGAGGAAGAGGAAGACAACAAAGAGGTGGAAGAGGTCCTTTTAGAGGCAGAGGACATGGACAGGGATATCAAGGAGAATCCAGTCATGACAATAGTAAGGGCAACAATAGTCAGAATCAGAGAGAGAATTACAGTCAGCAAGGAAACTTCAGAGGTAGAAGACCTTTCAGAGGAAGATCCCAGGGCAGAGGATCCATCAGATGTTATAACTGTAACAAAGAAGGCCATATAGCCAGCAGATGTCCAGACAAGGCCACAAGCTCAGCAGGAGAAAGGAGGACAAATCTGGTCAAAGAACCTGATAATCAAAGTAGGACAAGCTCTAACGATTTTCAGAGCGTGAATGCTCCTGATAATTATGGATACCCAGAAAGTAGAGAGTCTCTGATGATGAGAAGAACAGTAACTACCATGAAGGTACCTGACAAAGAAGCCCCTCAAAGAAAATCTCTTTTCAGAACTATTTGCAAAGCAGGAGGTAAGGCATGTAAAGTTTTGATTGATTCTGGTTCTACTGAGAATTTTGTGTCTGAAGAAATGGTGATAAAGCTTAAGCTTAGGAGATTGCCTCACCCATCCCCGTATAAAGTCTCATGGCTTACCCAAGGTCAGCAGACAACTGTAGAAGAGCAGGCTTGGGTAGAATTTCAGATTGGTGCATATAAGGATAGGTTGTTGTTTGACATTACCAAGATGGATGCTTGCAACCTTTTATTTGGTAGACCATGGCAGTATGATTTGAAGGCACAGCATGATGGTGTTAGAAACACCTATAAAATCACTAAAGATGGTAAGGTGACAGAGTTATTCCCACTGGCAGAGAAGGAGGGGAAAACTAAAGGAAAAGAGGTGAAGGTCATGCTGATGGAAGGTAAACAGTTCATGAAAGAAGTAGCAGCAGAAGGTGCAGTTGCATATGCCCTAATCCCATGTATGAGTGTGAATAAGGAACAACAGCAAGAAGTCAAGAAAGAGAAAAAGCCAAGGTTGATAGACCCAGCTGTCCAAGAGCTATTGGATAAGTACAAAGGTGTCATCTCAGAGGGAATGCCAAGATCCCTACCACCTGTCAGAGATATCAGTCACTGCATAGACTTAATTCTAGGGTCAACACTTCCAAACAAAGCAGCCTATAAGCTTACTCCAGAACAGAATGCAGAAGTAGCCAGACAGATTGAAGAATTGATGGATTCAGGTCTGATTGGGAAGAGTTTGAGTCCATGTGCAGTACCAGCCGTACTAGCACCAAAGAAGGAAGGCACTTGGAGGCTTTGCATAGATTCCAGAGCCATCAACAAGATCACAATCAGGTATAGGTTTCCAATCCCTAGAATAGAGGATTTACTTGATTGTTTGGGAAGTGCTAAGTACTTTACAAAAATAGATTTGAAGAGTGGATACCATCAGATCAGGATTAGACCAGGTGATGAGTGGAAGACAGCATTCAAAACAAATGAAGGGTTATATGAATGGAAGGTTATGCCTTTTGGTTTATCTAATGCACCTAGTACTTTTATGAGGCTGATGAATGAGGTTCTGAAAGAATTCATTGGTAAGTTTGTCATAGTATATTTAGATGACATTCTGATTTTCAGTAACACCAAAGAAGAACATCTCAGACATATAGATTTGGTTCTTAAGAGGTTACATGAAGAGCAGCTGGTGATAAATTTAGACAAGTGCTTGTTCATGCAAAAGGAGATCACATATTTGGGTTTTGTCATTTCACAAGGAAAGTTACAGATGGATAAGGAGAAGGTGAGTGCCATACTGTCTTGGCCAACTCCACAGACTATGAATGATGTCAGAAGTTTCCATGGGTTAGCAACCTTCTACAAGAAGTTTATCAGAGGGTTTAGTCATATTTGTGCACCCATGCTGGATACCATCAAAGGAGGACAGAAGTGCAGGTTTGTTTGGACTCAAGGAGCAGATGATTCTTTTGAAACACTGAAGAGGAAGGTGGCACAGCAGCCAGTCCTTGCACTTCCAGATTTTAACAAAATCTTTCAGGTAGAGTGTGATGCCAGTCACATGGCCATTGGAGCAGTACTCAGTCAAGAAGGTAGACCTATTGCATTTTTCAGTGAGAAGCTCAATGATGCTAAGAAAAGGTATTCATCATATGATCTGGAAATGTATGCTTTAGTTCAGTCCCTCAAGAAATGGAGGCATTACCTGATGCCAAAGGAATTCATAGTATTCACAGATAACCAGGCTCTAAGTTTCATAAACAGCCAGGAAAAGCTGAACCACAGACATATGAAATGGGTAGAAACCTTATAGGCTTTCACTTTTACATTGAAGCATAAGAAAGGGGTCAAGAACAAAGTTGCAGATGCTTTGAGCAGGAGAGTTCTCACAGTCAATCGGATTCAGTTAGAGAGTGTTGGCATTGACTCACTCAAGACCATGTATGAGTCTGATGAAGATTTTGGAGAGATATATCAGGTCTGTACTTCTTTTGGGGAGAAATACCATGCTGAGTTCTCTGAATTTTTGATTCAGGATGGATTGTTGTTCAAGGGTGGACAGTTGTGTATCCCAAGGTGTTCTATGAGGTTAAATATAATCAAGGAGAAACATTGTGGAGCTATGGCAGGTCATTTTGGTCTAGATAAGACTCTTGATCTGGTCAGAAGGCATTACTTTTGGCCTAAGTTGCAATCAGATGTCAAAAAAATTGTAGAGACATGTGTGATATGTCAGAAAGCTAAAGGCAGGTCAACTAATGCAGGTTTATATCAGCCCTTACCCATTCCTTCCAGACCATGGGAAAGCATCAGTATGGATTTTGTCTTGGGTTTACCAAGGACAAGGAGAGGATTTGACAGTGTTTTTGTTGTAGTGGATAGATTCAGTAAAATGGCACATTTCTTGCCATGCAAAACCACTGCTGATGCTTCATACATTGCAGATTTATTCTTCAGGGAGATTGTCAGAATCCATGGATTGCCTTTGAGCATAGTTTCAGACAGGGATGTGAAGTTTATTGGTCACTTCTGGAGAACCCTTTGGAGGAAACTGGGAACCAATTTGTCTTTTTCCTCTGCATATCATCCTCAAACAGATGGACAGACTAAAGTAGTGAACCGTTCCTTGGGGAATTTACTTAGATGCTTGACAAAACAGCATGGAGAGAAATGGGACAATATTCTGTCTCAAGCTGAGTTTTCATATAATGATACTGTCAATAGGAGCATAGGGAAATCACCTTTTCAGGTAGTTTATGGAATGCATCCCAGAGGAATTTTGGAGTTGAGAGATCTACCTATAGTAGATCATGTTAGTGCAGAAGGAGAAGCTTTTGCTGAAGCCATCAAAGAGGTTCATGATCAGGTCAAGACCCAACTCCAACAAACCACCTTAAAGTATAAGGAATATGCTGATAAGAAGAAGAAGGATGTTCAATTTGATGTTGGATATTTGGTATGGGTTCACTTGAAGAAAGACAGGCTTCCTAAGGGAAAGTATACTAAGCTCATGCAAAAGAAAGTTGGACCATGTCAGATTTTGCACAAGCATGGACAGAATGCTTATGAGATCCAACTCCCACCTGATCTTGGTTTGTCTCCTATCTTCAATGTATGTGATTTAACTCCTTACAAGGCTAATCCAGATGCAGATCAGGATATCCTACAGGATACAGTTGCTGAAGACATTCCCCAACATGATCCTCCACAATTACAGAAGGTTTTGGACACCAGAGTGGTCAAACAGACCAGGAACAAACAATACTTGGAGTATTTAGTCTCTTGGAAGGGACAGCCGAATTCTGAAGCAGTATGGATGACTGCAGAGCAGATACAGAAACATGGTGCAGACCTTGATACTCTCATCTCAAGTGGACTTGAGATTTCTTCTTTTGGGGAGTATGGTGCAGGAGCACCCGTACATGATCAGGATATAGGATAATTGTCCACATGATGACAGGACATTAGTCTATTTTTAGTATGTTTGACTTCATCATGTAATAAGGTCCGTTGGACCGATGCTATGTATTAGTTCAGTATTAGTTTAGCCTAGGAGTATGTGTAGGCAGTTAGAGATCGTGATAAGGTAGTCTGAGCTGTCCTTCTCCCAGCCGCTTGGAAGCTCCCAGCCGCTGGGAAGTGAGTTGGTAGTACTCGAAGGACTTTGCTATATATACCTTCGATCTGTTAGGGTTTGGAGGATATATTGAGATTACAGATGTTAAGTTAGTTGTGTTATGTATTGGTGTTGTGTTGAGTTGAGATTCAGGAGAGTAGTTCAGACATTGTGAAGCTGTATTCAAAACTTTTGAATTTCATTTGAATAAGATCTCATCATTTGCAATATCTGAGTTTATCAGCTGTATCTGTTTTGATTTCTTTTCTGTTTGCAAGTTGATGGGTACTTTCAACCCTTCCACCGGTTGATCCTGCGAATTGGTGGAATGGTCTTGTATTATAGCTTAGTTTGCATTTGTGTTTTCTGTTTATGCATTGCATTGTTCAAGAGATCAGTTAGGAGCATGCTGTGAATCAGCCTAGCATCCTCATGTGCTAGGTCTAGAAAGATAAGCTGTTAAACTTTTGGTTTGAAGGTGATCCGGCCCGATCATCATATTGTCTTTGTGTAATAGAGCGGTTCTGAGTGTTTACATGCAGCGGACGGATATACAGGGGTCTGCATGTGCGTTTCCAGTCGAAACGAGCCGCATCGTCATCTGCGAATGCATCGCCATCAGGATCGGGTCATGAACTGCTGAAGTTTGCATGTTGTAAGTGCATCAGGATGTTTTAAGTCAGATATATACTCAGTGTATATATCACCGTCAGGATCATCTCTCGGGGGTGCCCATCATCCGCGTATCGCTAGCAGATGCGGGTGTGAAAGTTCAGTTTTTTTTTGACTAGGTGTTGAAGAGGTCATCAGGATATTGTGTGACGTCATCGTCATCAGGTTATGACGTCATCGTCATCAGGATATTAAGATATCTCCCTATGCAAGTTTATCCTGTTGTCGCTAAGGGTTTAGGTATCGGCGTAGGCTCTCGGTAGAAAGTTGTGAAACATCATCAGGAGGTTTCGAGAGAACCGGATAAATCATATCATGATGCTGTTGCTTGTGTCGTCGGCTATCGGAGCATTGAAGGGAAGGTGCTGAAGTGGTCGTCATCAGGATATTTGGAGCAACCGGATATTTGATATCCTGCTGACGAAGGTGGTGTCGCATATCATGATGATGCCACTAGTGTTTGGCGCCTGATGAACAGTGCAACAGGAGGATGTTTGCGCCCGTTGAGTATCATGATGATGATGATAGGCGACAGGCGGAGGAGGTGAACAGTAGTCGGCAGGAGGATAATTGTGATCGTCCGAAATATGATGATGCTGTTGGTGTTTACAGGAAATATGATGATGATGCTAAGCCGATAGGGATTTTTATCATGCTGTTTGTATTATTGGCTCCTCCTTCCTGTTAGTAAGCTCCCGTTGCGTTTCACTCTGCATCACCTTTGTGGACATATCTACCTCTGGCCTCCTGAGTTTGTCTGAGCCTCATAAATTTTAGAGGATTAATCCTATGCAGAGCTCCTTTGAGTCTCCAGTTGTAGAATTTGGTGATGAATTTGATAAATAAATTGTTGAGAATGAATTATTTTTTGCAAAGAAAGGTCTGATCAGTAGATTTATCAAGTTTTGGCCCAGCCTAGCCGATCTACACAAATGGATCAAGGATATGTGGAGTCCCATTTTAAAAGGTGATGTTGAAATTTACCCTTGCACTCGAGGATTATTTATTGTGGTTTTTGACAGCATTTAGGATAAGAATAATATTCTCTTTGATTATCAATGGTTTCTTAAAGAGCATATGCTTATGCTTAAACCCTGGCACCCAACTTTGAACCCTATTAAAGAATCTTTCTTGGCTACTCCTACATGGGTAAGACTCCCAAACCTCCCACTCCAATTCTGGCTAGAACCTTGTTTTGCTACAATTGGAAATCAACTCAAGAAATTCTTGGCTATGGATGAAGGCTCCTCGGCCTTCCTATACACCATCTTTGAATAAATTTTGGTGGATATAGATATTTCAAAAAATTTACTATCTGAAATTACTCTACTAACCTCTCATCACAGTTGGAAGCAATGGCTGGATTATGAAGGATTACCCTTTCGATGTCGCAAGTGTTTTGAGATTGGCCATATGGTGGCTAATTTCTCCAAGCATAAGATGGTTGGTCTGTTGGCAAGAGACACTATATGGATTCATGGTTGTTATCATTGATGGCAACAAAGGTCATCCCACATATCCGTAAGTCATGGTGTGCCTCTACCGGAAGTCAGGATGAAGAACTGTTGTGGTCCGGTGAACAAGAACAGAGCATGTGGCAAGGTCCGACAGATTGGTCCGGACCTCTCAGAGGAAGTGTCTTGGTGCAGTGCAGATTTGGGGAAGTCAAGAGGACTACCTTGAGTAGTATATTCCAAGGATTTAGCCTCCGGTGATGGACAAAGAAAAAGATATGAATAGCTGAGTACCGGATTCCTGAAAGACAATGAGAACAGAAGGAAGAACTGACTGACAGAGCATCAGAATCTTTTCCGGATATGTTACTGTTGATTGTAAAGGTTGTGAAGGCATGAATCATGTTTGGCCAACATGACTAATGATATCTACAAGTACATGCTTGATCCACATTGCTTGGTAAGCAAGGATTCAGGCGACAGAATAGAGTTTGTAAGAAACTAGACTGTTCCGGATGCCGACTAGAAAAGTGATGAAATTACTTGTGCGGATATATATAGAGGATGGATTTAGTTGTGAAAAGAAGTATAGAGAGTGTGATAGTATGCGAATAAGTATAGAGCAAAGCAGAAGTAGTAAGAAAGATCCGGTATGTGAAAAGATAGCAAAATAAAGAACAGAGGAAAGATGAAGTGCAATAGATCAGTGTACTGAGCCTAACCGGAATTGAACCCCAGCATATGTAGGTGCTTCCAATCAGTTCAAGTATTATATAACATTCTTTGTAGACAGTGTGTCTCCTTGTAGGTAGTGGGCCTCTTTGTGAGCAGTGTGCTCGGGCAGTGAGCCCTAATTGGCAAGTGCCATTTTTGTAACTCCTTATTCTTCTAACAGAATAATCTTTGGGTTAATCACCCCGTGGTTTTCTCCCTTAACCGGGTTTCCACATCAAAAATACTGTGTCATGTGTTTCTCATTTCATAATAATGTTTGTTTGTTTAATTCAATGCTGCTTTGATTAATAAGAAAGATCAAAAGAAGAAACAATTAGGATAACTGATTCACCCCCCCCCTCTCAGTTATCAATAATTGGTATCAGAGCGAGGTTCCTCCTAATAGAGCCTAACAGCTTGAGGAAGATCTGGGAATTCCAATGGATGCATATGGTTTAAGGGAGCAACTCAAGACTACCCTTGAGGATCTTGAACAGTCAAATTCTGAAGTTAATGAATTAAAGGAAAGACTCAAACAGGCTGATGAATTCATGAGAGAACTAAAAGACAAATTAAGTCTCTCTATGAAAAAGAGAAAGGAGTTGCTCCAACAATTGGCAAGCCAAACTAAAGAAAGCAATACAAATGAAGAATTGACTGAGAAAACCAAGTTATGTGAAAAGTTATCAAAAGAAGTCATTATGTTAAGACATGAAATGGAATCAGGAACTATAAAATTTACTCAAGAGATTGAAGAAAAAAGAAAAGCTGAAGACAATCTAAGAGAATCTCTTAAAGAGAAATCAGAAGAATGCCACCAGATGGATAGGATTATCAGACATCTTGAATCTGATCTTGAAGATGCCAAAGATAATGAAAAAAAAACTTGAGGATCAAATTGTCTCTCTCAAAAGAGATCTTCAAACAGCAAATGAATTTAAAGAAAAATTCAAGATAAGTTCTGCCCAACTTGAAGTACTTCTTGGAAGTCAAAAGAAGACAGATGACAAGTACAACTTGGGATATGAGAAAGGAGAAAGTTCCGGATCCGGTCAAAAGAATTTTGGATCAGAAAATCCAAGGAATAGGCCTAGAAGACCTCCGGTAAGACAACCCAATGCTCAAAGATATCCATCTTTCAATGGATACTGCCACAGCTGCAATCACTTTGGTCACAAAGCTAATCAGTGCAGAAAAAGAATGAATCAGACTAATCCATCCTTCTCCAGATAGTGCTTTAACTGCAAAAGGTATGGACACAAGTCTCATGAATGCAGAATTATGCAAGTAAACAAATCATTCAATGGTAGATGCTTTACATGCAATAGAGTAGGTCATATGGCTAATCAATGCAGATCAAGAGGTTATCAGTTAAATATGCAAAGAAATGTTATTTTCCAAATCTATAATAGGTCCGGTCATAATGCTAAAGTCTGCAGAAGCAAGAATCAGGACAAAAGAGGTCCGGTGTATAATCAGAATCAAGACAAGGGTAAACAAAAGATGAATGTGGATGAAGTTAGGAATCAGATGAGCAAGATTTGGGTAAAGAAAAGTTTAGAGAATACAGAAACTAGATCCGCACCAGATTCTGGTGCTGATATTACTTCCAGAAATTAAAAGGTGAGCTCTGGCTCAGGGGGAGACTCAAAGAAAATCCTGTTCTCCCATCCAATCAAGTGGTGCTGGATGTGACACAAGATGCGGAGTAAAGGGTTTGAAGATATAAGTCCTGAGATGATCCAGACAAGATTTAAGAGGTCCGCATGAATATGTAAAGAAGTTGTGATCGATCAAGTAAGACCTGTTCTGGGAGATGCTCCGGAATGACAGAGGACTACAAAAGGGTCCGGAGAGATCCAGAAGTACATTATTTTACTCTGCGGACTGGACAGAACGTTTGGGATATTCTTGTAATGTGTCACCTCGATTTATTCATGATTGAAAGATCCGCATGATGTTCATAGATCAGGACTGATCCGGGATACTCCAAGCTATCTGGATAAGGCAAACTAGAATAATATAGGTGGAGCATTTATTGCAAACAGATATTAGGGTTTACGAAATGATATAAGGGATTTCTCAACCATCACTTGATCATTCTACATCCAAGAAGAAGTGAAAAGTGGAGCTCTGCAACAAAATTCATCAAGCTCACCAAAGATCTCCTGCCGAAGTCATTACATACAGAAATCAATCCAGCCACTCCGTGTAACCGAAGACGCAAAAGGTATTTTCCACTTCCGATATCTTGCTGCAAATCTTTTGAAGAAATGGCTACTCCAAATATAGTAAAAATCTCAGACAGGCCCCGACCTGAATTTAAGAAACATCCATACAAGTCATTGGAGGTAGATCACTTAGGAGCTTTTTCCAGTGTTCCTCATGGAGTTTTACACACAGAAGACATTAGGGTTTACATACATGCAAGCATTGAGGAATTCGAGGAATTCAAATTGAGAGATCTCTATCACAAACAACTGATAGACAATGCTTTTGAGCTTAAACCAGAGTACAAGGGTATCTAGAAGAAACAGTTTGATCAATTCATTCATTTCCCCTACTTTGAAGAAGAAGAATGGGTCCGATATGTATTGAGCAGAATGCATGACAACTTCCTATGGTTGGATAGACCTTACAAGATCACAAAAGAGGCAATTAGGACAGTAACTGGTCTCTACTCTTCCGGAGGGATACCTATCATCAAATCTGTCAAGAACAACATTGTAACTGAGGCCACCGGATCAAAATTTGATAAGACGGCAATGACCATTGAAGATATTTCGGATCCGGATATCAAGTATGCATCCATGATAATAGGATACAAGATCTATCACTCCAGCAGGGAGAATTCTGTATCCAGAACTGCAGTGTATACTGCCTATGAAATGCTAAGGAAGAATGCAGAATATGATCTCTGTGAACTTCTCTTAAGCCAATTAATGGAAAATATACAGAAAATCAAGAAGGACAAAAAGAATTCCTTTAAGTATGGTACTCTTATATTATGTCTATTTTTCTACTTCATGAATGAGCTGCCCAGATCAAGTGGATGGGCATGGCAGAATGACAAACCTATTGCAGTCCAGATAAGAGACTATTTACATGGGCTTGAGGATGCCAAAGCAAGAAATACAGCCCTATGGGGATACTTCAAAAACTTCCAAAGCATGATGCAAGCAAGAGAAAGAATTCCCCAGTCTCTTGTTGAAAAATACAAAGACTCAGTGTGCTTTATGGTGGACACTGATCAGTGCCTAATGGAGGCAGTGGAGCCAAGGACTATCTGGATCATGCCCATGGGGTATGAAGTGGATGAACAGATAGTGGAGCTGCATGTTCAACACATGCTAAGTCAGCCCAAAGATCCAAAGGCAGAAAGGTTTGGAACCTTTGAGGAGCTAAGTGTAAAGATCCATGTTGAACTCAGGGAACCTGAGATAAAGAGGAAGGTGAGAAAAGAAGTAGAGCATATTGCTCAAGGCCTAGGCATCTCAAAAGAGGCACTTGATGCTAGCCGGGAAAAGAGAAGAAAATCTGAGGAAGAAAAGAAAGAGGCAAAAAAGAAAAGCAAGAAAAGTGCTCCGATGGAATCCTCAACCTGGACCAGATCATCAAAAGGATCCACACCTATCAAAACCAAAAGCTCAAAACCAGAAGTCCAGGGATCCGGTAAGAGATCTAAGACAAAAGCCTCAAGAGCTTATCAAAGCCAAAAGGATGAAGAAGAAACTGAGTCAGATGAGGGAGTGAAAGAAATAAAGAAACAGAAGAAGAAAGGATCCGGTAAACCCTCTTCTGGCTGAGACAAGGAAGAAATGACAGAAGAACTTTCTAAAAAGCCCACCCTGTCTCTAGACAGTGTAGTCAAATCAGTCTCTGTGGATGGGAACCTTCAACCGGTGGCTGAATTCTATGATGACTACAATGAGGCAGATCAAAAGATCTTGCAGGAAGCTATAATTAGGTACTTGAACATCTACAATAAAGCTTTTATTGAGATTATCTCTGAAATTCCAAAGAGTCTAGAGATGGAACTAGAAATAAGAAAGAACAATGCCATGGCAAAAGACCTTGAGATCAGGGAACAGATAGCTATTCAGCTATATCCCTCAATTGATCACAAAACCATGAACATGATATTCAAGGACTGCAAGGATGAATTCAGAAGCAAAGCAAGGATGAATCAGCTTATGCTTGGTGAAACCGACAAAGTAGCCAAGGACACTGAAGAGATCCTCCAGAATACATACAAAAGGTTTAAAATTCCTATTACAGAGGACTTAGGTGCAGAAACAGCTGCGGACTTGGAATCATCTGCTCCAGAAGAAGTGCCACTAGAACAGACTAACATCTCTTCTCTGACTTCTCCTACATTCTCTGGATCCCAAGAAGAAGAAAAATTACAGGAGGAAGAAGCAGCAGAAAAAGAAAAAGAGGCTGACAGCACCAAGGATGCAGAGAAAGAGAAAAATCCAACAGAGAAAACCACAACTGTAAGTGGTAAGAATGTGGAAGGAGATAAGACTCCTAAGGACAAAACTGCAGAAGAAAAGAAACATCTGTCTCCAGCAAGAGACACTGCACAAACTATTCAAAAGTTTCTAAGCCAAGAAACTTTAGAGATTGATGAACCGGAGCTTCTAAAAGGCCCATTCGACTTTGACTCTCTCTCTCCGATACAGACAAGGAAGATAGCTTCATTTGCAAATGCTAAGGCAAATGAAAAACTCCTAAAGTCTCATATGGAAGACTGTGAGTTGATAGAGGTTGCTTCCAGAGTGCTTGAAAAGATTATGCCATCAATCCAGATAGATCTAATAGCCTCCTCTTCCGGTAATCTCAAAACCTTAGTCAGCAGTGTTGCTACACATTTTGATTCTCTAGAAAAATCAGCTAAAGAAAAGGTCCGGAAGGAATTTTTGGATAAAAGATTTTCAGAAGTATTAGGATTAATCTCTAACGATAGGAGAAATATGAGTATTGGAATAAAGAGCTTAGAAAATGCTCTTAAGGATGGCGGTGATATTTACAAATTTTGTATCTCCTGGTCAAATGCAACAGTAGAAATAGACAAGAAAATAAAAGCGGAACAGGACAAACTACAATGTTTGTCTCAAAGTTTTGATCCTCTCTCTTCATCCATAGTAAATCAAGAATGTCAAACTATTACAATCACAAATGCAATAAATAACTTTGAGAAGAAAAGGAAGAATATCACTAACCGGATGGGAGAACTTAGAAGGATTATAATCCCTAAGTTAGAAACTATGCATGAGGCCATCAGTGATGCTCAGACTACCGCCCAAACAAATGATCCGACAGATCTCAAGAGGGCAGAAGCTTTTGCATTTTTGTTGAGTGGTCACATTTCAATTTTGGATAGAATGAAGCAAAGTTGGGCTACAGAACTGATCCAACTGAAGACATCTTTTGCAGACATTCTCTAGTTTATGTGAGTATGTAAATATGTAGCTATGTATAGAAAATTTTTGAAAATTTTGGTGTGCGGACCCTACCCTTTGCCATTGATGTCAAAGGGGGAGTAACGAGTAGTGAAAAATGAGGAATCCAACTAAGGGGGAGTTCCGGAAATTGTATATAAAGATAGAGCATCAGCAAAGGGGGAGCATAGTGTAAACACTTAGTCATTTTTCACTAAGTATTGCCATCAATGCCAAAGGGGGAGATTGTTGGCAAGAGACACTATATGGATTCATGGTTGTTGTCATTGATGGCAACAAAGGTCATCCCACATATCCGCAAGTCATGGTGTGCCTCTACCGGAAGTCAGGATGAAGAACTGTTGTGGTCCGGTGAACAAGAACAGAGCATGTGGCAAGGTCTGACAGATTGGTCTGGACCTCTCAGAGGAAGTGTCTTGGTGCAGTGCGGATTTGGGGAAGTCAAGAGGACTACCTTGAGTAGTATATTCCAAGGATTTAGCCTCTGGTGATGGACAAAGAAAAAGATATGAATAGCTGAGTACCAGATTCCTGAAAGACAATGAGAACAGAAGGAAGAACTGACTGACAGAGCATCAGAATCTTTTCTGGATATGTTACTGTTGATTGTAAAGGTTGTGAAGGCATGAATCATGTTTGGCCAACATGACTAATGATATCTACAAGTACATGCTTGATCCGCATTGCTTGGTAAGCAAGGATTCAGCCGACAGAACAGAGTTTGTAAGAAACTAGACTGTTCCGGATGCCGACTAGAAAAGTGATGAAATTACTTGTGCGGATATATATAGAGGATGGATTTAGTTGTGAAAAGAAGTATAGAGAGTGTGATAGTATGCGAATAAGTATAGAGCAGAGCAGAAGTAGTAAGAAAGATCTGGTATGTGAAAAGATAGCAGAATAAAGAATAGAGGAAAGATGAAGTGCAGCAGATCAGTGTACTGAGCCTAACCAGAACTGAACCCCAGCATATGTAGGTGCTTCCAATCAGTTCAAGTATTATATAACATTCTTTGTAGACAGTGTGTCTCCTTGTAGGCAGTGGGCCTCTTTGTGAGCAGTGTGCTCGGGCAGTGAGCCCTAATTGGCAAGTGCCATTTTTGTAACTCCTTATTCTTCTAACAGAATAATCTTTGGGTTAATCACCCCGTGGTTTTCTCCCTTAACCGGGTTTCCATGTCAAAAATACTGTGTCATGTGTTTCTCATTTCATAATAATGTTTGTTTGTTTAATTCAATGCTGCTTTGATTAATAAGAAAGATCAAAAGAAGAAACAATTAGGATAACTGATTCACCCCCCCTCTCAGTTATCAACATGGTCAAGCCTCTTGGTGGAAAGACGCTACTACCCAATATTACTCTCTAGAGAAAGTGGTTTATGCCCCTCACAAGAGGATAATAGTAATAAGAATCCCTCTTCTAAATCATGTTTTCTCGAGCTTGGTTTAGAGAATATGAATATGGTCTCCTCTGAGCTAAGAATGAGGAATTCAACTTCCAATCACAATGTGTTTGCTGCTAGGGCTGGCAGTTTTTAAGTGTCAAATTTGAAGTCACATGAGTCTAATGGATCTTTGAACGCTCATGCAGAGATTTCTAAAGTATCAAACTTTGAGGCTACTCTCCTAGACATGGATGTTGTGGCCTTGGAGGTAGGGAATACTAATGAGATTTGGATTGAGGTACAAAAAAAAAGAAAAGGATTATGACATCTCATAGTATGCATTCACACTTTCATCACAAAATTTATTATATTTACTTAGAAGTTATTCTTATTTTACTTTACAACTATTTGAAAAATATTTTATTATAATTTCTATTGTGAAAAAGTTATTTTTATTTACTTAAGAGTTATTTTTTGTTAATTGGATTTGTCTTTAATTTTAATTTTATTATTTTATATTTTTTAAATATAATATATATTATTTTTTAGTTAGAATTTAAAATTTTAGTAATATTAATAATTATATATATTTTAGTTTTATAAAATCAATAAATTAGTTATAAATTTTTAATTATTAAATTATTTTATCTTTTAAATTTTGATATAATATTTAAAATATTGTATCAAATATTTCTAATTTTCATTGGCCTAATAAAACTAATGTCATGAAATTCAAATCTTTAGATAAAGTCTATTGATGTTTAAATTCACATTCATGGCATTCCAAACGGTTGAGCTTATATTATTTCTTGGTATCTTCCAACACTTCATGATATTGCTAACTTCCAAATATGTCCACTATTTGTGAATGCAACTTCATATGGCAACTAGGATATTCCACTTAGTGGACACCTTGTTAGTTGTTCTCCTTGGATTAGTACAACAATGAAATGATAGAAATTTCAAAGTAAAAATTTACCAATTATAATGTTAATTATAATGCATTAAACTTAATATGGTGATTAGAAATTTCACAGTTTATTATTCACTTTTGTTTATGCAAGTTATATTTTATGTGTTAGCAGCATGCAGAGCATAAAGGAGAGCCAATTGGAAGTGACCACACATTATGCAAAGGTCAGAGTTGACAGGAAACACATCCCTATATATATAATGATAAAATATAGAGGAATATAGGAGTATGATAGAGGATATGTTTTGATGTAGGAATGACATATACATCATGATTGTAACTGCTGGGGTAGAGACTTAGACTTGACAAAGGATGGATAGATGATGTATGCATTCGATGATTGTTTATATATATATATATATCAGGAGAGTTGCTAGTACCAGGTAATTCTAGGTTGTCTTACTTTGATGTGTATGTGATGTTCTATTTTTTTATTCTTTATCTTTTGTTGTCAATCTCTAGCTACTTGACCGGGGCATAAACTGACTACAAAGACTTGACTAAGGACTAGAACTTTAGACTGGTATCTTCTCTACATTTCTTGCTAACATTTGGTTATGTTGTTGGGACTTTGGAAGAAGGTAGTTAAAGATTGAAAGGGTAAAACATCCAAAGAAGTAGTAAAGAGTTCCAAAAAAGAGAGAAGGCAAGGTTGGTGGGAAAATTTTCAAATTACAGAGGAATTCAAGTCTCCTTAAGTTTCTACCTCTGTGAGAGGGGGCAGACACTTAATGGGATGGCGAGTGGAAAGGGGGTAGGGTCTGTAAGGACCTTTCAAATGATGTGACTCTTCAAATAAGGATTCCATGGGATAAAAGAGGACTAATGGAACACCAAATCAAGAAAACCCATGGTGAAATGGGAGAAGTGGAAGAAAAGTGAGATTGTCAAAGAAATCAAAATTGGTATGGAGATAAGCAAAGAGGAGAGATTGAAGAAAATTTAGGAATGACGAGAATGTTACCATAGAAAAATGGAAAGGAAACAATAGATTAATAAATGAGGAAAAACAAAAGTTAAAGAAAAAAAGGAGGAAGAAATTGAAGAGTGTGCCACTATGGGTGCTACCGGAAGGATGGAAGAAGACAAGCGTTTCACAGAGAACACTACTAAGTGTGCCGAGGGGGATCTAGAGAAAGGATATCAGAAAGTGAAGAGATAGAGGGTGTTATGGAGATTGTTGTTGAGTGCACCACTGTGGGTGCTGCTGGAGAAAAATGTAGAAGGGCACATGAAGAAACAAGTGAATTATGGTTTATCTGCAAACCGTCAATAAAGAGGAATTAACATCAAAAATTTTGAAGATTGATGAGGAATATATAGAGGAGATAATTTGCTGAAGCATAAAAGTTATGAAAGAAGGAGGAGAAGATGCAGTAAATATTGAGAAGAGTTTTAAGGATTTTGGAAGGTTATTTCAATCATCATTGGATGCTAATAGGATGTTGTTTACAAATAGAAGAGTATCCCCTAATTTAAAGAGACACAACCCCTAGACCATGAGCCACCCCAAGTGGCACATAAATTCAAAATAATTTTAGTAGAGAAGGAAGATATTCAAGCAAACAAAGAAGCAAGGAGAATAGCAGAGATCTGGAGCAATTTCATAGAGGTTTTCAGAGAGTACTTTGATATCTGACTATAGAGAAATAAGGGAAGAGATGAAAAGCAAGTTGATAGAAGACATCCTAACTAGAGGAGTGGACTAGAAAAAACTCATCATAGAGTATCAGAGATTTTGAGAAGACCAATCATGTATATTCCTATCAAGCTACCAATCATTGAGAAAGACACTACTGAAGAAACTAAACACATCTTTGTGTAGGAGTCAATTTGGAACTAGAAGGGAGTAAAAAGAGATGAAATCAAGATATTTGAATTCATAGACATCTTTTAGAATGAAGTATTAAAGTGGTATAGGAAGACATGCCTAAATAGTGACAAGGATTAGGATGAGATCAACAAGCTATTTTTGGAGAATTTTGAAGTTTCTGATGTTTTAACAGAAGGACTAAGTAAGATGAGATATTTTATTTTGTTAGATAAGGAATCCATAAAGGAATTTAATAGAATATTTAAGGATACAAGTAGCAATTTGGAGGAACCACTGACTAAGAAGCAAAAGATAGAATAGTTCATTTCTAGAATAAGCCCTAAAATAAGTTTAGTCCTCGATGGATGAATATTTGAGACATATGTAGAAGTAGTTACACTAGCCTACCAGATAGAGTCTCAATCTTGGCGTAGACATGATAAGATGAAAGAAAACCTAGAATTGGAGAAGCTAAAGTTAGAATTGGAGCAGTTCAAGCTGAGGCAGGAGATCTTGGCTAAGTACAAGGAGAATACATAGAAGCAAAGACCTAATATTTGGTGCTCATATTGTACAAAAGAAGGTCACTTGAGAAATGAATTCCCTAGGACAAAAGGTGAAAGACAAGTTACCGCAATAAAAGAAGACATCAAAGAAATAAAAAGAATCAATTCAATATATTGTGGATTATGTGAAGACTACGATGACCATGAAACACTTGATTGTCCTTCACAGAACTTCTGGATGAAAAGAAAATTTGTTACTGAAGAAGAGGAAACTTGGTACACAAATTTAGCAGAGAGTAAGAAAATGTCATATCTAGAAATAAACTCACATGATCAAAGATATAAACAATCAAATTGGAGAAATCAAAGGAATATCAATGCAATACAAAATTCAAACTCTGGTAGCCCATCCTATGGAAACAACTATAATAATGATGAAAAAGAGTAATTTGGAGGTTACAGAGGAGGCAGAGGTCATGAGAGAAATTAGAGAAGAAGAGAGGATGCCACATGTTTCAATTGTGGTAAGCTATGACATTTTGCTAATGAGTGTTGGGATGAAAGGAAAACACAATGTTCATTTTGTAGTAGTATAGAGCATGATCTAGTTTCTTGTGAAAGGGCATAGTTTAGTACTTTCAGAATGCACAACCACAAACTAAGAGTGATGAGCTATAGAATCTAGACAACTTAAAAGGAGTGAGAATCATAAGAAGAGAACCAAAGGGTTAACAATGAAGAACCTATCAGAAGAACAATAGGAGGAAGACCACATATCTTCAACTAAATCTAAAGAAGAAGAAGAGTACTATTGGAGAAGAAAGCAAAAACATACTGGAAAAGATTAAAGAATAAGCAAGGAGAAAGTTGTGGTACAGAAAAGATAAGGAATGAATACCGAAAGGCATGATGTCACTAAGATAGAAGAGGAAGACAGTGAGGAGGAAGAAGAATTTGTTCCCTCTAAGAAACAACATGAAGAAGTCGTCAAGTAAGATAAACAAACTATAAGGAAGGAACAAGAACCAGAGAAGTAGTACAAGCAATTTCTCACTCATGGAGACGTAGAATCTCGCAAGAAACTAGCTCAATTCACACAATAACATAGACTTATTAAGAAACTAAAGCAATTTTCTAAATACTAGAATAAGGAGCAAGGTCAGAAGAGTCAACTCTAAAGGATGGGAAGAACAGATAGAGAATGGAAGAAAAAACTAATTATTGTGGATGTTCACATCAATGACAGAAAGGTATGGAATGTGATGATAGATCTGGGAGTAGATGTAAACATGATCACAAAGAAGCTATGGGAGTAGTTAGGAAGACCTAAGTTGACAGAGATAGCTTAAAATATAATTTTAGCATATAGATCTAATATGCATACAATGAGAACATGGAACCAAGTGGAAGTTAACCTAATGGGGATCAAACAAGTCTTAGAATTCATGGTTGTATCCATGAAGGATCAAGGAGAAGCTTTCAATGCACTTTTAGGGTTGAGATGGTTTGTGGATGCAAACGGTGTTATATAGACTCCCAGAAAGAAGAGCTATCTTTTTCTAATGATCACAAGACTGTCAGCATCCCTTTGGGATCACCAATGGAAGAATCATAAATAAAAGAAGCCAATCAAACTCAAGACAATGATAAGGAAGCCAAGAATCTCTACACAATTTAAAGGCTGGATATGGAAGAGACAAGGGAGAAGTGGAGATAGAAGATAGTCACTATAGCATAGATATTTCAAGGAGGTTTTAGAAGCTTGGATGAGAGAAGAACTGAAACTAAAACAAGGAAAATGTTAGGCTACTGAACCATATGCATGATAGGAATAGCAAGGAATACATACCGCAATCCTCTATAGTTCATCAAAACCAACCACAGACCACTTGTGACATAATAAGGATAGACAAGAAGCTTATATCTCAAAAAGATCGGCAAGTGGAGCACAACAAATAGAGAAATTGACATACCAACATGACTAGGTTACCAGAGATATAGATAGGATAGTCACAACTAAGGAGGAAGAAAAAAGGGCAAAAGAGCGCAAGGAAAACATTGTGGAGAGGTTTCTTTAGATACCAAATCAATAGATCATCAATCTTTGGAAGAAATAAATTGATTGTGGAAAGATTCTTCCATGACAACACACTGTAACAAAACCTAGCTGCTAATATGGAGCATAACTTAAGTCATAGGAGTAAAGAAATAAAGTAATGAAGAAAAAGAATAAAAAAGGTAAGCAGAAAAAAATAGGTCAAAAGGGGATGTATTTAACCCTAATCTCACCCAAGGAACTTCACTTTGCTCTCATACTTTGGTGAAATTTGAGCTTCAAGAGAAGAATCAAGCAACAAAAGTAGCAGTGAAGAGTATAAGAACACAAGCAACTAGTAAATACACAATGGTAACCCCTAAGATAATCAACATCAAACACAAGTCATGATTGAAGTTTAAGAAATACCCTAGGAAACCTTAGAGGTGGATCCAGATGGCATATTCTTAAATGTGCCAATAGATGTGGTCTACAAAACGGATGTAAGGAAATACATTCATAACACTTTGGTGGAGATCAACCACATGAAATTTGAAGAGCTAAGGGACACACTACTGGGAGATACATGGC
This sequence comes from Cunninghamia lanceolata, assembly GCA_027924645.1. Taxonomy (NCBI): domain Eukaryota; kingdom Viridiplantae; phylum Streptophyta; class Pinopsida; order Cupressales; family Cupressaceae; genus Cunninghamia; species Cunninghamia lanceolata. The sequence continues at coordinate 2,159,299 of BSBN01000677.1, read as the reverse complement.
ATCTACCTAAATATACAAGCATTCTGACAAAGAAACTAGATATATGGAAAGACTTCCCCGACTTCACAAATGCCCACAAATGGGTAAGGATCATTTTAAGTAGAGTGCATGCTAGGTTTATATATCTAGACAAACCCTATAGAATAACAAAGGAGGCCATTAGGATAGTCATAGGGTTAAGTGTCATAGGAACTGGTAATGAAGGCTATCAGAACAGATCAAGTGAGGGAACTAATTGGATCTACAACAGATGGGAGAAATATGCATGTGAAGGACATCAAAGATCTAGGGGTGAAATATGCCACCATGGGCATTGCATACTGTTGCTCAAATTTTTGAACATGAAAATTTCAAAAAAAAAATTGGCCCTATATTTAATGTACTTGATCTCATTGCTACATTTGAGTCCTCCATTTCTTGTAATAATAAAATGTCATTGCCATCCACTAGTCTCTTCAATTTCATAGCTTTATATAGGGAAGGCCAGTAGAAGGAGGAGCTACATATTTTGTTTACTCCACCATTCCCCTAAAATGTTCTTGTGTATATCTTCAATCATTGCAAGCCTACATTCTCTCAATGCTCACTAGCTACCTACATTTTCTATATGCTCAATTTTTCATTTGAGGTGGATGAAGGATATTGGAGAAAGGAACAGGCGTTTGATAGATAAAGAGCTAAATGCTATGTTTCTTCTTCTATGGCATTAAAGTTTGTGCAACCTTCTAGAAGACAATTAGGTTTATCACACCTTTAATGGATGTTATGTATGTAAGTTCCTATACAATGTAAGTGATGGGTGTCTCCATCCATGAATTCAAGTCTCTTGATGAAGAAACAAAGAAGACTATTCTAAAAGTTGTGAAATAGCTATTGATCTGGAGCACAATTAGCACAAGATGTTTTCAAGGTTTAACTTATTTGATGTAGATTTCTGTAAGCAAATGATAGATATGATGCATGGTTTTCACAACTCTATAGGTTAATTTGGTATTATCTTTCAGACTTCTGGGATCTCCTTCCATTACTTTCCAAGTAACATAGCAATTCTTAAAGTATCCAAATCATTTTATCAAAAATCTGGTTGATGTTACTTGTTATCCTTTGTTATTGTTACTAAATTATGTTTGTAACCTAATTTAGCAAGGCCTAGGCAATAGTTGTTGGAAAGGGGAAAAGAATCTATTTATGTGCATGATCACTCAATCAAATGCCTGTTATCTTGACAAGAGAGAAATGAAGGATCACTTATCAGGATAATGTGATAGCTCAAGCTAGGCTGTCAAACCATCCTGATAAGTGAATTTATCTAAAGACAAGAAAAAAGGCATTCAAGGAATGATAGGTATCTAACTGATTTCATCTTTCAGTTATAATGTTACTAAATATTCAGTGCCACAGTATAGTGCCAAAGGAAAGGTACTTATAAACTGTCATTTCATCATCATATTTTAAACATGTGTTTAAAGAAGTTTTAGTTGTTTTATGCTATGTATTTGATTCAGAAAGAAAAACATACATAAATCATTGTATAAATTAAAATAATTGATTATATTCAAGAGAGTGTTTAAATATGTCCCACACAAGCTGTGGGAAAGACTAAACTAAGCCAATTTAACAAAGCATGCAAGCTAGACATATGAGGAGAGTGATATCCATCATTGCCTTTAAGTGTTGGTGTTGATCCTCCTATCTGCATCTCAATCTTCATGTTTTTAGCTTCCTACTCCTGATCAAAATGATGAATCGACAATCTTTGAAAGGTTTAGTTAGAGCTCAAGATATACAAACTCATCATATGCCTTATCAACAGGTATATAAACTTACAATCATAATGCTACAATTGGATCATTATCAAACATATGCAAAGAAGAAAAAATCAGATTATCAGATGAAAGCCAAATCATCAAGAGAAAGAGCATTAAACTTTCAAAGGTATGTTTTATATGCTAACTTGTTTGTTCACTGTGCAGGTATAGAAGAAATTATGCTACTAATTCATTTTTATGAAATAAGAATGTAGATAAAATGGGCTCCCATAAGGGTTGAGCCCATCATGCTCAAAATAATGTCATAATGTAGAAGTATTCAATTTTTAAACACTTTTATCAAGGTGTCATTAAAAGAATACATTTTTTGACAATAGACAGTTACTAGAACTAAGAAATGTTCACTACACTTGGAGAAACCATGAAGGAGTAGATCTTTGGCAATAGATAGTTATTAGAATGAGCTATTCCCTACCTTTGGTAACTACCTAATGTCAAAGTGAAAATTTACTTTGACAACCAAGACACAATGGTTCATTACAGCCTTGTAAGAGGATAGTTATTCCATATCAAGAGGTACGGTTGTATCATAATATGGGCAGCATTTAAGAACAAGTACTTTTCCACCTTTTGTTATGAATGAAGTATAAAATTGCTATTTAGATATATGTAGAACCATACATCTGTACGAGAAAGAAGTCAAGAGGATGTGGAATAGTCATGGAGCTCATTGTGTCATCAAGACAAACAAGAAGGTACAGTCATCATTCCAAGGGATACATCAAATGTGGGACATTATGCATACCATTCATCTATGTAAAGAGATATAGTCAAAGATAGGTTGGAGCTGAATGGACATATTTCCTTGTTCATCAAACAACTGAACCAAAGTCAATTATGATCACCTACAAATGCAGTCAAAGGTTGGAGCAACAGAAGGCATATGAGATCATTGTTCTTTCTAAAGCTAATTGTAACTAAGAGAAATCATTGATTAATATTGCTAAAAAGATAAAAGAAGAACATGGAACAGAAGACACAATACATATAAATTATGCAAACTTAGTCTACATGTAAGTCAAGAATGGTGCAACTACCTGTTGCAAATCCAAAAGAACACCAAGCTTGCATTGAGGCCAAAGCATGATAATGCAATGTCAAAATATCACAAGAAAGATCCTGGTGTTCTCTCCATCAGTCAAGGAAGTAAAGAATGGAGCATATAATAGACCAAGATCTATTCATGTATTTACTCACGTCCATATAAAGAGAAAATCTGATATGCCATTACCAATGACAAACAAAAGGGAACTGTCATCTTTTATTTTGTATCAGAGGAAAGTAGTAAGAAGATGTTCAAAACCCATCAAGGTTGTTTGAAAAGTTAGAATTCTTGAAATATGTGGAAGTTCAGACACAATGGCTTTGAATGCTTCTATAGAGTATACAAGAGGACATAATGTGTTTCAATCCTTATGAGTGTTTATGTTAACTCAAGAAAGGTGAACCTATCAATTCATGTCGGCCTATGCAAATGCCATAGAAGACTTTGTATTTAAAGCAAAGTGAAAAGAAGAAATAGAAGGTCGAAACCCTAGCAGTGCATGATGGCTCATATATATAAACCCTTGTCTTTTCTACAGACCCAATGAGAAAATATAGCCACTCTCTAAAGCTCCTAGAATGATTTTATTACTACAGTATATATTTCTCCAAAGCATCAAGACCCATAACATCATTCAAGAGAAATTTTAGATACAGTGACTTTGAATAATTCTACAGAATAAATAGTGAGTTTGTTTGAGCCATGAGGGTTTCTATTTGAAAACTCCATTACAATATCAAGGCCATGTTGTTACAGACCCAAAATGTGGTATTTATTGCAGCTTGAAGACCCGTAGAGAAGTTTATTGTGTTGTTATAGAAGGTGCAATCCAGAGCATAAGGAAATCTTCATTTCACAAGTATTGCATTATTCTATTATGGGTCAACCTCTTTTCACACATAGCAAAGCCAAAATGCAAGAGATATAATATATATGGGTTCTCATGGCTGCTGACTGAGAACAAGTTTTCCTTTCTATATGGTAAAACCCACATCATATTTGCATTACAAAGATTTTAGATACAAGGGTCATAGAGGGGTTGGTGTTTTACAAATGAAAGAACAGTGTAATATCATTATCTTTTGCATATTTTTAAAAAAATAGAGAGAAACCCAGTTCGTGTTGCTGCCTGACAATCAATTTTTGTTACAAAACCTTATCATTATTGACAGAAAGAGACAAATATAGAAGAGACAATGAGTTTCAAGCCCATAATGGTTTGAAAAGTGCTAAGAAAATTAAGCTTGGCTACAACCTTACATACAGAGATAACCAAATAGGAATAGCATCTAACTCCTTGTTACTTCCAAGAGAACAAGAGGACGATACAGAGTTCAAAATATGGAACTTACACAAGGAATCATGGTGTAAATGCTTAAGGATTACTTTCTCATGGTTGTGACCTCAAAGAAGAGGGGTATATCAATGGAGAGCTCAAGCTAGTCATCCATGGCGGTTCCAAAATCAAGAAAAGAGATACCAGTAAAAACACATAGAAGACATACATCAAAAACCTATCATGGTCATGACTTAAAAGCCAAGTTTTGCTTCTAAAATGAAACAATATAGTCAAATATGTCATAGAGGAGTACTTACCTTACCATTTCCTATCAAAATCTTCAAAAGAATCTAGCAAAATCCCTCAGAAATTGTAGAGAACCATGAGTTTTGCTTCAAACCCTAACCTCCATGGAGGTGGGTGTTAAAGACCAGCAATCAAAGACAAATGCAAATGATATTTTAGGGTTGTTTCCTCCTTTTTATTCAAACAACTTAGTTCAAGTTTTTGTGTTTTGACTTCTTTTTTGTATGAATCATTGTTATCCATTGCAAGGTTCATGGTCAACACTTAAAATTATCACAACCTAATGGTGCCATAGGGGCCCGTGAGGGTTTTATCTCTTCATTTTGTTTTTATACAATGTCAAACATAAATAATTATGTGAAGGTAAGGCTTTATGCCTTAATCTACATGGAGATAGTGTTCAAAAGGAGCTATAAGGTGTTTTTATGTCAAAATGTATGTGATGCATGATGCATGGTGAGGCAATATATTTGCATGGAGTGATAAGGTAACTTATGTGTAAAAGAAAACATGCAAGGTATGTGATGTATGTATGCATGGGAGTCATAAGGAGTAGCTTATTGAGTTCTTTGTGTGATTTAAGATCATTAATCAAACCATGCATGGGAGATATAAGGGATAAGAAAATGGATATTTTATGTGTATGTCTATACCATAAGGCATGTGTGTGTCTTGTAATGGAGCTTGACATAATGACTTGATGAAGTCATGGATTTCCACTTTGGGCAAATTGTTTTGTTTTTTACTAAGTATAGAGCAATGAGGGTGTCTTACAAGCCTTGTATTTTTCTTTTTTCTTTTTCAATATCCTAAAGGCTAAATTAATGTATAATAACACATATTAAGTGTAATATTTCTATAAATTTCCTTAATACATGTTATAGTTAATCGTTAGTAACAAATAAGACCTAGATATAACATTTATTAAGGTAAATAATTATTGCCTTTAATATTTGTTATTATAGGTTAATTGCACCTTCATAAAAATGCAAAAAAGAAGATAGAGATAAACTAGAGTCAAATTGCTCTATTTTTGGTCTTGGGGCCTATTTTTTACTTTTCTTAAGTCAAACATGTGACTTGAAGTTGTGAGCTAAAATAGCTCATCTTGGAGCATTTTTAGGGCCTAATTTTTAGGCTTTTTATTCTTGCTCGCCCAAGCAACCTTGATTTGCTTTTTGATAGCTTTTCCATGCAGTTGTGGAGTTGAGTTCACTAGAGTTAGCTTCTTAGGTCCATGGGATAGATTTTTGTATATAATGAGAAAAATCTTATGCTTTTTCTAGTTCTTACCTTTTTGCTCTCTTACACATTATAGAGAAAAACAGTGTTTTGTAACTCAATGTTTGCAGATTTATCGATTACATCAGGTTATAGGTTTTATTCTTTGTCATTTTTATGCAATTGATTCCTTTATTCTTTTAGAAAAAGCAAGTGTCTACCTTCTCATTTGTGTTGTCTTTATGAATGATTTGATGAGATTTTATTGTGTTTACTATCAGAACCTTTAAAATCATTGTCTCATTTGTACTTGCATGTATTGAATAGCAGTAAAAGTCATAGGTCTTAGGTTGTGCAATTAGAAAAAATTTCTTTCATACTGTGAGAACCCTATTTTCCTCTAAGAAGAAAATTATTTCCTGCCTCCCTTAGAAATATTTTTGTGATCATATTGCCAAAGTGAATTGTGTGGATATATTTTTTTGAGATTCATTGTGAGTTAGAGTTGCAAATTTCCATCAAATTAGGTGCATCACCAAACTTTTAAGTTACAGTTTTAGTGCTTTTAGTAGGTCTTTTCAACCCTTTTCCTACAAAGTTATTAACACATTTGAAAATTATAAGGGAACCAACCCATAATCTAGAGGTTGAAGCTCACCATAGGTCACCCATAGCCTGAGTTTGATCCCATGTTACACAGGATTTGTAAGCTTCACAACTTTACATAACAGGTGCAATCCTGCAGGTTAATAGTTTTTGGCATGCCCAATAGGACTTTGGATTGATTTTCAGTTCAAAAAGAAAGAATGTATTTCTTTGTTGTTTTGGTATGATCAGCAAATTTTACAGCCTTTTAGAGGTTTTATTTTAAAGTGCCTGGCGACTCTAACTTTCTGGTTTGATAGATCAAATTTTTTGAGCCTATGAAAAAGTACCAAACAAGATCAAGCAAAGATCCTGAAAAGAAGCATATTCATCTGTCACCGCCGAAAAGAAGAGTTAAAGTATATAGAGTGGTAAAGCCATCAAATACAATAGTTGTAGATCTGCCAAATTCACATCCTGAATTTGCTTCTCATCAAAATCCTTTATTTGCATGTTCTTTAGTACTTGATAGTTCTCCACCATCAAGTCCAAAAGAACATGTACCTATTTTCAAAGAGGAACCTATTTTTCAAGAATATGAAGAAGAACCTATTTTTCAAGAGATACCAATACCTATTTTCTAGGAAGTACAAGTACCTATTATTCAGATGGCAGTAGCTAGACCACCACCACCGCCTAGAATTCAACCATTTGTGACTTTTAATGGGGACAACCCATTGAATTTGTAGTAGCATGATGTAATACCAGTAGCTGCACTAAAAAGCCTGCCTAGTTTCACTAGTGAAGATGGAACCACACCGATGGAACACATTAGAGATATAGCATCATTATGTAGTGTTCATCATATCACACAAGAAAATATAGCAATAAGGCTATTAGCAGCATCTTTCAAAGGTAAATCTCTTGAAAGGTTTAGAGGATTAAGAGTTAATTCTATTACATCATGGGATGAGCTAGGATCTACCTTGAATAGGTAGTTTCAAGATAAATCAGATCATCTATCACTTGTTGAGCAGATGATAACCATCAAGAGGGCTCCCCAAGAATGGATGTCAAATTTCAATTTCAGGTTTCAAAGGACCTGGAATAGAATTCCACAAATGGTAAAGCCTTCACCTGAGCATGCATTTCTATATTAGCTTAGAGCATTGAAATTTGATATTGCTATTACGATTTAATCAATGGGTGGGGTTACTTTATCAGGTGCATTTGATATTGCTATTAGATCTGAAAATAGTTTAATTCAAGCTGGCAAAATTGCACGAAGGCCTCTTATGCCTATATTTCCTAACATTCAACCCTTAATACCAATTTCAGTGCCTCCTATTGTATCAATACCTACTATACCAACCTTTTGCTATCAAATAGCTATAAAAAATAATGCTAATCCAATCCATTTTGATATACAAGAGCTTAAGGGTAATCAACAAAATACAACAAAGTTATTGCAGACTATTAGTAATGACTTAGTGAGTCTCAAATACAGAAAAATCAAAATAGTAGACCATACCATGCCCCATATCAGGCAAATAGGCCTACTTATCAAGTAGATTACCAAGGATAGAGAAGGAATTACAACAACAGGCCAAATCAATAGTATAATACCAATGATGTCATCCCATCAAAAGAGCTTGTCCCTATGCAAAACAACATGGTTCAAGATTATCTATGGTGCTATCCGTGCAACCAACCTCATAACCAGGCTACTTGCATGAATGGAGTGGTCAATCAAGCACTTATGGTCTAGAATAATTATGCTTCTACTAAAAATATAGTGAGTGATGTTAATGATCAGCTAGATTCCCAAACTTAGCATAATAATCCTGATGTTGCTTTAATGAATTGGCAAGTTAATGATTTTTGTGGAGTAAATCAATTACGAGGGTAGAAACAGTCATTTACCAACATTGCAACAAATACTAGATCAAAAAAGAGAGCTTTTGAGTTACAACAACAAGATGATGTCAGCAAACAACAAGCTAACAATGTACAACAATAGACTGATAAAGGCAATACTAAGCTTTTGCAGGTCGGTAAAATCAACCTAAAGCTTCTACTTCTCAAAATGTTCATATTCTGCCAAGAGTACAGCAAATAGCTGATAAAAGACAGTTGGAAGCTCAATCACAACCAACCAAAGTACAATTAGATGCTATTGTTCCCAAAATACAACAAAAGGTTTGTGGTCCTTCTTTCAATATTCTTGATCATATGAAGAAAGCCACTATTAGCATGTCTATTTTGTATGCATTACACATCCCAGTTCAGAAAGATTTGTTAGAAGATGTTTTAGCTTAGTTGTTTTTGTCAAATGAGGCACAAAAAAGTCAACCCCAGGTTGTACTCACTAATGAAACACAAAATAAGAATGAACAACCAAAGCAAGTCAGCAAATCACCTCCTTTTTATGTTACCTTTATAGTTGGCAACCATCTAGTACATACCTATATGATAGACTCAGGAGCTAGTAGCTCCATTATGCCCAAAACATTAGCTGACAAGCTTGGTTTGAATTATGAACCTATTGCAAGAGGGGTTGTTCAATTAGATGGTACTAAAGTTAACACAGTAGGGATGTTGAAAAATCTTGGTCTTACCTTACATGTGTGCCCAAATTTTGTAATCCATCAAGACATCCATGTTATTGATATGCCACCTCACCTGGCCATTTATCTATCTAGAGACTTCATAGAAAAATTAGGAGGCTATTTATCCTCTGATTAGACTCACCTATTTTTTAGAACTAGATATGGTACTAAAGTCACCATAAAATCAGAGCCATTAGCAAATAACCATCTTGAACCATATACACCCAATCCAATCAATGCCGGTGCAGTCATGGTAGGAGAGTTCATAGAATAAATTGTCCAGACTGTGCATCAAGAGTAAACACAATAGAAACAACTCAAGAAATGGAACAAAAGAAGATTAAGTCATTCATTATATCAAATAATTCAAATAGTGATCAGCTAGCAACATGTGGGCTTGCAATATGGACTCAAAGGCCTAATTACATACATGTGCAAGATAAAGCTTTGAAGCCTCACATAAATCTAAACTAAGAATTATGAATCAATTGCTAACTACTTTCCTAAGGATCTATATATATATATATATATATATATATATATATATATATATATATATATATATATATATATATATATATATATATATATATATATATATATATATATATATATATATCATTTCTGGGCCAATAGATTCCTCTGCATCAGCTAAGGAAGGTCACAAACTCCAATGAAGAGTTGTAACATGTTCACAGATAGATTGGACCTAAATGCATAGAACACTTCCTCAGATGAATGAATCAACATGCAGACCTTTGGGGAAGGTCAGCCATGAACCACAAGACATTGAATGATGTGTCATTGAGATCCGCAAGTCAAGGAATGATCTGCAAGCTTTCTCCTTTAGCTAATTATCAAGAACTATTAGAATGCTCTTCTCTAAGAAAATAGTTGATCTTCTGATAGCAATATCTTTCTGGTAACTGATCCAAATGCTCTTAATTCTTGATATGATGTAGATGAATGAATGTAGATACTAAGTCCAGATCTGTAAGGTGTGAATTTCCAAAACTGGACCACAAGCTGAAACTGCTTCTGACTAAATTGCTTTGAACTGAACTAGAAAATGAAAGAACTAAAATGCAAACAAATTGAAATGTAAATATTTTTGGTTGATGCAAGATTACTCTTGAACTAGGGATGCTCCTGCATCAGACATCCAGGGTTATTGAAAAAGTTTGTCCCTCACTTTGCTAGGGCTAGGGGGGAACCAAGACGGTCCACCTCAGCCTGAGAAATCCATGATGAATCTTCTTCCGGTATGCCTTTCCACTTCATAAGATATTATTTGTATTGTCTTCCTCTAGTGTTGCGTCCAACTCTATTGTCCAAAATGCCTTCAATCTGCTCCTATGGTTGTTGTGGTAACTGCTTCTTCAAGTCTTCTTCCATGCTATCACTGAACTTTGTTTCATGATACTGATAAAGATCTATAATGTTGAAAATAGGTGAAATACCCAAGGTCTCTGGTAATTCCACTTCATATACATTTCCTGAATCAAATTTCCTGAGTATCCTACAAGGTCTAAACTTCTTCATCTTTAACTTGTTATAAGTCCCAATTGGAAATATTTCTTATCTCAAGTACACCATGACTTCAAATTCCTTATTCCTTCTCTTCTCATCAACCTTCTCTTTGTACTTACTGTTCATATCCATAAAATGTTTCTTCACTTGATCATGCATTGTCTTCATATGGTCGGCAAATTCTTCTGCTTTTGCACTCCTCTTTTCTTTTGTACTAATGTCTATCAACTCTGCTACTCCTCTAGGATTCACTCTGGTAAAAATATCAAATGGTGTTCTTCCAGTACTCCTATATACTGAATCTTGTGAAAGAATGAAATCCCAACTTTCAGATTTGTCTCCAACCAAACATCTCAACAAGTTTCCCAAACTCCTATTCAATACCTCTATCTGTCCATCTATTTATGGATGAAAAGTAGAACTAAACTTCAAATATGTCTTCATCTTCTTCCAAAGCATCCTCCAAAAATAGCCAACAAACTTTGTATCTCTGTCTGAAACTATACTCTTAGGTAATCCATGCAATCTCACAATCTCCTTAAAAATAGGTTAGCTACATGCACTACATTAGTTGTCTTCTTACAAGGTATGAAATGAGCCATCTTTGAAAATCTATCAACCACTAAAAATATTGAATCATGTCCTCTTTGTGTCTTAGGCAATCCTATTACAAAATCCATGCTTATGTCTTCCCAAGGTTTCTCTCGTACTGCCAAAGGTTTATACAATCCGGTGTTCTGACTACTTCCTTTTGCAACTTGAAAAACTCTACAACTGTGCACAAATCTTCTAACATCCTTATGTATCTGAGGCCAAAAGTAATTTTCACTTACCAAAGCCATTGTCTTGTTAATACCAAAGTGTCCTGCCAATCCACCACTATGCTTCTCCTTGATCAAATTATCCCTTATTGAACTACTTGGTATGCACAACTAACTTCCTTTGAACAACATATCTTCTTGATTGAAATAGTCCAACCACTTACTCCTATTTGTCACAACAAGTTTGTCATTGGCTTTCTAAGGTTATGCAAAATCAATGTCTCCCTCATACATGTTCTTCAATTCATCAAAACCCAACACCTCAACTCTCATCTATGTCAACAAGTTTCTTCTTCTACTCAAGGCATCAATAACTTTGTTTGATTTTCCACTCCTATGCTTCAACACAAAAGTATAACTCTGTATGAATTGTACCCATCTCATATGTCTCTGATTCAACTTACCTTGACTATTCAAATATTGCAAAGCTTGATGATCTATATACAACACAAACTCCTTAGGCAACAAGTAATGTCTCCACTTCTTCAAGGCTTGAATTATGACATAGAATTCTTGATCATAAACTAAATATCTTTTCCTTGCATCATTCAAATTCTCACTGAAATAAGCTATAGGTCTAGCTTCTTGACTTAACATAGCTCCAATTGCATTTCCACTTGCATCACAATCAACTTGAAATACCTTATTGAAATCTGGTAATGCCAAAACTAGTTGCTCTGTCACTTTCTACTTCAACAACTCAAAACTTTTGTCTACTCTAAATGTCCACTTGAAGTCTTTTCTGTCACCTCTCATTGTCTCACCTCTCATTGTCTCTATCATAGGGTTACGAACTTAACTAAAATTTTTGATGAAATTCTGGTAGAAACTAGCTAGTCCATGAAATGATCTAACCTCTCCAATGCTCTCCAGTGTAGGCCATTCAATAATTTCTTTCACTTTCTCATGGTCCATCTTCAATCCTTCTATAGAAATCACAAACCCCAAATATACCAATTCTTCCTTCACGAAACTACACTTCTTGATGTTTATCAGTAATTTCTCCTCTCTTAGTCTCTGCAAAACTTGTCTAATATGCCACAAATGTTCTTCTTTTGTCTTACTAAAAATTAGAATATCATCCAAGTACACAATCACAAACTTACCCAAGAATTTATTCAAGACGTCATTCATCAATCTCATGAAAGTACTTGGTGCATTTGTTAATCTAAAAGGCATCACTAACCACTCGTAAAATCCTTCATTTGTCTTAAAACCAGTCTTCCATTCATCAACTTCTCTGATTCTGATCTGATGGTATCCACTCTTCAAATCTATCTTTGTGAAATATCTTGCTCCACTCCAACAATCCATGATATCATCCATCCTAGGTAAAGGAAATCTATACTTAACTGTGATCTTGTTTATTGCTCTAGAGTCAGTACACATTCTCGATTCTCCATTCTTATTCAGTGCCAAAACTACAGGTACTGCACAAAGACTTAAACTTTCTCTGATCAAACCTTTCCTCAACAACTCTTATATCTATCTATTCAGTTCTTCATTCTCTATCGATCTCATCTGGTGTGCTTCTTTGTTAGGAAAACTTGCTCCTAATATAAGATCCATGTGATGACTGATACTCCTTATAAATGGTAATCCATCAGGTACATTGTCTCACATGATGTCTTCATACTCTATCAACAACTCTCTTATCTCCTCTGATTCAATTTCTTTCTTCACTACTTTCATGTTTCAAACCATCCAAAAATTTCCTTCCATCTACCAAATAGATTCTAGCATTCCCACATATCACATCTTTAGGATCATCCTCTAAATGAATCAAAGTAATTATTTTCCCATTTGTTGTTATAGTATATGTGTTCTTTCTCCCATCATGTATAGCTTTTCTAGCATATTGCCAAGGTCTACACAACAAGATATGACAAACATCCATAGGCATAATATCACACAAGACTTCATCATGATAAGATCCAATATGAAATTTCACCAAATATTGTTCACTCACCAGTACCTTATGATTATCCTAAATCCACTCTATCTGATAGGGCTTAGGGTGTTTCAATCTTTCCAACTTTAGCTTAGTCACCATCTCCTCTAAAACTAGGTTATTTGAACTACCACTATCAATTACAACTTTACAACACTTACCTTTGGATTTGCATCTAGTTCTGAATAGACTTTTCCTTTGTGATGGTTCCTCATTTGTTTCTATTTGAAATAGTGCTCTCCTCATCACCAATGATTCTCCTTTTTCAGGTTTACCAATAGAACTAGGTGATTCAACAAGTTCTTCTTCAACATAGGTTGCTCTTCCATTATTTTCTTTCCTCTTACTTGTAATACCCTAATTGCATTTAAATGCTCTATGTCCTTCACCTCCACATTTGAAACAAGTACTTCTGCATGTTCTCTTATCAAATCCTCTTCCTTCTCTTTTGTATCCTTTATTTTGGTATGCACTAGGGTTTCCTCTCAGGTAAAAATTTATGCCATCTCTCCAATAAGTACTATTATCTCTGTCATCCTTCCTAACTAGGCTATCAAACTTGTTATACTCCACAAATGATCTATCATATCCGAAAAGCATTCTTCCTCTAAAATTTTCCTCCTTTGCTTCTCTGTCTCTGAGCCTACTTCTTATTCAACTTCTCTTCAACTTTCCGAGCAAACTAATATGCTTCTTCCAAAGATGCCATCCTTACCAAACCTAGTTCTTCTTGAATGTTCAATCTCAATCCATTGATGTATCTTGGCACTTTCTCCTTGCTTGCTTCACTATGTCATGTCCTTATGATCATGTTATGAAATTCTTCAGTATACTCCTTCACAAATTTCTCCTTTTGTCTCAGCTTCTGCAATCTTTTCAACAACTCCAACTCATAGTCAATTGGTATAAACTAATTATTCAACTTCATCAACATCCGGTCCCAGTTTGTAATCTTTTCTTTTGATTTTGTTTCTTTCCAACTGAACTTCTTTCCACCATATAGCAGCATCTCCTTTCAACTTTGTCTTTGCAAATTTCACCTTCTCCGGATCTTCAATCTCCTCATATTCAAAGTATTCTTCCATGTCATTTAGCTAATTAATCAATTCTTTAGGGTTCAAATTACTAGTGTAGTTCAGCACATCAACTCTAGGTCTCTTTCCAATCTTTGAAATAGGTCGCAACATCTTTATCTGATCTAATTCTTCTTCTTCATTACCCTCTAGGGTTTTGCAAGTTTGTTCAACAAATAGAAAGTCTTCCACACCATCACTTTCAACATTAGGTCTCGGCATCAATCCTCTTTGCCTATCTTCTTCAATAGCATCCAAATGAATTCATATTGTTCTCATCAATTCCATCATCTCATCCATTCTATTATCCATTGTACCAATAGGAGGAACTCTTCATGGCAACAACTTCCTAGGATCAAGTGAAAACTACCTCAGGTTCGATGATTGAGCTACAAGCAACAATTGCCTCTTAATCGATGATTGGTTACGCATGAATAACCTACCTCAGTTTGGTGATCTTCTCACAACAAGATATTACGGAATACTCTTTGCCAATTCACTCCAAAGAATCAAACTTTCGGTCTGATACCACTTGGTGCAGTCATGGTAGGCGAGTTCATAGAATGAACTGTCCAGACCATGCAACAAGAGTAAACACAACGGAAACAACTCAAGAAATGGAAAAAAATAGATTCAGTCATTTAGTATATCAAATAATTTAAACAAAGATTGACCGGCAACATGCAGGCTTACAATATGGACTCAAAGGCCTAATTACATACATGCGCAAGATAAATCTTTGAAGCTCCTTGCATAGAATCTAAGCTAAGAATTATGAATCAATTGCTAACTACTTTCGTAAGGATCTACTACATCTATATATCATTTTCAGGCCAATAGATTCCTCTACGTCAGCTAAGGAAGGTGACAAACTCCAATGAAGAGATGTAACATGTTCATAGATAGGTCAGACCTAAATGCATAGAATACTTCCTCAGATGAATGAAACAACATGCGAACTTTGGGGAAGGTTGGCAATGAACCACAAGACATTGAATGATGTGTCATTGAGATCCACAAGTCAACAAATGATCTACAAGCTTTCTCCTTTAGCTGATTATCTGGAACTATTAGAATGCTCTGCTCTGAGAAAATAATTGATCTTCTGATAGTGATATCTTTCTGGTAATTGATCCAAATGCTCTGAATTCTTGATATGATGTAGATAAATGAATGTAGATGCTAAGTCCAGATCCGCAAGGTGTCAATTGCCAAAACTGGACCACAAGATGAAACTGCTTCTGACTGAACTACTTTGAACTGAATTGGAAAATGAAAGAACTAAAATGCAAACAAACTAAAATGTAAATATTTTTGGTTGATGCAAGATTACTCTTGAACTAGGGATGCTTCTGCATCAAATGCCAATCTTTCAATTTTTGATCAAGAAGAACCAACTACTGTCCAAGACCAAAATACACCTCTAGAGGGCATACCTAATTTAGCTTTAGATCAGTGGGAAGCACAAAATCATGAGACAAATCCTTTTGATCAAATGGATGAAATAGGCCTTGGTGTTTATATGATCCATGAGAAAGGTGCTTCTATTTTTAACCTGTTAAAAGGAGAAAATCAGCAAACTGTACAATCTGATAATGATGTTTGGCAGTTGTATTTTGATGATTCTAGAAGTAAAATTGGTGTTGGTGGAGAAGTTCTTTTAGTTTCTCCCACAGGTGAAAAGTATTATTCATCTTTTCATTTTGCTTTCAACTATTCAAAGAACTTAGCTAAGTATGAGGCACTAGTGCATGGATTAGAAAGGGCTAGAAAAAGAAATATTAAATGCCTTAAAGTATTTGGGGATAGTGAATTAGTGGTAAAACAAGTGAGGAATATTGCTGCTACTAAAAATGATTTGATGAAACTGTACAAACATAGAGTTTGGGATATGATGATGAGTTTGATGCTTTTAATTTGATATCTATATGAAGGATTGATAATAAATAGGCTGATAAGTTGGCTATTATTAGTGTTGAGTATGATATTCCAGCAGAAATGTAGAATGTTCATAATCCTCTTTATGTTAAAGTTGCTTTCAAACCATCAGTGCCAAACAATAATACGAGTTGGCAAGTCTTTGATAGTGATGAACAAATTGTTAATTTTCTGATGGAGGAAGCTAAGTTTTCTATAGGAAATCAACAGAAATGGTTGCAACAATATGATGATCAGACATCACAATTAAAGTCAAATAAATTATCTAAGGGTTTGGTAACCTTAGATTCAATATTTAACATGGATGATCATGTTAGAAGAGATAAAGCCATCTTATCTATGAAATAGGAACATTATGAGCCTATTGAGATATTCAAAGACAAGCTGCTTAAGCTTGGAAAAGTGTCCACCAAAGAAGAACAAGATTTTATTTAGCTGTCACAAATTTAGTGATGTATTTTCTTGGGAGTATGGAGATCTAAAGGGTTTTAACCCTGAGTTAGCTCAACACACTATTGAGCTTGAACCCAAGGCCAAACTAGTTAGATAGAAACAGAGGCCATTGAAACCAAAGCTGGAAGTGCTCATGAAGACTTAATTAAACAAGATGATAGAAGGTAACATAATCTTTCTAATTAAGCATACATATTGGGTTTCTAACTTAGTTCTTGTTAGAAAGAGGAATGGAAAAATTAGATTATGTGTTAATTTCTGTGACTTGAATAGAGCATCTCTTAAAGACCATTACCCACTGCCATCAATGGAACAAATCTTACAAGTTGTCTTAGGGTCAGAAAGGTTCTCTTTATTGGATGGTTATTTTGGATACAATCAAATTTTAGTGAAAGAAGAAGACCAGTATAAGACTGCTTTCACTACCAAGTGAGGCACAATAGCCTACAAAAAAATGCCATTTAGATTGTCCAATGCAGGGGCAACTTTTCAAAGAGCCGTGGATATGGCTTTTCATGGCCTCATAAATAAATTTGTACTTATATATCTGGATGATGTAACTATTTTTTCAAAGAAAGCTGAAGAACATTTTGAACATCTTAGGTAGATCTTTGAAAGATGAAAGGAATTTGGGCTTTCACTCAACCCAAAAAAGAGGATCTTTTCTATACATGAAAGGATTTCTACAATCTTATCATTACCTCTTCCAGCTCATAAGAAATGCTTATAAATCTTTCTCAGAAGAATCAACTTTGTAAGGAGGTTTATACCAAACATAGCAGCATTATTATAGTCCCTTACAGCCATGTTAAAAAAGAATATTCCTTTCAGCTGGACAAAGGAAGGTAAGCAAAGTTTTGAAGAAATCAAAGAGGCACTTGTTTCTACCCCAACATTAATTAATCCAAATTTTGACAAAGATTTCATCTTGTATGCATTTGGTAGTGTTGATACCATCTTAGTTATGCTCAGTCAGCAAAATAAAGAAGGATTGGAGCAACCTATAGCTTTCTTTAACCAAATTCTGCATGACTATGAGGTGAGCTATTCATTTATTGAGAAACATGTATTGGCTACCATAAGAAGCCTTAAAAAGTTTAAACACATGCTTTCTAACAATAGAATACAGTTGATGGTTGCCCATCTAACAATCAAGGAATTCTTGCTTAGCAAGGATTTAAATGACAAGAGGGCAGGATGGATAACAAAAGTTATGGAATATGATATTTAAATCAAGGTTACAGAGCTTGTCTAAGGCAAAGGATTATGTGAACAATTAGAAGGGATTGAAGAGAACAACAATCAACTTACAAAAGAGACTGAGACAATGCTACAAAACAAAGAACAAGCTATTATCCTAGCCCCACCTACAAGTTGGGTACAACAAATGATTCATTATCTGCATACTGGAGACTATCCTGAAGGTTTGGACAGGTTTAAAGAAGGTACTATAGGCTGCAGGCCATACCCTATGCTATAATTAATGGTATTTTGTATAAAAGGGATTTTAATGGTGTTTTGTTAAGATGTGTAGAACCAAAACAGATTCAGAAAATTCTGAAGAGTTTCATGACGGACCTTCTGGAGGTCACTTTGCACCAAGAACAATAGCTCTAAAAATCATGAGAGCTAGTTATTTTTGGCCAGAATTCTTTAAATATGCACATGATTGGGTGAAGAAATGTAACAAATGTTTAGTGTTTGCAGGGAAACAAAAGCTTGTAGCCATGCCTCTATATCCAATCCAGGTAGAACAACCATTTGGTATGTGGGGTTTAGACTTCATTGGTCCCATGAATCCACCATCAAGTCAAGGACATATAAATGGATACTAACTGCCACAGATTACTTCACAAAGTGGACTGAAGCAGTTGCATTGAAGGAGGTGTTGTGATGCTCACAACACACCCCATTTTACTCCTTAGCAAAATGAGGACCCCCTGCTGAAGCTCGTTTGCTTTGCTTGTTCGTGTGGTTTGCTTGGTGGTGAAAGGGAAAAAGGTGCTAAAAATTCAAACCTTGTTAGAAATAGTGGAAAATTTGCATTGGAGTACTAGGTCAGAGTACAGGTGAATTCCTTATTGAAAATAAATAGGGGTTGCTTTTTGAATTTTTCTAAAATTCGTTGTATTTTGCAAGTTATTGTTGTTTTTGGTAAATGTACAATTAGAGGGTTTGTGCCTTGTATATACAAAGTTCTTTGTATATGCAAGGTCATCTCATATGCAAATGCATTTGTATATCATATTTTTGTGTTTGTCACAAAAGGGGAAGTCGTCGGGTTTTCTTATTTTGTTGCTTTTTTCCTTGTATGCATTTGGAGAGTGTTCTATACATACATATAGGGTGGACCCGAAGGGAGTTAGGTTGGAGTGTATGCACGTTGAGAAGTCCTTATATATCAAGGTTTGTATATTTGGCAAATGGAAGACATACAAGTAAATATGCAAGATATTATACATAGCGCAGGATTGAAGAGATATTAAAGTTGGTATAATCAATGTATGTTCGGTACTTGTATATTTGGCGGATGCGAAATATACAATCATGAGATACAAAGAATAATATACATTGTGGAATTGAAATGTTATTAAATAATGCATAATGATTGTATACGTTGGGTTTTGTATGAGGGTATCGGGACACACACATTCCACTTTATACAACGCAAGTTCGAGGGTAAAGCAAATTTTGATAAATACAATGTATCGGGACTTAATGAATATCAGGTATACATTGTGTTTTATACAAGGTGGAATTAAGAAAGGTTCAAAGTTCAAGTGAATAAATAGTTAAGTCCATCGCTTGTATATTGGGGTTTGTATATTTGGATGAAATGAAATATACAATGAAAATATACAAACACTTTGTACATGGCGGAATTGGGGCAATTATGGAATAAGGTTAAGCTGTTGTATGTTTTCTGCCTTATGTATGTTTCAGGATATACAAGGTAAAATATACATTGTGTTTTATAAAACGCGGGATTGAAAGTAAATTGAAATACAATATAAATGATGCATTCAGACTTGAAGTATATTTCATGATGCATCGATTTATACAAAGCACGGAATGAAAAAGTTATCAAAGACAATAAAGTTAATGTATATTGTGTGTTGTACATTTTGTATATACAACTCCGATATACATTGCACTTTATACAAATCGGAACCAAAGGGATTATAAAATGAAGTTAAACTGTTGCATATTTTTGCTTGTATGTATGTTCGAAATGTACATCGCTTTTCACATACAAGCTGGAACTCAAGAAGATTAAAGTATAGTTAATTCAATGTATCACATCTGAATTGTATATTAAGAGATACATTGAGTTTTGAACATCACGGAGATACAAAGGAAAGGTAAGGTGGGTCCCAGCATTTGTACATTTGATGTTTGTATAATGAGAGTGTATGTTTTATGGTGTACAAGCAGATGCACATTCAGAGATACAAAACAGAAATACAAGATGGATGTCAGAAAAGAGTTAAAAATGGAGAAGTCCTTGTATATTCGGTGTTTGTATGTTTATAATGTACAATCCCGATATACAAGTAATCAAAAGGCATTTTGAAAGAATAAAAGGTAAAGAATACCTATATAATGTGTTTTTATATGTGATTATACAATAGAATATACAAGTGAGGTATACAAGCAGGGAGTAAAAAGGGTGTACAGAAAAGGTAAAGGGGAAAAGGGCTTTAGTTCAATTGTGTTTATAAAGTGATTGTATGTTCAAAGATACAATGAAAAGATACAAGAAAAACATACAATGAGATATACAAAAGAAAATGCATGTTTAATTAAGCTAACGGTCAAAAGTTTAAAAAAACTCAAACACTGAAAAAGGAAAGCCGAAGGTCGTAGCACATTAATTACTGTAATTAATGTGAGTTTAATGCTCAAACAAGGGGAATTTAACTAGGGTTAGGGCAGAATTATTGTTATTTTGCTTGCGAGATATATTGTTAACGTTGAAATTTGCAGAAAGGGCGCTGTCACAATAAAATTGAACGGAATTTACCAAATTAACGAAGTTACAGTTGTTGGGTGAAGGTGAAAGGTAAAAGTAAGTCAACATCAAGGGTTGAATGGTCACAGAAATAGGTATTTATCTTGGGACCCCATTTAATTTTTGAATGGTAAAACGTAACTGTTAGTTACAGTAATTTCGCTTTCAAAATGCATGCATTTGTTAAAATTACTGTTTTAACTATTAATTAGCTAAACAGAGCTTAGTCCCTTTAAGGGTAAAATAACAAACAAAAAAAGAGGTTAGGGTTAATGGTAGAAGAGAGATATTCACAATAAAACCCTAGATATGTAGTGGAAACAAAAATTGAGACATGTATACTTCTATAGGATGGACCCTAAATAGAAGGACTCTGGGGACGAAGTAAAGAAAGAGAGAAAACTAAGGAAGGAAGAAGAAACAGAGGAATTGCTGATATATAGAGGTTGTCCAACCTTGATTGGTACAAGCGGAATGGGTACTGATACAAACATAGGAACTTATGATGCAGAGGATGTGCTGAAGAAAATCATTGCTGCAGATGCCTCACCAAATATGAAATGTATTTGGAATAGTGGACTATATAGAGCTGTAGGGTTTCCTCTGGCTATGGAGGCAAAAGATCTATGTCTAGACTGTGTAATCTTGTATGACCCTAATACAAGAAAGGTAATGCTGCATGATAGATTAATTGTTGATCTGACTCCTGAGGGGATTGCAAAAACTTTTGGATTGGAGATCACTGATAAGATGACAGATATTGATATTGATCAGTATAATGAGAGTTTCTACACAAATGATGGAGATTGTAAGGGTAAAATATTTTGCCACTGGTACAGTCCAGAGAACAAACCAAAGGTAGTGGCTAGAATTCCTAAAAATCTACTGAGGATACATTTCAAAGAGGAGATATATTTGATGATCACTATGCTGAGCAGACTGGTTGGGTTGAGGGATGGCACCAAATGTGAGCCCTGGATGTTCACTGTCATAGAATACCTAAGAACAGGGGAAAAGAAACAAGGACCAATTAATTGGGCCAAGGCCATTAGTATAGCCATATGGAGGCGGGCTATGATGCGACAGCAGAAAGGCTTGCCCTTTTTTATATCTTCCTATATATTATACTCCTGTGCTGCAGAGATTAGACCACACATACATGGACTAGAAAGAGTTGGTGTTTTAGGGAATGGTCCTGAGTAGAGGTTGGGGTATGAACATTACCTAGAATTACAAGAGGAGAATGCCGTGAAGAAATTTGCTTTAGTTAATGATGTTTTCTATACCTACATGGTGAGAGTACTAAATGAGGAACCAGACAAAAGGTTGTCTAAAGAGGCTGAACATATAATTGGATTGCATTGTTCGTGGTTCATACAGTTTCAAAAAATTTCATACATAAGAACTGAAGGATTTGAGGGGAGTCCATTTATGCTCCCAAGGTGCCCTTCTGACAAACTAATTGTCTTGGAGTTTTCAAGACAGAATTTGAATGCTTTCAGGATGTACAAGAGGAAATTTAATGGCAGGGGAAATGTGAAATTACCTTGGGCCATTGGTAGGTATTCTTGTATCAGTGAGGATGCTGCTACCTGTTTAGAACAAGAACTAAGGTATTATGGGTTCCAGGAGTTTGATTTGGCTAGAAGGTTTGATCCATTTCATAGAATTCAAAACTTTGTTGACAAGAAGTACAAACATCAAGTGCATATTGAAGATTTTTGGGCTGACTGCAAGAGTGACTTGGAAGTAAGAAAGAGAGCTCATAAGAGATTGACTATTGAACCAATGAGGTCTATTGGTGATATCTATGTTCCTCCAGAGGTTTGTGAGGATGAAAAATTGTTGCACCAAAGTTATGCGTAGGCTAGGCTGGCTCCCATTATAGAGCCTGATTGGTCGAAGCCTTGGAACACATCATTAGATATTTTGACAAAACCTGTGGTATTATTTTCAAAAACATGGCTTAAGGACAGGATAGAAGAGCTCAAAGCTGAAGGAAAAGAAGTTACATTCCCAAAGAAGGGAAGGAAGAGAAAGGCAGAGCCCAGTGAAGACTTGCAATGTTACTATGAGAAGAAGAGAAAAGTTGTAGAGGCAAGAATTATGGAAAAGAATAAAAATGCTACATTGATGGATCCATATGCTTTAGGCATAATAGTAGTAGTGGCATCTCAAACCTTTGTTGATGCAAAATCCATGAGCCATGAGATCAGTGCAGAAGAAGCACAGGCTGCAAAAGAGGCAGTAGGACCATCAATCATGAGGGCAATCCCCATAGGTTTGTCAAAGGGGGAAGCTTCTAAGCCGGTTGATGTGATTGGAGTGCAGGAAGTAAGAGAAAAGATAAGGAATATAGCTAGTACCTCCACATTAGTAGAACCAAGACAAACCTTTATTCAAGTAAAAGTAGAGTTAGCTAGAGAGAGGTTGCAGGAGTCAGAAGTTAGTAAAGCCAAACCCATTGCTGTAGAGACTGTGCAGATTGAAAGTAGTGACAGTGAAGAAAGGAAAATGTATAAAGGGAAAGTGATTGACGTGGAGGAAGAATCAAGTGATTTCCTTAGTGAAGAAGAGGAATCAAACCTGCAAGATGAAGTGGAAGCAGAACAAAATATAGAATTTGAAAAAGAGGAGGTGCAGGCAGACACAGGATCCATTGATCCATTTGGTACTCTAGTGCCACCAGAAATCATTAGAGATGTGCAGGAGGAAGCACATAAGATTGAAGAAAATGAGGTTGGATCAAAAGAACAATCAAATAATCCCATAGATCAAGAGCTCCCACTTCAACAGGAACAACAAGAAGAACAACAGGAGGAACCACTTCAATAGCAAGAGCAACAACTTGAACAGTAGCAACAGGAGGAAATTAGATTAGATAAACCTCATGAAGAGGGGATTGATGCAGAAAAAGTTGTAGAAGGCATAAAAGAGGTTCCTACCTGGCTGGAAGGAGAGATTAGGAGGGGAAAGAAAGAAATACATCTAGCTCCTATTGACATCAAAAGCTTATTAGGTGAGAAAACAACTCCAAGGAAAGAAAAAAGAAAAGCTAGGATGGTGTCTACAATACACAGAGGTCCAGATGGATCTAGAACTTTGAACCTAGCTATACCACAAAAGGAGAAAGAAAAAGGTAAGATTACCCTAGAGGAATACAAGATACTTAATCTAGACCTCAAGCATTCCACAAGGGAACGACACATCGTTGAGTGGAAAGATATGAACCAAGTGACAGTAGAAATGCTGAGGAAAGACAAAAATAAACTGGAGGTATCGAAAGGACACATTGTCCAACTCTAGCAATTCATTCAAGGGATATTTGATCCCAGTGCCACAATGCCTGACTTACCTACTGACATAGCAATAGTAGCTAAGGAGGAAGTACAGGACATGGAAAATAAAAGGTTCAAGGCCAACATTTTTGATGAATGGTTTCATGATTTTTTGCAAGGAGGCAAACAAATGATAGGGCAAGCTATGAAGACCTGGAAAGTGGCCATAGAAGAGAAGAACAAATGTATGGTATTAATAAATAATTGTCAAGTAAGGGTAGGGGAGTGCAGATCTAAAATTGAACAATTGACTGAAATTGAGACAAGAGATGAAGAATTGATAAATGAGGGAGCACTCAATATCACATTGGCAAATCAAGTGTCGTAGATGATTTTGGAACTTAGATTTGAGGAAGATAACGTCAAAAGAAATATGGTAGTCATGCAGGAGCTAGAGAAAAAGGTAGAAGGGATGATCAAAGTGCATAAGAAAATCATGGAAAGACTTTTACAACATGAATGTGCAGAGATGCTAGCCTATGACTTAGACAGAGCATTGACAGAGTCCAGGGCCATATTCACACCCTGTACAAAAAATCCTGATGCAATCCTTAGCAAGCAAATGATGGAAGAAAGAGCCAAAATGAAGAAGTACCAGAAAAGAAGGGAAAACTTAAAGAATGAAGAAAAAGAGTTGAAAGAAAAGGTGGTGATGCAAGAGTTCATTTTAGCAAAGTATAAGAGGGGACCACACCTTTGTGGAGGGTGTGATTGGCAACTTCAAGAAATATTTGAAAAGGTGAAAAGGTAGTCAGGAGTGAAGAATTTTGAGAGGAAATCAAATGAAGAGCCTCAGTGGGAAAAGGACACATGAAGTGGGAATCTTATTTGTGAAAGATTCCAAGCGCATCCTTTGAGAGGAGAAGATGTCAAGTAGCGGATTGGCACATGGTTATGAAATGAGGGCGCACCATTGGTCAGTGGTAAAAGGACCTTAACCGTATAATCATGGTTGTAACCATAGAATAGTGGTTGTAACCGTAGCAAGGGAGGGAATTCAAATTCTATATAAGGATTGCTACTTGTATATTAGTTAAACAGGGATTTTTAGCATTTAGCCAGAAATTGTAAATTCTTTCTGAGAATTTTGGAGTAGAATATTTTAGTTTAGAGGAGGTCAGTTGTTGTCTACATTAAGGAACATGTGGAATATCCAGCTTTCTTAATGTATCTGTAAAGCACTGTGAGTTTTTGGTATATTTGATTAATAAAGCTAAGAGTAATTCCTACATTATAAATCTTGTATGACTGTCTTTTGAATATAAGTGAATCTGGAAGTTTGTGTCTATTTTCTAAGTGTCTTCTAGTTCTTCCTTACATTTAAAATAATTTCTCTTAAAGCTCAGAATCTTGAATGCAATATTTGTGAAAATACTCAGGATATTTACATTTAATGATTTAGTCTGCTGGTTTAATTGAATCTGCTATATTTTTTACTGTGTGCATAACAGAATATTTAGATCCTGTAGTGAATGATGGTGAATTTAAATTTCTCTAACTTTTCCCAACAACTTTGAAATAATTAGCTTAAACGTTGAAATCCAAAGTAGATTATCTGACATTTGAAGAGTTTAAGAGCAATAAGTTGATATTTGATAATCTTCATAAAATATTTGAAAAGAAAAGCATGTTTGAATATAAATCATATAAAGCTTTGAGGTATAGTAACGATTTTATGCAAATGAATGATTAGAAAGTTGATATTTGTATTGGTTTGCATGATAAGAGTCCAGTAAGTCATAAACCCACTTTAAATCATGTAAGGCCCCTTGCATATTATAGCTTCATAATAACCTACTGAGTGGTCCAACAGGTCAAGACCTGACCAATAAGGAAACTTGGGATCAAGTAATCTTAGTCCATTTCTTTGTATCTTTCAAGATAGTTAGGTTCATTTATGAATTTTAACTTTTGTTATGAGTGTGTAAAAAACAATCATCAACAGGAGGCAAATGAGACTTCTATTCTAAACTTCTACCAAGACCTAGTTTCTAGGTTTGACAGTCCTGATTCAATCATTTCTGATAATCCTTTAGCATTCATTGGTTTAAAATTTTTTGATTAGTCTATAAAGAATAATATATTTTTTAATACCTCGTCTAACTAATACCCCCAAGGTAATGGACAAGCAGAATCAACCAATAAGAGCCTAATTAAGATAATTACGAAAATAGTTGACGATAATCAGAGATCTTGGCATGATAAGTTGAAAGTAGCCCTTTGGGCTAATAGGATAACTCCAAAGAGAGCTACAGGTAACTCACCTTATGCTCTAACTTATGGAAAAGAAGCCAAATTGCCAATCTCAATTGAGTTACCAACTCTAAGTTATATTAAGGAACTTGAATTGTTAGAAGAATAGCCAATGGAGGTTAGACTTGCACAGTTAATGGAGCTAGAGGAGACAAGAAAAAAAGCATTAAGAACTTTGGAGATACATCAAGCTCAAATGAAATGAACTTTTGACATAAAGGAAGTCCCAAGAGTTTTTAAGGAAGGAGATCCAGTGTTCAAGTGGGATGAGCTTAAAAGCAAACCTAGTAAACACACCAAGTTTGATGCCATGTAGGATGGCCCATATATCATTACAAAATGCAAGCAACACAATGCATTTCATCTTGCAAAGTTAGATGGAGAGGAGTTGCCAATCCCTGTCAATGGGATTCACCTTAAATTATGCTACTAGAAGAGCAACTTTGTTGCAAATAAGTGTTTTTTGCACATTACATTTATTTTTGTTTTGTTTTCCAAGAAGTACACATGTACATTTTGATGGGCATGTCCTAAATAGGTCATATTAGTTTGAATTTCAGTTTTGTTTCACTACTGTAGTTTTCTATCAGTTTGAGTTGCAAAAAGTTTTTCAAAGTTTTAGGCAAGAGAAGATTCATATGCCCAATGGATTTGCAAGGCTTCTGGTTTTATTTTATTTAGTAGGCAAACACCCCTGAGAGGTTGCCAAAAATGTTACTAAATTATGTTTGTAACCTAATTTAGCAAGGCCTAGGTAGCAGTTGTTGGAAAAGGGGAAAAGAAAATTTTTATGTGCATGATCACTTAATCAAATGCCTGTTATCTTGACAAGAGAGCAATGAAGGATCACTTATCAGGATAATGTGATAGCTCAAGCTAGAGCTGTCAAACCATCCTAATAAGTGAATTTATTTGAAAATAAGAAAACAGGCATTCAAGGCATGACAGGTATCTAACTGATTTCATCTTTTAGTAATAATGAACTATTAAATATTCAGTGCCATAGTATAGTGCAAAAGGAAAGGTATCTATAAAATGTCATTTCATCATCATGTTTTAAACATGTGTTTTAAAGAAGATTCAGTTCTTTTATGCTATGTATTTGATTCAGAAAAAAACATACATAAATCATTACATAAAGTAAAATAATTGATTATATTCAAGAGAATGTTAGGGTTAGCCGGTAGAAGATATTAATTAAATGCAAATAAAGATTAAACAAAAGAATGAAAATACACATAAATAATAACAACAAGAGATAATTTTTAATGTGGTTCACCCAAACACGGGCTACATCTAGTAACAGAGTCCAATATTATTATCCTATAAATTAAACTGATTACAACCAACAATCCTTGCAACTTAGTACCACTGTAAATGCTAAAATACATTAACAAAAACCCTAACCGTTAGCCACTTTTATCAAGCCTTATGTCAGTTAAAAAAATAGGGCTTTTTTAATGTCTATCAATACAAAAATAACTCCCAACGCCTTAATAAAATAATAAAAAAATTCTTGGAGGTTTCGAGGGTGCTGTCCCTGAGCCCCCATGAGGGCGCTACCCCTGGACCCTGCAAGTGCATTGCCCCTTGACTCCATCTTGGGGACGTTGCCCCAAAACCCCCGTAAGGGGCACTACCCCTTAACCACGTTAAATAATTTGGGGGGAAATTGCGTCGATAAAAGTTGGGTAAATTTAACCTCTGAGTCTGATTAGGCTCCATATAACAATAGAGAGTGTTTAAATATGTCCCACACAAGCCATGAGAATGACTAAACTAAGCCAATGCAACAAAGCATGCAAGCTATACATCTAAAGATAAAATAAAGAAAAGAAACATATGAGAAGAGTGATATCCATCATTGTCTTGAAGTGTTGGTGTTGATCCTCCTATCTACAACTTGATCTTCATGTTTTCAGCTTTCTACTTCTGATCAGAATGATGAACCTGCATTATTTGAAAGGTTTGGCTAGAATTTAGGATATACAAACTCATCATATGCCTTATCAATAGATATATAAACTTGCAATCATAATGTTACAATTGGATCACTGTTAGACATATGTAAAGAAAAAAAATTTGATCATTAGATTAAAGCCAAATCATCATGAGAAAGAGCATTGAACTTTCAAAGGTATGTTTTATATGCTAACTTGTTTGTTCACTGTGCAGGAATAGAAAAAATTATGTTTCTGATTCATTTTTATGAAATAAGCATGTGGAGAAAATGGGTTCCCATAATTCCTGAGCCCAGCATGCTCAAAATAATGTCATAATGCAGAAATATTTAATTTGTAAATAGTTTTTATCAAGGTATCATTAAAAGAATGCATTTTTGACAATAGATAGTTACCAAAATTAAGAAATGTTCAGTGAACTTACAGAAACCATGACGGAGTAGATCTGTGGCAATAGATAGTTATCACAATGAGCTACTCCCTAGCTTTGGTAATTGCCTAATGTCAAAGTGAAACTTTACTTTGACAGACAAGACACAATGGTTCATTGCAGCCTTGTAAGAGGACAATTATTCCATATCATATCATAAAGGTGGCAGCATTTATAAACATGTACTTTTCCACCTTTTGTTATGAATGAAGTATAAAATTTCTATTTGTATATATGAAGAACCATACATCTGTACTAGAAAGAAGTCAAGAGCATGTGGCACAATCATGGAGCTCATTGTGTCATCAAGAGAAACAAGAAGGTATGGTCATCATTCCAAGCCATACATTAAATGTGGGACATTATGCATACGTTTCATATATCCCCAGAGATATAGTTAAAGATAGGTTGGATCTGAATTGACATATTTCCTTGTTCATCAAACAGATGAACCAAATTCAATTATGATCACCTACAAGTGCAGTCAAAGGTTGGACTGCAGAAGGCATAAGAGATCACCGTTATTTCTAAAGCTAACTGTAACTAAGAGAAATCACTAAGTAATATTGCTAAAAAGATAAAAGAAGATCATGGAATAGAAGACACAATACATATAAATTATGAAAACTCAGTCTACATGTAAGCCAAGAAAGGTGCAGCTACCTATTGCAGACCCAAAATAACACCAAGCTTGCATTGAGGCCAAAGCATGATAATGCAATGTCAAAATATCAAAAGAAAGATCAATGTTCTCTCCATCAGTCAAGGAATTAAGGAATGGAGCATATAATAGACCAAGATCTATTCATGTATTTACATACAACCATATCTAGAGAAAATCTATTATGCCATTACCAATGACAACCAAAAAGAAACAGTCATTTTTTATTTTGTATTAGAGGAAAGTAGTAAGAAGATGTTCAAAATCCATGAAGGTTGTTTTAAAACTTAGAATTCTTGATCTATGTGCAAGTTCAAACACAGTGGCTTTGAATGCTTCTATAGAGTATACAAGATGAGGTAGAGTGTTTCAAACCTTATGAGTGTTTATTTTAACTCAAGAAAGGTGAACCTGTCAATTTCATGTTGGCCTATGCAAATGCCATAGAAGACTTTGTATTTAAAGCAAAGTGAAAAGAAGAAATAGAAGGTCGAAACCCTCGTAGTGCATGATGGACTATATCTATAAACCCTTGTCTTTTCTACAGACCCAGTGAGAAAATATAGCCACAGTCTAAAGCTCCTAGAATGATTTTATTACTACGGTATATAATTCTCCAAAGCATCAAGACCCGTAACATCAGTCAAGAGAAATTTCATATACAATGACTTTGAATAATTCTACATAATAGACAGTGAGTTTGTTCGAGCCATGAGGGTTTCTATTTGAAAACTCCATTACAATATCAAGGCCATGTTGTTACAAACCCAAAATGTGGTATTTTTTGTAGCTTGATGATGTTAGGGTTAGGGTAGATCAAGCAATAATACTAACAATTATATGCAAATTAAATAACCCAAATATAATAATGAAGAATAACACAAAAGAGATCAACACAAAAATTTAACGCGGTTCACCCAATATGGGCTACATCCATAGAAACTCAGCCATCCAATGATTTTATTATCTAGTACAAAATAGATTACAATCTCACAAATGCATCACCGTACCATACATCCCATCCACTTATAACAAGATTTTTGGAAGCTTCTAGAATTAGGGTTTTGCAATGTCATTTTTCTTTTGTCGATTAACCAAAATTAATAGCAGACTCTGAACCCTAGTGAGGATACATAACTTGTGTACAATACTTGCATGATCAGTCACCACATACCAACAATTTCCCACTTGGAGACTGATTAGGCTCCACACCAAACAATCTCCCACTTGGAGACTGATCCTAGATGACACCGCTCCACTTGTAGCTCCCAGTGGATTACAGGCCAGGCTGGTTTCTTAAGTCCACCATTATCAGTCATGAAGACCAACAAAAACTAATGAGGAAATTAGTTTCTCCTGTGTAACTACCTTTGTGAACATATCTACAGGATTCTCACTTGTGTGAATTTTCTCTAGCTTCAACTGCCCATCCTCCAAAACTGACTAGATGAAGTGGTATTTGAGCTGTATATGCTTAGTTTTTGAATGCAAAGATGAGTTCTTAGCAAGATGAATGGAACTCTAGCTATTAGTATACAAAGGGCCATCATTTTGTCGGTGCCCCAATTCCTCCAAAAAATGTTGCAACCAAATCATCTCCTTGCTAGCTTCTGTAGCAACAACATACTCAGCTTCAGTGGTTAAAAGTCCAAAAACCTTTTCCAGTCCTGAAATCCAACTGACTGCAGTACCTCCTACAATAAAAACATACCTTATAGTACTCCTCTTACTATCAATATCACCTTCCAGATCAGAGTCAACATATCCTTTTAGAACAAAATTTTTTCCTCCAAAACATAGTTTCCTTGAAGTAGTACCTCTCAAATATTGGAGAACCTATTTTATAGCATTCCAATGTTCCATTCTTGGATTGCTCATATACCTTCTCACAACTCCCACTGCATGTGCAATATCTGGCCTTGTACATACCATTGCATACATCAACCTGCCAACTGCTGATGTATATGGTATCTTAGATATTTTGTCTTCCTCCTCTTGTGTCTTTGGACACATCTCCTTAATCAACTTAAAATGACTAAGAAAAGGTATACTAACTATTTTTGTATTCTACATGTTAAACCTTTTCAACACCTTCTCTACATACTCACTTTGCGACAAAAATAATTTTATGTTTGTCCTATCCCATGTGATCCTCATACTAAGGATTTGTTTTGTTGCACCCAAATCCTTCATACCAAATGAATTTGCTAATTTCTTCTTAAGTTCATTAATATGCTACATGTTAGACCCAGCAACAAGCATGTCACCAACATAAAGCAATAGGATAATATAGCTGCCATTACCCAATTTCTTGAAATAAACACAGTAATTAAAATGACATCTTTTGTAACCTTGTTCAGACATAAAACTATCAAATTTCAAATACCATTGCCGAGGTGCTTGCTTCAGGCCATACAAACTCTTCTCTAACTTGCACATAAAATCCTCCTTACCCTTGATCTCATATCCTTGTGGTTGCTACATGTATATTTCCTCTTCCAAATCCCCATGGAGAAATGTTGTTTTCACATCTAGCTATTCAAGATGTAAGTCTTCCATAGCCACAAGACTTAGAATTATTCTACTAGAAGTCATCTTTACAACCAGAGAAAATATTTCATCAAAATCTATACCTTTTTTTGTGCAAAACCTTTTACCACAAGTCTGGCCTTATATATTTTCTTGCCTCCATCTTCTTCCTTCAACCTATAAAACCATTTATTTCGCAATGTTCTTTTACCTGTAGGCAATTGAACTAAGTCCCAAGTCTGATTCTATAGCAAGGAATCCATTTCCTCTTTCATACCTAGCTCCTACTGCTTTTTGGTATCTACCTACATTGCTTCTTCATAACATTCAGGTTGACCAGAATTAGTTAATAATATAGAATATAATGATGGATAAAATCTTTCTAGAGGTCTAGTTATCCTTGTAGAACGTCTAACACTTGTAGGAGTTTGTGGGAAAACTTGTTGTTGCTGAACATCAGGTACCACTAGCATTTTATTTTCTGGAATCTCATCCAGCACAACATATTCCTTTTTGGCCTATTCATGCTTCTTTTCCTATAGCTAATCCTTATACATGACCTTCTCATTGAATATAACATCTATGCTCCTAATGATTTTATGATTTTCATAATCCCATAATCGATAACCAAACTCATCTACTCCATATCCAATAAAGGTACATTTTTTAGACTTAGCCTCAAGCTTCGTTCTATTTTCAATATCAACATGGACAAAAGCTTCACAAACAAAGGTTTTTAGAAATGAATAGTTTACCTTTTTGCCTATCCATGCCTCCTCTGGAATGCCACCATCTAAAGGATTTGAAGGTCCCATGTTTATTAAATAAACAACGGTATGTACAGCATCTGCCTAAAGTATAAGGGTAGTCTAGCATGCAATCTCATGCTCCTTGCACACTCCATAATGGTCCTATTCATCCTCTTAGACACACCATTTTCTTATTGGGTTCCAAGAATTATTTTCTGCCTATAGATTCCATTATATGAACAGTAATTCTCAATTCTCTACTGCAATACTCACCTCCATTATCAAATCTGAGACACTTCAACTTTTTTCCTATCTCATTCTCAACCAAAGCTTTCCACTTTTTTAAAGTTTCAAATACTTCTAATTTTTGTTTTAGGAAACAAACCCATGTTTTCCTAGTTGCATCATCAATAAAAGTAACATAATAGCAAGAGCCTCCAAGAGAATATACCTGAGCTGGTCCCCATACATCTAAACACACAATCTCTAATTTCTCACTCTTATTCTCTTTCCCAACTTTGAGAAATTAGACACTTTTATGTTTTCCATAAATACAATTTTCACAAAACTCCAAGTCAATCTTCTTCAGACCTAGTCATAACTTTCTAGAGTGAAGGATCTTCATCCCTTTCTCACTCATGTGCTCAAGTCTATGGTGCCACAATTTTTTTCTATCCCTGTAGCAAGTGATATAGCTATTTCAGTAGCAAGTGTTTCTGTAGCAGCTAAGGTAGAATAAGTATTACCAGTACACAAATACAATGTGCCTACCTTTACACCTTTAGTGACCTTCCATATTTTGTTTAAAAAGGTAACTATACAACCTTCACTACCCAGTTGTCCTACAGAGATTAAATTCCTTCTCAAATTTGGAACATGCCTTACCTCCTATAGCAACCATTCATTTCCATTCTGTAACTTGATTTTTATTTTTCCTTTTCCAACAATCTGACAAGGTTCATCATCACCCAAATATACCTATCCAAAATCACCTTGAACATAATCTACAAAATATTTCCTATGGGGTGTAGCATGAAATGAAGCCCTTGAATCTATTACCCAAGAATCATAAGCATTATCTAAACACAGAATTAAAGCATCTTGTAATTTATTACTTGCAACATTAGCTTCCTTATTGTCGTCATCTTGTCCATCTTCTTGTTTTCCCTTTCGAGACTAGCAATCCTTCTTCAAGTGTCCTAACTTTCCATAGTGCCAGCAATTAATTCTTCCTCTAGATTTAGATTTGCCTTTCTTTGACTTCCTTGTGACTTCCCACGATTTGTAGGGCTTTTTCCTCTTTCCTTTGTTCTTCCCCTATTCTCTATAGTCAAAGCATTACTAGATGTTGAAGTATCACTTGTGCTTTTCTGTCGCATTTCCTCACTAAGGATAATACCAACAACATCAAATTTCAATGTATTTGAACCAAAGACAGAGTTACTTATAGCCATTACCAAGTTATTCTAGATTTTTGGCAAAGAACATAAAACTAAGAGAGCCCTCACCTCTTCATCAAATTTCACTTTTATAGAAGTTAACTAACTGGTAATCGTATTAAACTCATTTAAATAATCTAACACGGATCCACCTTTAATCATTTTCAGATTAAACAAATGCTTCATGAGAAATACCTTATTAAAGGCTGAGGGTTTTTCATACAATTTGGCCAAAACTTTCATCAGTTCACTTTTTGTCTTCGCTTCTGTTATATTGAATGCTACAGATGGTGTCAGGCACAGCCGAATGGTTCCTAGTGCCTTTCTATCCAGAAGTTCCCAATCCTCATCGGTCATTGCTATCAGTTCCTGGGCTACTCCTTCCAATGGCCTCCATAAATCCTTCTGATAGAGATAATCCTCCATCTTCATCTTCCATAATTGATAGTTCTGCCCATTGAATTTATCTACCTTCAATGTACCCTCATCCGCCATTGCTCCCACTTAACCGTGAGACTCCCACTCAACCGTGAGACCTTCCTGCAGATGATAATCAAACACAACCCGCTCTAATACTAGTTGTTAGGGTTAGGATAGATCAAGCAATAAACACTAACAATTATATGCAGATTAAATAACCCAAATATAATAATGAAGAACAACACAAAATAGATCAACACAAAAATTTAACGTGGTTCACCCAATATGGGCTACATCCACAGAAACTTAGCCATCCAATGATTTTATTATCTAGTGCAAAAAAAATTACAGTCTTGCAAATGCATCACCGTATCATACATCCCAGCCACTTATAACAAGCTTTTTGGAAGCTTCTAGAATTAGGGTTTTGTAATGTCATTTTTCTTTTGTCAGTTAACAAAAATTAACAACTAACTCTCGAACCCCGGTGAGGATACATAACTTGTGTATAGTACTTGCATGATCAGTTGCCACATACAAACAATCTCCCACTTGGAGACTGATCAGGCTCCACACCAAACAATCTCCCACTTGGAGACTGATCCTGGATGACACCACTACACTTGCAGCTCCCACTGGATTACAGGCCTGGCTAGTTTCTTAAGTCCACCATTATTTGTCATGAAGGCCAACATAAACTGATGAGGATACATAACTTATGTAAATTACTTGCATGATCAGTCGCCACATACCAATAGAAGACCTATAGAGAAGCTTATTGTGTTGTTACAGAAGGTGCAAACCAGAGTGAAAGGAAATCTTCATTTCACAAGTATTGCATTATTCTATCATGGGTCAAGCTCTTTTCACACAAAGCAAAGACAAAAAGTAGGTGATACAATATATATGGGTTCTCATGGCCGCAGCCTGAGAACAAGTTTTCCTTTCTAAATGTCAAAACCCATATCATATTTGTATTACGAAGGTTGTAGATACAAGGGTCATAGAGGGGTTGGTGTTTTGCATATTTAAAAAAATAGAGGGAAACCCAATTCGTGTTACTGCCTCAAAATCAATTTCTGTTCCAAAACCTTATCATTATTGACATAAAGAAACAAATACAGAAGAGATAATGAGTTTCAAGCTCATAAGGGTTTGAAAAGTTCTCAGAAAATTATGCATGGCCGCAGCCTTACATACAAAGATAACCTAATAGGAATAGCATCTAACACCTTGTTACTTCCAAGAGAACAAGAGGAGGATACATAGTTCAAAATATGGAACTTACCCAAGGAATCATGGTCTAAATTCTTCAGGAAACTTTCTCATGGCCATGACCTCAAAGCATAGAGGTATATCGACAGAGAGCTCAAACTAGTCAGCCATGATAGTTCCAAAATGAAGAAAACAGATAGCAGTGAAAACACATAGAAGAAATACATCAAAAACCTATAATGGTCATGTCTTCAAAGCCAAGTTTTGCTTCCAGAATGAAAGAATATGGTCAAAAATGTGATAGAGGAGTACTTTCCTTGCCATTTCCTATCGAAATCTTCAAAAGAATCCAACAAAATCCCTCAGAAATTGTAGAGAACTATGAGTTTTGCTTGAAACCCTAACCTCCATGGTAGCGGGTGTAGAAGAGCAACAATCAAAGACAAATGCAAATAATATTTTAGGGTTGTTTCTTCATTTTTGGTCGAACAACTTAGTTCAATTTTTTATGTTTTGACTTCTTTTTTGTAAGAATCATTGTTATCCATTGCAAGGTTAGTGGTCAACACTTGAAATTATCACAACCTAATGATGCCATAGGGGCTTGTGAGGGTTTTATCTCTTCCTTTTGTTTTTATACAATGTCAAACATAAAGAATGAGGTGAAGGTAAGGCTTTATACCTTAATCTGCATGGAGATAGAGTTCAAAAGGAGCTATAAGGTGTTTTTTATGTCAAAAGGTATGTGATGCATGATGCATGGTGAGGCAATATATTTGCATGGAGTGATAAGGTGCCTTGTGTGTAAAATAAAACATGCAAGGTATGTGATGTATGTATG
Organism: Cunninghamia lanceolata; assembly: GCA_027924645.1. Classification (NCBI taxonomy): domain Eukaryota; kingdom Viridiplantae; phylum Streptophyta; class Pinopsida; order Cupressales; family Cupressaceae; genus Cunninghamia; species Cunninghamia lanceolata. The sequence continues at coordinate 2,122,811 of BSBN01000677.1, read as the reverse complement.
CATGGGAGTCATAAGGAGTAGTTTATTGAGTTCTTTATGTGATTTAAGATCATTAATCAAACAATGCATGGGAGATATAAAGGATAAGAAAATGGATATTTTATGTGTATGTCTATACCATAAGGCATGTGTGTGTGATGTAATAGAGCTCAACATAGTAACTTGATGAAGTCATGGATTGCCACATTGGGCAAATTGTTTTGTGTTTTGCGAAGTACAGAGGAATGAGGGTGTCTCACAAGCCTTGTATTTTTCTTTTTCTTTTTGCATATCCTAAAGGCTAAATCAATGTAAAATAACACATATTAAGTGTAATACTTCTATAAATTGCCTTAATACATGTTATATTTAAGCCTTAGAAACAAATAAGACCTAGACATAACATTTATTAAGGTAAATAATTATTGCCTTTAATATTTGTTATTATAGGTTAATTGCGCCTTCATAAAAATGCAAAAAAAAAAGAAGATAGAGATGAAGTGGAGTCAAATTGCTCTATTTTTGGTCTTGGGGCCTATTTTTGACTTTTCTTAAGTCAAACATGCTGTGAGTTGGAATTGTGAGCTAAAATAGCTCATCTTGGAGCATTTTTAGGGCCTAATTTTTAGGCTTTTTATTCTTGCTCATCCAAGCAACCTTGAGTTGCTTTTTGATAGCTTTTCTATGCAATTGTGGAGCTGAGTTCACTGCAGTTAGCTTTTTAGGGTTAATGGGACAAATTTTTGTATATAATGAGAAAAGCTTATGCTTTTTCTAGTTCTTACATTTTTGCTCTCTTACACATTGCAAAGAGAAAGAGTGTTTTGTAACTCAACTTTTATAGATTTATCAATTATATCAGGTTACATGTTTTATTCTGTCATTTTTATGCAATTGATTCCTTTATTTTTTCAGAAAAAAGCAAGTGTCTAACTTCTCATTTGTGTTGTCTTTATGAATGATTTGATGAGATTTTATTGTGTTTAATATCAAAACCTTTAAAATCATTGTCTCATTTGTACTTGCATGTATTGAATAGCAGTAAAAGTCACAGGCTTGGGTTGTGCAACTGGAAAAGTTTTCTTTCATGCTGTGAGAACCCTGTTTTCCTCCAAGAAGAAAATTATTTCTAGCCTCCCTTAGAAACATTTTTGTGATCATATTGCAAAAGTGAATTGTGGATAGATTTTTCTGAGATTCATTGTGAGTTAGAGTTACAGTTTTCCATCAAATTAGGTGCATCACCACACTTTTAAGTTACAGTTTTAGTGCTTTTAGTAGGTCTTTTCAACCTTTTTCCTACAAAGTTATTAACCCATTTGAAAATTATAAGGGAACCAACCTATAATCCAGAGGTTCAAGCTCACCATAGGTCACCCATAGCTTGAGTTTGATCCCATGTTACACAAGATTAATGAGCTTCACAACTTTGCATAACAGTGCAATCCTACATGTTAACAGTTTTCCTTGGACATATACAAAAAAGAAGAATGCAGCAAACATATATGTATTATTTGATAAGGATACTTGGGATGTACTATATTGGCAAGATTTGAACAAGAACTTGATGAATGTTGTAGATGATTATGCATTTGAGGTCGAAGTTGACATTCTTCATGATCTAGATTCGGTAAATAAACTTGTCTATGTTGCAAACATGTTCACTAAAGGTAATACACCGCCTGAATATTGGAAAGAAAGAGAATTGGATTTATTGAAGGAAAAGGGATTCCAGCACCAACATAGGAAGTTTCAAGAATGGTGGATGCCGACAAGTGGCAATTTTTTGTATGTTCCTTTTGAATGGAACGGGAGGTATGCATTGGGTGGAAGCTGCCACGTGGTATATTTTGGAGCCATTTGAGAACCCGTAGGTGCAGCCATGTGTAAAAATAGAATTACAGTTACAGTGCCACATATTTTATCGCTCAACCAATGAGCGTGCAGGGAAAGACGGTTGCAGTTTCAGGGAGATTCTCAGTGCTAGTCAAAGTCCCAGTTGAACTCTAGTTCTATTGATGTCGTTAAGATACTAGGCAGTTGGGTGAGATCTTGAGTCAAATTTTGTGGCTATAAATATAAAAAGATTTTGTAATAGAGATATACATTGTTGATTAAGAATTCAAAGATTTTTGGAGTGATCAGATTATATCATTTTGCCTTAGTTTAGCTATTTCTGAGAAGGAAGTTGATATATCTGTGCATGTTTCTATGCCTTTTGTATTTACCGAATTGTTAATGAAAGAAGCTCTATTATGTGCCAGTGGTGATATTTTCTGCGTCTTTGCATAGATCTTCTGAGTGTTGCCTTTGATTTTAAATTCATTTACTATCTATCTATATTGATCATGCAGTATTTGCTCTTTGATATAGTTGAATCTTGAGATTTTAATCACTGTGCTAAGTTACTGAAATATATTTAAATCAGGTGCATCAGCATAGGATTAAAAGTTCTGTTTATTATACCTGTAATATTATTTTCTCTTCCCTCTATCTAAACCCCAATTGAAATAGCAAGAGCCAGCTTCTGTAAAATCTGGATGTTGTTTCAAGTGTCAAGTCCCACATTCTTGAAACTTCCCATGTTGGTGCTGGAATCCATGCAATTTTATACGTCAACAGTTTTTTGCTTTCCGGGTGGGACCTTTCTTAAATTCTGATCAAGATCATATGAACCAGAGAGCATCAAGGAGTTAGAGTTATGGATCGACAACAAGAGCTCGGTCAGCTGCTAATCCAGGGATTTTATTGCCACCATTAGTTGCCACTCCAAGAAGAAAAGTAAATCGAGTAGCAATAGCATTAGGAGCAAACATGGGAGTAGTCGTACCTCCAAGGAACTATGCAAATTGGAACAATAGTAGTCCTCTCATTCTTCTAACACCCCCAAATACTTGGAATCCAATTCCAGCTAATGCTTTGAAAGCTTTACCCAAATTTAGTGGAGAAGACTCCAAGACACCAGGGAAGCATCTCCAAGATGTATCAGATGTGCATGTAGTACATGTTATTATTGAACAAAATGTAGCTATCAGGTTGTCAGTGGCTTCTCTCAAAGGGAGGGCTCTAGATTGGTATAGATCTTTGACCCCAAATTTAATATCCACTTGGGACTAGTTTGGGGATGCATTCTTTGCCAGATTCAGTAAAAAGGGTGATAAATCCTCCCTGCTACAACAATTGACCACTATAAAGAGGGCACCACAAGAAGCTATAACTGACTTCAATACTAGGTTTGAAATGACCTGGGATAGAATTCCTACTACAGGTAGGCCACCATCAGATATGGCTATTATATTTTACCTTAAAGCTTTCAATTTTGATATCTCTGTAATGATTCAGTCTCTAGCAGGGTAGACCCTACTAGACACATATGAATTGACTGTAAGAACTAAGAATAATCTGATAGATGCTAGAAAATTGCCTCCAAGGCCTCTTATGCCTATGTTCCCAGAAATTGCTATCCCCTTGCCTCAAGAAGTCCCTAATCTACCATTTGTGCTTGTATCCATGTACACTTTCCCAACAGCTCAACAAGCCATTGTGTCAGCACCCTCTGCTCCTCCATCTGAAATGGATGATGTCAAGAACATCCTCAAGACCTTTTCAAATGAGATTATTAATCTCAAGAGGTAATAGACTTCTTACCCAAAACCCCTTTACTAGGGATTCCAAGGAAATAGACCCCCATATCAACCAAACCAGTACCAAGGTCCTCAAAGACCAAATAATCCTCAACCTTCAAACTAGTTGGTCATTGTTCCCACACCTTTAAAAGTTTTCCCTCCTAACCCAAGTAGAGAAATGGTTCCTAGACAAAATAATCTAGTAGAAGATACCAATGCCTAGTGTTTTCCTTGCAACAATGCCCATATGCCAAGAGATTGCCCTAGAGGTAATTTACAGCAAAAGATAGCATAATAGAGAAGGATGGAAAATCAAGCTATGGTGTCTAATGCTCCTCCATATTAGTCACCTGGTGTTTAGAATACAGTAATGGTGGCTTAGATGTAAGGTATGTCTATACAACAAGAGGAAGAGATTGCCCAAGAGCATGGTTTGTTTTCATGGTTTGAAGATGAATATTCATTATTCTTGAATGAAGCACCTACCTCCAAGAAACCCTTAGTACAATCTGATTACTACACCAGATTGAAAAGAAGGATGGTGGAACAACCTGAAGCTATAAACAATGAAGTAGCTGGAGTCCTTCCCTTCCAAGCTCACTATAATCTAGCTTCAAAACAAGAAGTACCTCAACTGACCCAAAATCAAGCAATCTATAACCCAGTATTGGAAAGAGTAAATTAGCCTTACTACCCAAAGACACAAACATTGGGACTGATGAATGTGGTAGAATATCTAAAGAAGACCCTTGCACATGTATCAATATGGGATATGCTGGCCATTCCTGAGCAAAAAACACTATTGTAAGAAGCACTGCAGATGCAGGTTGATCCCAAACCTGAAAATACAAAAGAAGGGAGTACTAGAAAGGGAAAGACTCAGAGCAAAGATACTCCAACTCTGCAGACAGCCACCCTAATAAATCCTACAACAGAGGTAAGAAAATATAGGCCTGAGCCATTTTACTTAACCTTAATAGTGGGCAAGAAATTGTTACATAACTCAATGATAGACTCAAGGGCTAGTACTGGAGTCATGCCAAAGCAAATAGCTGATTTTTTAAAAATAGAATATGAGCCACTAGCTAAAGGGGTCATGCAGTTAGATGGGAAGTCTATTGAAACCATAAGAAGGATCAAACAACTCCCCTAACAGTTATATACTTGCCCAAATATAATTGTGAAATAGGATGTGATGGTTATTGATATTCCTCCTATCTTTGGTTTATGTATATCTAGAGATTTTACAGCTAAAATCAGGGGTATATGTCACTAGATTGGTCACATTTGATTTTGAGAAGTAAATATGGAACAAAGATAAAGGTGTTGTCTGAGCCCCTATCTAAAGATCATATTACTGAATAACCAACTCCAAATGTTGAATCGTCTCATGTTATGATGAATAGGGAGGAGAGGAATTTTGTGGAAGAAGTGGGGGAATGGAGCAAATATGACCAAAAAGAAGAAGAAAATAGTCAGCTAATGACCATGATGCAGAGTGACCCTTATAGAAATTATGACTCCACTAGTTTGGGCACTTATGTAATCTTTGAAGAGGGGCAAGAAATGACAATTGTGATGAGACTAGAGACGCCCGAGGAAAAGGATACAAATAAAGAGTCTGAGATTTAGACCTTCAACTTTGATGGGGCTAGAAGTAAAAATGGTGTAGGGCTAGGTATATGTCTCACTTTCCAAATGTTGAGAAAATTCTTAGAGCCATACACTTCCAATTTGCTTGCACAAATAATGATGTTGAGTATGAGTCTTTGGTTCATGGTATTATGCTGGCTAAGAAGAAAGGGATAAAGAATCTAGTAGTTAAGAGGGATTTAGAACTGGTTGTGAAACAAATTAGAGAGAAAGTTGTGGTAAAGAATGCAAGAATGAGATCTTATCATCATAGAATCTGAGATCTAATAGGTAGTTTTGATGATTTTAACATAGAAGTTGCCTCTAGAACCCAAAACACTGAAGCATACAAGATGGTACAAATTGGTTCCCAATTTGACCCAACGAGTGACCTACTCATTAATAGTGAGGCAGTGAAAGTGATAGTAAGACCAGCCATCCTAGACAATGTCCAGAATTGGCAAGTCTTTGATAATGATCTCTAGGTACTTTTGTTTCTACAGCAATCAAGAGAATTTGCTGATCAATTATAACCCAAGATTGAAGAAGCATATGGTGACCAAATTATCCAATTAAAGTCTAATAAACTCCTGAAAGGATTGATCACACTAGAAAATCTATTTAACCCATATGATGTAAGCCTGGACAAGAGGAAGTTTAAGACAAGAAAAGATGATTATTCTAAAATTCAAGTTAGTGAAGGAAGAAAGTTGAAGGTAGGCAATGCTACTACCCAAGAGGAAAAGGATAAGCTGATTTCTTTGTGTAACAAGTATGATAGAGTAATTGCATGGACCTATGATGACCCTCATGGCTATAGTAGAGACATCATTCAACATACCATAGAACTTGTTGAGGGGTCAAAAGTAGTCTGTCAGAAATAAAGACCAGTGAATCCTAAGATTGAGCCTTTAATGTTGGATGAATTGCAAAAGCTTCTAAAGTCCAAAATTATCTTTCCAATCAAGCATTCAACTTGGGTATCTAGCTTGGTCCTAGTAAGGAAAAAGAATGTTGACATAAGACACTGTATAGACTTTAGAGACCTCAATAAAGCATCATTGAAGGATCATTACCCCCTGCCATCCATGGAACAAATTTTGCAAATAGTGGATGGATTAGAGAGGTTTTCTTTGCTTGATGGTTTCTCTGGGTATAATCAGATATGGTTGGTTGATGAAGACCAACATAAGACATCATTCACTACAAAAAGGGGAACCTTCGCATATGCTAAAATGTCATTTGGTCTTTCAAATGATGGAGCCACTTTTTAGCGCGCCATGGACATAGCATTTGGAGACCTTATAAATAAGATCATTTTGATCAATATGGATGACCTTACAATATTTACCAAAGATGCTAAAGATCACTTTGAGCACCTAGAAGCTATTTTTCAAAAGTGTAAAGAGTTTGGGATATCCCTAAATCCTAAGAAGTGTATTTTTGTCGTGCCCCAAGGGAAACTTTTGGGACACATTATTGCAAAGGATGGAATTTCCATTGATCTAGAGTGAGTCAAATCCGTACTAAACCTATCTTTGCCAGTCAACAAAAAGGAAGTTTAGTCTTTCTTGGGCAAGATAAATTTTGTTAGTCAATTTATATCTTATTTCACAGGGATAGTTAGGCCAATCACTCTGCTACTAAAAAGGGATTTAGTTTTCAAATGGACTACTGAAGGGAGACAAGCCTTTGAGGAAATCAAGAAAACCATTTCTACTGCACCAGTGCTGAGAAATCCATATTTCTCTAAGCCCTTCATAATGTATGTATATGGAGGAGAACACAGTGTTGTAGCTATTCTGACCTAGAAAGATGACAAAGAAGAAGGAGAACATCCAATTGTATTCTTCTCCAGGACCTTAACGGAGTATGAATCTAGGTATAATTTCATTGAAAAGAAAGCTTATGCTATGGTAAAATCTCTTAAGAAATTAAGACATTTAGTGACAGGGAATAAGATTCTAATATTAGTAGCTCACCCAGGTGTAAGGGAGTATATCATGGAAGTGAGATCACTAAAAAGAGAGCCAATTAGATAACTAAAATTTTAGAATGTGATGTAGTGGTGAGACCTACCAAATTGGTCAGAGGTAGGGGACTCTACCAATATATTACTCAAGACATAGAAGAGTCAATGCCTAAAGAAGCTGAAGTTGAAATAGTACTAAAACTCCAAGAGGTTGATCAAGATTCTTGGGTAAGTGACAGAATACAGTTCATGAGAACTGGTGTTTTCCCTAATGAACTCTCCCTTGATAAGAAAAGATACTATAGACAACAGGGAGTCCATTTTGTATTAATTGATCATGTTTTGTTTAGAAAGAATATTGATGGAATATTGTTGAGATGTATTGAAAAAGATGAAGCCCAAAAGATACTGCATAAGTTTCATCATGGAACCTCAGGGGGACATTTCTTAGCAAGAACTACTACAATTAAAGTGACACAAGTTGGCTACTTCTAGCCAACACTGTTTACATATTGCTATCGGGTGGTCAAGGATTTCCAGGCTTGTCAATTTTATACTAGAAGAAAAAGAAATGTTGCATTGCCTTTAAGTCCCATAATAGTGGAAGAACCCTTTGCTCAGTGGCATTTAGATTTTATTGGGATGATTAATCTAGTGTCAAATATGGGATACAAGTGGATCCTTACTGCAACAGATTACTTTACAAGGTGGAGTGAAGTAGTGTCACTCAAAGAAGCTACTGAAAAGGTAATCTTAGAGTTTCTTGAGGGTATAACTACTCATTTTGGCCCTCCTCACACCATCATATCAGATAATGTTAAAGCATTCTTAGGGACCAGACTATCAGATTTTCCATTAAAGAATGGGATATATATGAAGACATCATCCAACTACTATCCACAAGGCAATGGCTTCACAGAATCTACAAACAAGAACCTGATTAGGCTTATCAAGAGAATGGGGACTGATCATCAGAGAGATTGGCATGAGTTCCTCAATTCAGCCCTGTGGGTAGACAGAATCACACCAAAGCAAGTGACCAAGATGTCTCCATATGAGTTAGTCTATGGTAAGCATGCAGTGATGCCACTAAGTATAAACGTTCCTGCCTTACAGTTGCTTAAACAATTGGAGATAGTAGAAAATGGCTCAATGCATGTGAGGCTTGCCGAGTTATTAGAGGTTCAAGAAAAGAGAGAAAGGGCACATGAGTCATTGATGAAACATCAATAGATTGTAAAGAATTGATTTGATAGAAAGACCTCTAACCTGAGTTTTGAAGTTGGGTCTTTGGTGTTGAAATTGGATGAGAGAGCTGCTAAACCAGGCTGACACAATAAGTTTGACTCATTATGGATAGGTCCTTTTAAGGTTTGTGCCTATAATCAATAGAATGCATTCAAGCTTGAGAATTTGGAAGGGGAGCCTGAAGAGACTCCTGTAAATGGGATCTTCTTGAAGCATTTTACATAGCCTTGAGACCCACCATGTATCATAGTTAATTAGGTGTCTTTTATATCCTTTCCCACTTTGTCTTTCTTTCCCACTTTGTCTCACTTTCCCCCTTTTCACTTTTAAATAAGTGTTCTATGAACACATGTATGCAGCACAGTGGCCTCTTTTGTTAGCAGTTGCATTTACTAAGGTTGTTCAACGGTTCCTTAAACTTTAAGAAAGTACCTGATCATTTCAAAAGATCACCACTTTTAATACTGACCTGACATGCCGTCCTATATGGATTTGTAAAGATACACTAACCATATTTTTGGTATTAATGCCATTAATAAGACATGATGGTTCATTAATGTTTCATTATGCCTTGTTGAACTAAGTTCTGAGCCTCTTTGATTGTTGCATTTATTATTTCCTTATTCTACATTATCTGAGTTGTTCTTTGCATCGAAAGTTCTATTCCTCACCTATAATTCTAACTAAGTTTGAGTCAATTTCAAGTTTGTTCCTTATTTGTTGCGTCAAGAGTTGCTAAGGTTTCTAAAGTGATACAAAAATATCAGAGCCATAGTCGCAACAGGAAGGGCTAGGGCTCTTTGAGTAGTCTGATAAATTAAAAGGCAGTAAATCTTACACGTCTGCACTAGCACAACCAAAAGCAAGTTATCTAAGGACAAGGGTCCCAGATACTGGGGTAAGTACAAACTCCACAAGTAATTGACTATGCAGATGGCATTTTTGACACACATATGCAGAAGAACCCAAAATGTCTTCGGGAAAGAGCTCATCAGAGGTGCCTCATCTGAGATGCAAAAGGGCAGTTAGAAAATTTTGGAATGAGGGTTTAGATGTCTCAATTGGCACAATTTATAGTTCCTATTGTTCACCTATATCTAGAATTGATTGACATATGTGTAGAATTGTTTCATCCTCTGATTGCCTCTATTCAACGTGGCCCCTTCATGGTCCAGATAACTCTTAAAGTAATTTGGGATATGCTAGATTTGCAACATGATAGAACGGCTACATTTCCTATGATTCCTAAGTTGTCGGCTACATGGGGAAATCTTCACAGTAGGGTAAAGTTTCTAGACACTGAAATGCGTTTAGGTGATGAAAATACCCAGTTGCCTCTGCTGTCCATAGGCCGAGGTCAGTTTAATCCTATGCTCTTGCCATGTTGTCTTTTATCTTTGGCCAGTATGATGATTCGACAGTACATGATTGGCAACTTGCAATAATTTTCAGACTCAAGACTATGGACAAGTGTCGGGAGTACCATCTCGACTTTGTAGAACAAATCTCTATGGCCATGGTGGACCAACTCACAAATTTCTCTTAGAATCATGTTTTCAGGTACTCAAGCTACCTATTTCACTTAATGCTATATCAAAATTTTGGTCTCTTTTAGCAATATATGCTTTTAAATAAGCATGACCCCGAGTCTAGTAGTAATAGAACAATCCTAGTGTCCACATGGACCCATGTTTTGTTAGACACCTCAGATCCCTATCAGTTTGTAGAATGTTTTGTTGCACCAGTTTTTAACCAATTAGGGTATGAGCATATAGAAAATAGAATGATAGAGACCCTCAGGGGTTTCTTAGTAAATTTGAAAAATTCCTCGTGATTATTTCTTTGGAGCCCATACAACTATTATCAAACTTCATGGCTTTGCTGCGGAACCTGTTCTACTCCCAAAGGTTTTGACTCCTAGGGTTACATTTTTAGAAGTGGCTCAGCAAATATCTATCCTTGATAATAATTTTGGTCATAAAAAGAGGAAGAAGAAAATATATGATGTTCCTTGGACCAGAGAGAAAATAACAATTGAGAGGAGAGAAACTGAAAACCTCCTATTGAGAAAGTTAGCATCTTATGGATTCTTAATAGTTGAAGATAAGTGGAAGTATGATCCAAACAGTTTCTTAGCTTCTTGGATTATCAATAATAAAGTTTCTACAAAATTCATTCATGAGAAATGTCCCTTTTGGGAGAAGAGAATATCTCCAAAGCAAGATGATCCTGCAGTTATGTTGAATTGATAGACCTGCCAGATGAAGGTCCCAAGCCATGGGAGACTTTTTATAGGAAGATACAAGAATTTGATCCTAAGAATTCAATGACTTCAGGCCTCAGAGCTACCTTAAAAAAGAAAGATTGGAATGCAAAAAAAATTTAGGCTTACTGGAAATATAGACAGGAGATATCTGAACTTAGCCATACGTTTGGGGATGTTGAGACTGATGAAGAATGGGAAATAGTTTGGGATGAATTTCATATGTCCCTAGTATCAATCCCTGACAATAGCAACATTCTTAGAGATTTAAGAAAAGAAGAAGAAGGAACATCAGAGGAGGTTCAAGAACTTGAAGAAATAGAGCATGCTGCATCAGAAGGTCCTCGAGTCCCATGGCCTCCATCTCTTAGTACCTTATAGAAACAAAAGGAGATAGCATCATCGTCTCATAAGACCCAAATAGCTTCGGCATTAGGGGGTTTCAAAGCAGCACCTTTTCATCAAATTGTAATTGATTCAGAAGAAAAAGATCCTGAAAGCACAGAGGGAAGGATTTTGAAAAGAAAACGTAAGGAGGAGGAAGATGTATCAGTGCCCTAGCAACAACAAGCTCCTATGACTTCATCGGCAACTTAGGTTAGTGTTTTTTCTCCCTTTTGCCCTTCTTATGTTTCTTCTCATATAGGGGTGGCTGCCCAAGTAACCCATTCTTTCACACCCCCTACCACCTCTGCTACGCCCTTTCAGTCTTTTGCCCCAATTACCAGTTCACCAACCATGTCATCACCGACCATATCCTTACCCCTATTTTCTCCATCAATGCCCAAGTGAGCTTTGCCTCAGTTTGACCCAAGCTAGCAAATAACTACCATTCCTTATAGCTTGCCCCAAGGTTATCCATTTGCTAGTGGACACATTGCCTTGCCTCCTACTTTTCAAACATAAGCTGATATAGCAAGGAAAGAAAGAGAACAAGAGCCCTGCTATTTCTCACATGAAATCCTTGTTTGATCCTATTCAATAGTATTTGACTGTTACCCATTTAGCCCCCAATGTGATCAAACCTATGGAGCAAATGCAGCCACAAGATTATACAATGAATGCAGTGGCCATGGATCTGACTCATTTAAGACCACAGGACAAAGTAGAATTGATGAATGAAACTACTTCTGCAGTTACTACTAATTATTTGAAAATGTCAAAGAGATTGTAGAAAGTTGAAACAAATTTGGCACAAGAGAAAGCTACTAATAGTATCTTAACTTCAAAGATAAAAGCCAAGGATAAAGAGATTGATACTTTGCAAAAGGAGTTGCAGTCTATTGTATCTTTATAGATACATCAAGCATCATTGGCTCAAGTGACAGCTTTGAAGAATGAAGTAGCACAAGATAAAGATACTATTGTTGCATTGAGACAAGAGAAAGCCACTTTGGAGAAGAAGTATCAGGACAAGATGCAGGAGGTGTCACAGTTGCAACAGACCCTTTTAAAAGAGCAAAATCTGAGTAGTGTTGCTCAAGCCCAATGTATGGTTGAACAACAAAAGACAAAGCAATTAACAATTGAGCTAGCACAGTGGCCACAAAATGCAGGGGTCTTGAATATGGTAAAGGAGCTATATGCATCTGCATGGAAAAGAATCTCTGAGGAGATTGTTCAGCTCAAGCCTTCCCTCACTTTCCTAATGAATGCACAACAATTATGTGAAAAAGTAGAGTCCTCAGTTGAGGCAACATTGTCTATTGTTTATTTGACGGTTTTAGATTCCTAGCTTTTATTGCAGAGACTGTATGATACAACTGATGAAACTTTGTTGGTTACTAGTGTAAGTGATAGGATGATTGCTGCAAAGAAAGTGAATGAAGTTTTGAGTTGTAATTCAACTACCATAAGTTGCAAGGCACTGCTTGATACAATAAAAGGAGTCAAGAATATGAAGAGACACATTAAGGAATTGGTACAGTTAGGCTTGCCTTCTCCTTTTCTTAATGACAGTATAGTTTTAAGGACTAATGCTATAAAGGCTTTGTTGTTAACTAAACAAAATGATCAGACTATTTTCCAAGGTTTGAATGATTCTTCTAGTGTAGAAGAAGTGGAAGCAGTCTTGGTTCTAATGGCTCAACTTGAATTTTAGTTACATGAAGTGGTCTAGATTTTGCAATCTTATTCTCATAAAGACATCATTAATTTAGATTTTTCTTTCCAGGATTTGCAGAGTAGGCAGGGATTGTTAGATTTAGAGTGGTCTGTATATCAGGCCGCATTACAAAAATTATAATTGAAATTCTATGTTAATGGCAGTGTAATTTTGAAATTTTGTTGATTCTGGAGTTCTCTTTGAGCAAGCGCAGAGGTCCTTGTAGTCACCATGAACTATAGAACCAAACTCTACATTTTGTTTCATTTTCAGTTATTGCTCAATTTCCTCAATTTCTATTGGTGTTTATTTCCTATATCATACCACATCAAAGAAATGTTCTAAGTAATGTGGATGTTACCACATGGAATGGAGTTTCAGAGAAGTTACAATAATTTCTAAGTGTCACAAATGGTGCTGCATATTTTCTTTATGCCTTACAATTTCTAGATGCGCGTAAAATGTGCCACGTATCCGGTTTTATATTTCTCTTTGAAGAAGTTTCTTGAGTGTGGAGTGCACCATGTGTTACTATCTCGGGGCTTGGCAAATAGTTTCTTGTGATACAGCTTGCTGTCGGAAGTTGCCAAGTGTCCTTGTTCTAATATTGCTAGGAGTTCTCATGTGTATCCCTTTCAATAAGCTTCAGGCACCAAGAAACATATGGTGGGCCTGAGGGGTGTTACGACATAGTTTTCAGGTTGTAGCCAGAGTATGCCACGTGTTGTATGTGGGAGATAGCATAAAAGAAACTATTGATGTTGTGGAGTGTGCCACGTATAAGTTTTGTATAACTTTCAGTTGTATACGGAGAGTGACAAGTGTCATCTTCATAGGGCTTTGAGGGACCCTTTTTATCAAACAATTGATGCTACAGAGTGTGCCACGTTCCTATGGTTGCTCTAAGTAGAAGAAGCCACATGTCACCATATTGTGTCTCTATTTTGGGAAGTAAAGAAATATATGGTGGGTCCCGCAAATAAAGCTACAGTTTCTAAGATCAACAAAGAATACCAAATGTCATAGTTTTGTTTCTCGGGTGCCACCATGTATCAAGTTTCAAGTGTGGTGGATGTCGACAAGTGGCAATATTTTGTGTGTCCCTTTTGAATAGAAAGGAAGCTATGCATTGGGCGGAAGCTGCCGTGTGGTATATTTTGGAGTCGTTTGAGAACCTGCGGGTGGTGCCATGTGTCAAAATAGAATTACAGTTACAGTGCCACATATTTTATCGCTCAACCAATGAGCACGTAGGGAAAGACTATTGTAGATTCAGGGAGATTCTCAGTGCCAGTCGAAATCCCAGTTGAACTCTAGTTCTATTGATGCCGTTAAGATCCCAGGTGGTTAGGGGCAATCTTGAGTTAAATTTTGTGGCTATAAATATAAGAAGATTTTGTAATAGAGATATACATTGTTGATTAAGAATTCAGAGATTTTTGGAGTGATCAGATTATATCATTTTGCCTTATTTTAGCTATTTCTGAGAATGAAGTTGATATATCTATGCATGTTTTTGTACCTTTTGTATTTGTCAAATTGTTAATGAAAGAAGCTTTGTTCTGTGCCAGTGGTGATATTTTGCCTTTGCATAAATCTTCTAAGTGTGGCCTTTGATTTTGAATTCATTTACTATCTATCTATATTGATCATGCAATATTTGCTCTTTGATATAGTTAAACCTTGAGAATTTAATCACTGTGCTAAGTTACTGACATACATTTAAACTAGGTGCATCACCATAGGATTAAAAGTTCTATTTATTGTATCTGTAATATTGTTTTCTCTTCCCTTTACCTAAACCCCAATTGAAATAGGAAGAGCCAACTTCTGTAAAATCTGGAGGTTGTTTCATGTGTCAAGTCCCACATTCTTGAAACTTCCTATGTTAGTGCTAGAATTCACACAATTTTCTACATCAACAAGGAACAAACAACAATGTCATTAGATCCACTAATGTGAATATGAAGAACCATGTTATTTACAGTTAGCATTTAAAGGAGTCCAAGTTCCTTCAACAATACCAAAATCACAAGGGTAACTTTGTAAGCATCCATCAATGATGCTCAATTAGGCATACATGCGAACTGTGGAAGACTAGACAAGGCGAGTGCTTTGTCTATTTTAAAACAATAACAAAGTAGTCTACAAAAAATTGTTTTATTGATAAAGCCTTCGACATTTTGAGCAAATGTGCTAGCATGTACAAATCCAACTTCCATGTCCTCTACCAGCACTCTCCTCAGCTTGGGGCAAATGGAAACAACACTAAAACAATATTTTTGTCAGCTATTATAGTTGGAGTGCTTGAGTGGATAGGTATACAAGCTATCAAAGATGCTAAAATGCAATGATTAAAGATTGGCTCACAAGGTGTATTTGTTGAAAGGTTTTATAAACTTATAAATAAATACAATTGGCATGGGTAACACCAAAGCCCAGCCACTACTAGAATTTTCTCTATGAGTGCTAAAAATAGGAGTGTTTGATCAATCCTTATGATAGTGCATTCTTTTTGGTGATATTTTGTAGTCAAAGTCTTCTAGAAGACATGCATGCAAGCACAACAGACCACAACTTGTTTTAATAAACAAAGAAATTTATTCCAGCTGAAATGTTATCTCCAGGCGACTATATGCACAGAACGTTGAAAAGGATTGAATCTTTCCAGAAAATGCAATCGGTACGAGTAATACCCAATTTTACAAATGCCAGCGCACTCCCATCCATGTGCCAAAAGAAAACAATAAATGAAATGAGAGTTTTGTCCAATATTATAGTTGGATATGATATGGCGATAAGCATACAAAATGGGAAAACATACATAGAGGCAGTGCTTTGGCAATTCAAAATGAATTTATAAACAAGGCATTAAAATTTTGTAACAAATGCAACCTATGGTTACAATACCAAATCCTATGAACCTCGCCAGAATCACTCCATTCCAAAATCAAAGTATTTAAAATAGTTTTTGTCAGATGATATAGTTGGAAATGCTTGGGTTAGCATGCATCCAAAATGTGTAAGCATTGACAAGGTTGCAGTTGTCTATGGTTATATATATTATCTAATGGAATGCAATCCTTGATGGATGCTAGACAAACTATAATCACACTTTTGTGAAGTGCCAGTCCATTATGTGTTGCTAGCCTTGATAAGAATATGGTGTTTCCACGTCTCCCATGAAAATAGAACAAAATATACACAATATCTACTCAAATATGTTGGAACCACTAGTGGAACTTGTCTTTCATTGGGTCCATCAGAAAAAGAAGGAGGATTTTATCATCCAGAAGGAACAAGAGGCCTAGCATTGTTCTAGATGTTGGAAGGAATCACTAATAATTGTTACTCTCTCATTGATGACATGGAAGAAAAGTTGGCTGCTTTCGAACAACTAGAAAAATGACATAAACCAAGGCAACAATAGTAGCTTTTTGAGCTTTACAGCTGCATTACACATGTTTCTAGTTTGAAGACTGAGGTCAAAGATCAGTCTAGCTCCTAGGTACAAGAAAGGACACAAGGAATGGAGAATGTTTTGGTATTTTGGGAGATGCTTCAAAAATTATTTTTAAAGTTGTATCTAGTATTTTAGATTATATTGCAGAAAAGATAAGACATGATCATGCCAAATGATGGCGATGATGACATTTACTTAATGACTAGAAATGATTTTAATCTAGAGGTGGTAGCTACAAAATTGATTAAGATCAACTCTTTAGCCGTAGAGGGAGTACATCACCATGGGTTATTCAAATCATTATGGAAGAAAATGTTTTTCTACCCACAATTTGGTTTGAGCAAAGTATTAGCACCATAGATCTATATTTAGACTCATTTGATCTCGAACTTGTCTTAACCAACTCTATTGGAAGAACAATTTCAACTGATACATGTATAGACCCTAAGAAGTACTTTGTGAAGGGCATCATGGTCAGTTATTCGGGTTCATTGATTTATTAGAATCAATGTCTGATATGAGTAGAGTATATTTTAGCACAATTCAACAAGTTTGTTTATATTAAGTGTTGATACAACTCTTATAGTACTTGTTGATGGAGATGACAGATGAGTTCTTAGAGAAGGTGATTTTGTTTATGGATCAGGGGTTGGGTTTAAATGACTTTGAAAAATATTCATGGAAGTATAGATATGGTGTTGATATAAGTTATGTTGGTCATGACATAGGAAAGCAATTTCACTTAGCTCCATACATGAACTTTCATGATGATTAGGTTGGATGTATGATAGCTTCTACGAATGTTGAAGTTGACGTATGTGATGATTGAAAAATAAGAGCTGGAAAGAACTTCAAGAGTCATGGCTTGGAGATGATTTTAAAAATAATAAATGTAATAGGTTTTTCTTTTTCTGAGTCAGTTAGAGAGGATGGCTTTTGATCTTCAAACCGAGAAGGTCTATAAAATTGGTTTTACTGTCTTTTTAAATGATATTTTTGCTACATATGTAGATGGGAGTTTTGTAGATGGAATAACTAGAGACTTTGTGTTTTAGTTCATTTTTAATATGAAAGATTGATGTTCTTATGTCTTCATTCTTTTTGGAGCACTGATTGTTCTTATCTCCAGTCAAGTTATTTATGTTCACAATCTCTTTGCTTGCTCTTGATATATAGGTGTTTTTGGGGGACTTTTAGCCTCTGTTGTTAGTGTTTTTCCTTCTTCTTTTCAGGATTTTATGTTGTGTTTCCTATGCTCATAGGACAATTTATTCTCTTTCCCTCTCATCCCTCTTTCTCTCTTTTTGCTACCTTTTTGTACTTTCTGGTTAAAAGTACCTAAAATAAAAAAATCTCATCATACAAGGGAGCTACCCCTCTCAAATGCAAAGGAGAATTGTTGCATTCACAATGATTCCTCCATTTGTTAGCACCTTTTGTTGTTGCCTTTTGGGTGAATCGAGTTATTTCTGTAGTGACAAACTATATGCTAATAGTTTTTGGCAACTTTGTTGGGGATAGAAATTGAAGAAATGGTGCTCTTATTTTCCCAAAAAATTCAAGGTACCTCATTGAAGAAGTGACATTGGTGACTCTGCAAAAATTTGAAAATGGTTTGGTATCTAGGAAGGGATGATAGTGATGACAGTGATGATGAAGACTCCCCTCCTTCCACATCTGCATCTCAGAATAATCAGGTATTTAATGATCCTACACAAGTGAGATTTAAAGAGTTTTTATGGTAATATGCAATTTTGAAATGATAAGATACATCCATCTTCGCTTAGAACTTTGTAAGAATCTGAACAAAGGGATGGAAAAGAGACAAATTTTCTTGCTTGCAACCATGAAAATACCATTATTAATGAAAAAGTTGCATCAAATAAAGAGTTTCGTTCTAAAATACATAATTTTCAAAAAGAAGACAATGATATGGAGGCAAATTTTTTTCTAAAGAAGTGTCATTTGATGAAGTTGTTGATGGATGTAAGGATAAAACATAAATTTTCAATCCGGTACATATGCACTCAAAGTTTGAAGATGATGATTCCATTAGTGCTCACTCTCCTAAGAATTCTTTTTCTCCTAGGTGTTGATCTATAGGTAATGATTCTCTATAAGTTGATTCATTTGAGCATGTATCAAGCTATATTAAGGAAGAAGAAACTTTTACATACAGTTGTGATAGCATATACAAGATGTAGGATCACAAAGAGGTTGAATACATAAACCACTTTGAGCATGATAATAAGGATAGTTCAATCTGTATGCAAGGTGTAATTGATGAGAAGGTGGTTTTGGATTTAAACTACTTCTTAGAATGCCCAGTGGAGATTATGGAAATCAAAGAAAAGGAATTTGTAGCATTGAAGGAGCAAGGAGACATTAATGAGCAGCCAAGCAAACTCAAAGATGTTTTAATTTGCTATCATGAGGTACCTAATTCAGATGTTCACTATTTTAAAAATCTTTCTTTTGTTAATCCATTAATTTTAAAAGATGATTTACATCACTCTACTATGGACCCAAGTTGCCAAATAAGTATTAAAAGGTTTGAGGTTGCCATACTTCAAATGACACAAGAGGAAGTAATTTGCAGCATGCATGAAGGCATTGAAGTATTGTCTAGTTCAAATAAGGAGCATTTGTTTGAATTTGTTGCATTATCAAGAGAAGCTGCATATGCCAAAAAATTTAATGCTGCTATTCAAAGTGCCAAATGGCAGCTAGATTCAATCCTATTTCATTGGCATGGTCCTTTGTTTTGTACATGTACATATTTTTTTAAACCTATCAATGGTTTCGCATAATTTCTTGAAGCAAGTGGTGATTTGTTGTACCTAGTCCAGGTACATTGGAGTCTTAGTTTATTCATCTTTCCTGTTGTTGTTGGGTTTGTTTCAATTTTGGCTTTGTTCAATTCTCTTGTTATTCCCCTTGACTCTATTAGCCCAATGGATAGGCACTTGTCAAACTTGGATAGATCATTTTTTTAACACCAAAGCATTTAGTACCAAATGTTGGGGGGTTTTTCAAAACTCTACAAGAGATGAGGGCAAGGAATAGAATTCCTTATGGGGTAGTGAAACAATATATCAAATATATCACATTTTTGGTTGAAAAGGACTTCACATACATGGAGGCAGTGGAGCCAAGAATAGCATGGGTACCTCAATTACCCTATGAGATAACTGCGGCAGAAGCTAATGTGTGAATGTTTAAAGTTGTGTCACACTTTTATAAAGGAAATGACCAAGACCGATCTAATAAGTTTGTGAGTGCTTCTAGATTCCACTGTGTATGTTTTTTATTCAACGTTTCAGATTATACTCAATGATCCATCATCAGGAAGAGGAGTATGATCTAAAATGTTGAATCAAAAACATACACAGTGGAATCCTGAAGCACTCACAAACTTATTATCATCGACTGTAGAAAACTCATGCCTTCTAATACTGCTCTAACTTTTTAACTTGAATCACTACAAAGTTCAACATATATGTTTTAAATTTTAAAATAATATAAACTAATAAAATGTCAAGTTTTTAGTGTATTTTATGTTTGTATTTATAAAAAAAAATAAAACATTATTTAAATGTAGTATTTTATAAAATTGACACTATAACTTAGTTGATGATAAAATGTTGAAATATAAGGTCGAATAGGACGTCACACTTTATATAGTAAATTTCATTTATTTTCCTTCTATATTTTTTGTGTATTCATAACTCAAAACTTTAGTGCATGGATTAATTTTCCCCAATTTAATAAATATATATATTTTTAAATAAATCTTGGAAGTGACATGTAATGAAAACATAATTGTTTCAATGAGATGTCAAATTTTATCTTGAATATTAATCCAAAATAGGAAAAAAATTATACCTTGATAAGGAATCTCTCCTATAGTGCATCATATTTTTTTCAATATTTTTTATAAACTTTACAATTTTTTTTCTTGAGAAGAAAATCAACATCATATTTTTGTGATGATGACCTACTTTTAGTAGAAATAAAAATAAAATATAAACACTAATTGAAATGTTGAAAAAATTATATTTTTATAAAGTAGACTTATAGATCTACAAAAAGGTGTTTTTAGATTCTTTTAAAATGATTATTTGCACAAGTAGGAGTTGTTAGAACATCAAGTTTTTCAAATAAATTTATTTTTTGGTAAATGAGCCTCAAAGTGATGCTAAATATGTTTTTAGTGGATGGTTCGTATTGGAAAAGTTGTGGGTTAGATATAATTTAGCTAGAATGAATCCAGATACAACATAAGTTTCACCATAATTGACTTTTAGTTGGAAATACTTCAATTCATATATGTTGATAAGTTGGCCCAAATTGTGAAACAACTTTGAACTTTTATCCTAATGCCTATGCACAAATTCTACTCAAAAAACCCAAGGATACAAGTGCAGAAAAATATGGCACTTATTCAAAGTGATGGAGAAATAACATAAAAACTAGGCTAAGGAACACCTAGATAAAAATAGAGGGAAGCTACATAAAAAGTGGGGAGTTCTAGAAAAAGGAACCACATCAGTTACAAAACTAACCACATCAACTCCTCTACCCACTAAGGGAGCTCTAGTAGTCAGAAGATCTAAGAGGACAACATCACAGGCACCGTCATCTTATACCATGTCATTCAGAGGGAGAGCAGCATCAGAAGTGTTGTCTAGAATGAAGAAGAACATAGAGACGAAGGCTCCCCGGTAGAAGTAGGAGCCAAAGATAAAGAAAACTCAAGAAGTGTTGGAGGTTATTCAGTCAGAAGAAGAAGGAGAAGAGAAAGAGTATGAATTGAAGAAAAGGAAAAAAGCACAATAGAAACCGGAGGAAAAATTGACATAACAAGCATAAGAGGAACTAGCACAAGAACTCTACAACCTACATGCACTACTCAATGCCATGGAAAATGTTACTATGTTGAAAGAAATTGTTGTTTTGTATGAAGATTCATCTGTAAAGAATAAACAAATGATAGTTATATCTATGATACAATACATGAGGAATAGGGAAAAGACATTAGATGAAATAATAGAAGGATTTCCATAAATCTTAATACAAGCATTGAGGGAAAAGATAAATAAGGCACTCTATTTGGAGGAAGAAATAAGGCAAAATGCCACTAATAATCTTAGTGACACATTGTCACTAGATGAAAAGAACAAATTGATACGACAACAAGCTATGGAGCTGAGGAGAAAACAAAGGGTAGACACCCTCATGAGTAGAAATAAGAAGGAAGAAGAGAAAATACAAAAAGAGACAAAAGAATTGACAACAAAGATATATCAGGCTATCAAAGAGAAAGAACAATAACTGCTGACACCATCACCTCCACACAACACTGAGATACTAGCAGGAGGAGATCACTAATAGAGAAGATTATCAGAAGCTCCGACACAAGGGGTATCTCCTCTGGATAACACAAGGATGGAGGAGAGGAACACAGAACAACAAACAGAGAATCCACATGATAAAGAGAAAGGAAGAGAGGATAACATAGAGGAACAAAGGGAATCAAAACAAATTCATATTTTGGAGGCCTCATCATCCTCAATTGAGTCAATCAAAGAATTTTTGGAGGAAAAAAAATTAAATATAACCCATTTTAACCCCACAATTGCTACAGTTACCGATAGTAGAATGCCAAATAAACCTTTCCAGAATATCCCCACTACAGAAGCTGCAATTGGGAGATGTATTTCATTCCTCTGTTAGAGCAAAAAGTTTGAAGCAGGTTACACTTTTTGGCCAAACTTGACATTGAAATCAATATTTTGAACTAAATATTCACTTTATGACACCTATAGCTACTAAACCATTAGGAATTGGAAGATGATGCAAATTAGTGATTTGTGAGATTTTTTTTGTAGATTCTAAATATATTGTTTTAAAAAAGATTGGAGTTAAATTGTAAATTTTTTTGCGTCTCCTTTGATAACTAGTTTTTAATAGTAAACAACATTTTTTTAAAGTGATGTGTATCCGTAGCACATAACTTTTTTTCTACAACTAAGGATAAAATTTTGATTCTTTTGAATTTAGATTGGTAACACTGATATATAGGGCATGCATTTAGTTTTATAATTTTTTGTCCAATTTTTTTTTAATTAATTTTTGAAGTCAAACTAATTATAATTTACACATATGTATATTCCATAAAACATAACTTTTTCTGTATGTATCTAAATTCAAATTTTTTCTTTTTGTTGAAACAAGGACTTCAATACCTAGGGCATAGATATGTTTTTGAAATTTTTTTCACTAATGTACTAATTTTCCATGTGTGTAAAATAGAGAACTTGATGTTTGGTGAAAAACCTACATTCACAAAAAATAAAAAATAAATATAATAATAAAATTAAATATATTTAAAATTATACTTTTTGGGAAGCTTATAATAAGGGCTACATACATACAAAACATAAATTTTAAATCAATTCATTTGATCCCCCGAAAGGTAAATCAAAAGTTGATTTTTATTAGCATTTTGATAGGTGTAGAGGAGATTCCATTATAGGTATGGTTTAAAACTAGCAGGGTTCTATCCAAGGAAGTTTGAATCTAAGGGCATTTGATCAAACCCTCTTCAATTAAAATACTTAAAATGGAACCTTTCAAGGCTTAAATCATTATATTTTCTAAAAATATGTGTTTTCAGTAAAAATCAAGATGTCCTAGAAATTGTAACCCATTATTGTGGCAGCACCCTAGAAGGGAGTGAACACCTGTAGGATGCAGTGGATACATTGACCAATGAGATGCCAGAGACAGCTAGAGATACTACCACACCCTTACTAGAGCAACTGAAATAATTAACACATGGATTTAAGGAGTACTTTGACCAACTAGAGAAGAAGGTAACTAAATAATTAAATAAGAAAAGACTGGTAGAAATGACAAATAAGTGTGCCAAGGCACACACTCAGATGGAAATAAAAATCAAGAACATACAACAAAGAATTGTGGAGGCTAATATCCTATACTAGTTTTGTTTAAAATGGCCACAATCCACAAAAGCAATAAAAGATCAAATAGATGCTTTATAACTTCAAATCACAAATGTGTCTAGCTAGTATGACCCTCTAGCAGATAAGGATGGAGTAATAAGGGCACATGTGGAGACACTGCATAACCAACACCAATAGCTCCAGGATCAAAGGGATCAGATAAAGGGCCAAATAAAATAGTTGAGGGAAGTGGTCAACTTGAGACTGGCTAACTTAACCGACAGTTATTCAAAAGCTAAACAAACTTTATATACCATAAAAATACTGGAAAGTATACAAGTAGAGGAAACATACATAAAAGTAGAAGGGAAAATACCTATGGTCGCTAAAGACAAGAAGTAGTGGGATGCTAGTCTAACACCACTCAAGAAAATCTATAAGACAATCCTACCTAGCAGCTAATTTTGAATGTCTTGAGGACAAGACATAATTTTGAGGGGGCATGATGTTAGTAGGGTTTAGAGCCTAAAGAAGAGCCATCCAAAAGTGACCACACATTATGCGGAGGCTAAAGCTGATAAAGAAACACATCCCTATATGTAATCTAGATATAGTATATATAGATATAGGATATGATGATAAGATATAGAGGAACATAGGAGTATGATAGAATATATATTCTGATGTAAGAATAACATAGAAGCCATGATTGTAACTACTAAGGCAGAGACTTAGACCTGTTGGAGGATGGATAGATGATGTATGCATTTGATGACTGCTAATATATATACGAAGAGATGTGCTAGTACTGAGTAATTCTAGGTTGTCTTACTTTGATGTGTATGTGATGTTCTATTTTGTTATTCCTTATGTTTTGTTGTCAATCTCTAGCTACTTGACCGGGGTATAAACTAACTACAAAGGCTTGACTAAGGACCAGATCTCCAGACCGGTATATCCTCTACATTTCTTTCTAACATTATGTACTAATATTAAGCCATTCTATAGATTTCTTGTTTGGAACCTTGTTTTAAATCACTATGCCATGGCTTACCTAACAACTAGACAACAAATACTACTATTACAATCCTATAGAGGTAGGTACTCACCACTATGTGATAATTGTTTAATAATATATTTATTTCAATATCAAATACCATTATGGAATAATGTGCTATATGATATTACATATCCAATGACACTTCAAACTTTAAAATAAGTTCTAATCTCTCTAAAACTTTTTTAGAACATATATAGTTTTTAGTAATTTATATTTACAGTTGAATTGTAATATGTGGGGAGAGCAATAATACTATTACTTACACCCATAGGAGGTTTAAGGAATACGTCAATAGGAACAACCCACAAGTTTAGAAAATTTTATGGCATGAATTTTTTTTACGGCATAAGACATTTTTTTTAAAACAAAAGGTGGCAACCACCTGAACTTGTATTAATAAAAGTTTGATTATAGAAAAAGGATGGAGGTCATCCACAAAATTTTAAAATAAACATATATATAAAGAAAATAGAAAGGCCCTATAATGGCCTAACAGTAGAGACAACAACAAAACTAGTCCACTGGCCACCAAACAACCTAGACCAGACCATCCATAATCATAAGGAAGACAACAAAAAAGGACATCACCAAAAAACACCAACAACAATAAAGGGAAATGTAGCCATACAATCATTCTGAGATTTGTGCTCTTCCTCTCTGCCAACCATGGATGCTCTCCTTGCATAAGCACTAGCTCATTCACTCCCTCCTACATAGTGGGGTCCTTGTCATCTATGATCACCTTGGGAAGATGAGGAGCCTAATCTAGTGCATACACTCAAGTGAATCTAATCAACATGAAGATGTCCCTACACCTAGAAGCCATACATTTGGAATAGCTATGACTATGTCCATGAAGAGAGAGCTTTATCCAATCAACTAATGTACCCACAAACTAGGCCTTTCCGCATGGCTTTGTATACACACTCAGTTGTTGAGAAGGTTCTGAGGGATTAGATTGGGAATAGGCCCCCAACCATGGCTTCACCTCTCATCATATCATACCTTTGTAGAGCTGGTTTCCATCTATCCAGATTATATAGATGATCAAAAATCAATCTAGTAGTGATGGCATGAACATAGTTCCCATCTTGCACAATATCCATAATATTCGACAGAATGTCAGAAACTACATTGGACCAATGCAATACTCTCTCCTCTATACCAAATAGCCACCTTTGTCCACAAATCTTATGCACTGCAAATTGTACCATAATACAATCTAAATCCACAATTTGAGCCAAGTCCATAATTCTCACTTTGTTATGTATTTCAGGCTCCTAGGACATGGTAGGGAAAAAGAGGCATTGGTTAAGGTTATCGTCCTCCATTATCGAATCTTGCAAGAAGAAAGACAAGGAACATACCAAGAAAATGTCATAGTAGTTTGAAGGAAATAATGTGCCCAGGGCTATGATCTAAAAGGAGTATTTATAAAAGGAAAGTAGAGCCTGTGTACTCCTATTAGGAATTGCATATAGAAGATATCAATTAAATGAAAATAAAGATTAAACAGAGGAATGAAAAATACACAGAAATAATAATAGCGAGAGACAATTTTAACGTGGTTCACCCAAACTCAGGCTACATCCATCAATTAAGAGTCTAATATTATTGTCCAGCAAATCAAACTGATTACAACCAACAATCCCTTGCAACTCAATGCCGCTCCAAATGATACAATACAATGCCAATGGATTACCTAACCCTTAGCCATTTTTATATCAAGACTTATGTCGGTTACAAAATAGGGTT
Organism: Cunninghamia lanceolata; assembly: GCA_027924645.1. NCBI lineage: Eukaryota > Viridiplantae > Streptophyta > Pinopsida > Cupressales > Cupressaceae > Cunninghamia > Cunninghamia lanceolata. Next base: position 2,096,741 of record BSBN01000677.1, on the reverse strand, counting down.
TTTTTATGTCAGCCAATAGAAAAATAACTCTCGATGACTTTATAAAATAATAAAAGTCATTTGAGGTTTTGGGGGCACTTCCGCTTGACCTCATCTTGAGGGTGCTACCCCTAAACCCATGTTAAATAATTTGGGGAGAAACCACACCAATAAAAGTGGGGAAAATTTAACCTCTAAGTTTGATTAGGCTGCATATAACAACAACTCCTTCCAATCATGAGGCAACCTGAACATACATTAGGTGACATCATTTAATAGTAAAAAACTAACCTTAATATTAAAATTGTGATCATATTTGGATATGCCTCATGCTACCATTAATGATTCCCATAAACCTTGCCACTTCCTTAAATAATCCTTGTCCTTGTCACATAGACGTGGCTGCTTCTCCCCTCCCTTAACATCAACATAATAAAGATTGGTGGGTGTATGAGCCACCATCTAGCTAGACTTACCTCTAAGGAATACAGGAGCTAGATAATTTCAAATTTATGAAGAGCTCAAATATTTGACAAGTAGAGCTGTTGTTGGAGCTATCTCAGATACTTTCAGTTAGAAGCATGTGGAGAAAACCATTTCTACTTGCTTCAATTATTAGCCATTAATGATCATTCATCCAATCCATCACATCCAACCAATACAACCCTTGGGCTATTAAAACATTTGATCTAAACCTAGCCCATAGTTAAAATATTTGTTGAGGTCAACACTTAATGAGCCTTGTGTCAATCTACCATTTGATACCCAAGTTACAATTGTGGCCATGGCATCCCATGTAACACCATCCTACTGCGTCTTCCAAGGAGGCGTTCAACTAAAAAAGCTAAATACAATAAATTGTGACATCTCACGTGACTAATCAGAAACATAGGGCCTTATAAGTTACATGTCATCCTTGATCTCGGTCATCAACTGACTAGGTATACTCCCTTGTCTAGGATTAAAAACCACTACGTCTCAGCTTTGTTCTATGGCTCTGTTTGCCAATGCATCAGCCAATCTATTTCCTTCTCTATAGCAATAGGATATCAAAAAAAAATTCTAACTTCGAAAATAGATCCTGAGCTTGTCGAAGAATGTAGTCTACCTTCCAATTATCTTATTTTTTGGCCTTGAGATCTCTAATTACATTAAGAGAGACCCCCTCTATCCACAAGTTTCAAACTTTATAGTCTATGGACAATTGGATGCCATGCAGGAGAGCCCAAACCTCTGCCTCATTAGTGGTACCTTGCTGGATTTTCAACGATTTTGCCACCATTAGCATCCCATCATGGTTTCTTATGACACATCCCATTCCTAATAGGCTTGGGTTACCTCAACATACCTCATCAAAGTTTAGCTTGGGGTATGGCTAATTTGGGAGATTCTATTTAATCAGGCTTCTATCCACTCTCTTATCACTTGGCTGCACTATCGAGACATTAACAATTGGCTCTAGATGGATCCAATTTTTAACCATCTCATCATCCCACCTTGACCACTTTGCACATTGATTGCTTGACTTTCTTATTTTAGTTAAGACTACCTCTAGAATTACTTTATCTAAGTTCTCACACACCTTTTCAACCGTCGATGTCTTCATCCTTAAAATTCTAAAATTTCATTCTTGCCACATATGCCACACTACTAAGGATGGACACACATCTTATAAGCATGCAAAGGTTGCTTCTTGACACAATTTAGGCCAGATTTTGAACAATGATAACAAGGACTCCGGTACAGGTGTGGCCTAGTTTAACTTCTAAGGAGCCAATACAAACATTCACTACTAAAAGGACATTGTAGTAAGAGGTGGTCAAGACTCTCCTCCTCCCCACACAAAATACATTTAAAATTTGAACCTATGACCCATTTCTAAATTCTGTCCTCGGTAAGAATTCTCTTATGCAGTGCTAACCAAGAAAATGCTTTGGCCTTCGGTAACATGGCATCGTTCCAACCTAAATGTGCAGGCCAGTCTAACTTTTGCCTTGTAATTAGACTTGTGTAGCCTTGTTTAACTGTATACAAACCTGAGTTGTGTACTGTCCAGACTAGCTCATCCTCCTAGTTCGATAAAAACACCACTCTAGACCTAAGGATATGTTGGAGAAAATCCTTTTGAACATGTGGAAAATCACAATCCACTGTGTTTCTCCATAACGCTATATGCGAGCAAGATCCTTCCACCACTTGACAATAATCTCGAACCTTGCTTCCCCAATGAAGCTTCAAATAGATTCTTGTTTCTTTTAGCTCTTCCAATGCTGAGAGCTTTGGCCATCCATTCCAAGAGTCCTCCCAGAAGTCTATCTTCGTTCTGTTATGAATTACCCATGTTAATTGTGGTAGAATTACCTCCCTACTCCTTATAATGAAATTCCACATGACTGACCCTCGTTGGGGATTCTTTACTTTAAATATCCTTTCCATCTCCACATTATCCATATATTTGAAGTGCATCAATCTTACCCATTTGGATTGAGGTCTCTTATACATGATGCAGGTTAACTTTGCTCCTAAGGGCTAATTTTGCATATTAAGGTTTAAGATTCTTGCCCCTCCTTGATGCTTAGGTTTACATACCTTCTCCCAAGAAAGAAGATGAATTTTCTTTCTTTCTGAGGTCCCTTGCCAAAGGAATTGCATGCATTTCCTAATTCTAAGCAGACACCTTTAGGAGTTTGTAAGGTGACATTATGTATATCGGAATGGTTGTCAGTACCGCTTTGATCATGGTCAATCTGCTTGCCAATGTCAACCAACCACCTTTCCAAGTCCCAATTTTAATCTTTAGATTTGAAATCACCTCATTCCAAAAGTCCTTTCTATGTCTCCCATTAAAAAAAAATACCAAGATACCTACCTAGAAGTTCTTCAACTTTGAAGTTAAAAATGATGGATATTTCTCCTTGCTTGGCCACCTTTAAATGGAACATAAAAAGTTTGGATTTAGTATCATTTACTTATTGGCCTGATACACTGAAATCATAATCAATAGTTTCCTTGATTGCTTTAGCTTCCCACAATGAGGCTTGGCCAAACAAGATAATATCATTTGCGAACAATGCATGAGTGAAGGTTTCTTGCAGACCTTGGATCCTAACTTCTTGCCACATCATCATTCTGTTAGCATCCCAAATTGCCCACATTATTGCCTTAAACATAAGGCTGAAGAGGTATGGGAGAGGGGGTCCCCTTGGCTTAAACCCCTAGTCGATTCAAATGGACTATAATGCTCATATAAAAGTTTATCGACCAATTATGTCGAGAGGCATTCTATAGTCATATCGAGGGTGGAGATGAGAGCACTCATTTTTTCCGTGTAAATATATAAAAAAAATAAATAAATAAAAACCAAAAAATAAATTGAAAAAAATAAAAACCCAAAAAGAAATTGGAAAAAATAAAAAAATAAAAACTAAAAAAGAAATTGGAAATGAAAAAAAATGGAAAAAACTAAAAAAACTATAGAGAAAATAAAAAATATATATGCAACCAAAAAAAGAAAAAATCACAAAAATCATAGAAAACACAAAAAAAACAAGAAAAATGAAAGAAAAAAACTATAAAATAAAAAAAAAAACTAAAATATGTTTTAGCATACTATAGATATATATTTTAAATATAAATATACTAGTTATAAAACAAAAGCAAAAAAAGTATAAATCGTACTATTATAAGAGTTACGAAGTTGGAAAAAGGAAAAACAGTAAAGTTAGTGACGTGTATGCTTTATGGCAGGGAATCAATCAAATTAGTTGAGGAGACAGCCGATGTTGTAAACCTAACTCTGAGGCGGTGACCTAAGGAAGGTTTGTGTTACGATTCGATTACCAGTTTTTTTTACACATAAATACGGGGGGAGTAGATTGAAATGTTAGACACTCGGGTGAAATTCGCTCGACCAGCAAAGATGGGCATTCTAGGGAGATCATCCAGCTGTGAATGTGTGAAGAACTTCTCGTTTGTAGTGATAACGGCCGTGCTAATTATGAGTGAGTCAGTTGTTTCTGCAGGGGAAAGCAAACAATCGTAGATCTATATCGTTCATGTGGAGGAACCGGAAATGAGCCTACATAGCTTTGACGAGCGGAAGATATGGTATTCAACCTTTCTGCCCAAAGCAAGAGCACCAGATGCAGAAGGAGGAGGAGTTTCTCATGGAAGTCTAGTGCATGCGTATGAGAATGTTATGACTAGATTTGCAGCCCGATTAACAAAACCTGAAATAAAAGAGATGCGAAAGATCCCAGGTTTCATGGGTGCATATCCTGATAAGGTGCTGCACTTGCAGACAACATATTCTGCTAAGTTTCTTGGCCTGGATCCTCGCCAGGGACTGTGGCCAAGATCCAACACGGGCAAGGGCACCATAATTGGCATACTCGACGGTGGGGTGTGGCCGGAGAGCCCTTCGTTTAAGCCAGACGCCAAGATGGGTGCCGTGCCTTCTCGGTGGAAGGGCATCTGCCAGACTGGTTCAAATTTCAGTGCGTCCAGTTGCAACAACAAACTCATCGAAGCAAGAATTTTCATAGAGGACGGCACAGCAAGGGACGTGGATGGGCATGGCACTCATACTGCATTGACTGCCGCGGGAAGCGCAGTTGCCAATGCCGGACTTTTTGGCAGTGCAGAAGGAACCGCGCAGGGAATGGCGCCGGGTGCTCATATTGCGGTTTACAAGGTTTGCAGAGAGGGTCACTGCATGATTTCTGACGTTCTAGTAGGGATGGACGCGGCCATTTCAGACGGCGTGGACGTGCTCTCGCTCTCTCTCGGCGGATATTCTCTGCCGTTTTATATGGACTGGATTACCATTGGGGCCTTCCGTGAGATGGAGAGAGGCGTTTTCGTGAGCTGCGCGGCAGGAAACAATGGGCCGGGCGAGCCTTCTGATCTTTCCAACGTTGCACCCTGGATTATGACCGTGGGCGCCAGCTCCATGGACAGACACTTTGTTGCAAATGTCAAGCTTGGAGACGGAACAATTTTTTATGGTGAGTCACTTTTCCACGGTATGAACAACCAGACTTTAGAATTGAGCCTGGTGCAGGGAAACTTGTGTGTGCAAAACGCTCTGGATGGAAACCTGATAAAAGGAAAGCTTGTGGTGTGCACATGAGGTCCTGCTGATCCAGTACAGTAGGGAGAAGCTGTCCAAGAGACCGGAGGGGCTGGCGTGATATTCATTAACGATAACACTGATGGGGAGGAAATCCAAGTATATGCTCAGGTTTTGCCATCAACAACCCTTGGTTATAAGGCAGGACTTGCCCTGGAGGCCTATATGAATTCTACAAAGACCCCCACGGCGGCCATTCTTTTCGAGGGCACTGTCTTTGGCTCCGCTAACAATATTTCAGCTCCCGCGGTGGCCTCTTTTTCCTCCCGCGGTGGCCTCTTTTTCCTCCCGCGGCCCCAGTATAATCAGCCCAGAAATTCTAAAACCCGACGTAATCGCTCCAGGTTTTGGCGTCCTAGCAGCTTGGGCTTCAGATCTCAGTCCATCGGGCATCCTTCAAGATAAAAGACAAGTAATGTTCAACATCATGTATGGCACGTCAATGGCTACTCCACATGTGAGCGGGGTAGCTGCTTTGCTTAAAAGCGCTCACCCGCAATGGAGTCCTGCGGCCATTAAGTCTGCCCTCATCACCACGGCAGACTACCTCGATAAGAAAGGCAGGCCAATTCTTGACGGTGGAAACAATTACGCACCGGCCGACATTTTCGCTACAGGCGCTGGACATATAAATCCTGAAAGAGCAGCCGATCTAGGCCTTATCTATGACATTAGTTCCCAAGATTATGTTCCTTATCTCTGTGGGCTAAACTACACAGCATCTCAGATTGGCATGATCCTAAACAAAAATGTTGTATGCCCTACGAATGATGAAAGCACCCTCCCGGGCAACCTCAATTATCCGTCCTTCTCTCTGGTTTTTAATAAGCTAAATTCTATTACCTTGAGAAGAAGCGTAACTAATGTTGGAGATGTGAAAAAGCCCTCTGGTTGTTCTATGTATACCTCTTCTAACAATTCACCATTAAGAAATGCCGTCTTGACATCCATTTAATGGATTTGCCATCCCATATGTGCTGCAAGTGAGATTACGGCTCGTATAGAAGTATACCTAGCCACTGGAGCAAATGTATCCTCATAGTCTATTCCCTCCTTTTGAGAGAACCCCTTGGCCACAAACCTTACCTTGTATTTCTTGATGCTACCATCTGCACCATGCTTAATCTTATAGATCTAGCGTGATCCAACCACTGCCCTATCTGTCGGTCTAGGCACAACCTCCCACACATTGTTCTGCATTATTGAGGTATATTCCTCAACCATCGCATCTTGTCACACCTGTTGCTATGCAGCCTCCTAATAGCTGGAAGGCTCACTATCTACCAACTGACTAACCAATGCCACATAGTCATTATACCTGGCTGGTTGTTTCCACTATCTACTACTCATCCTAGGAGCTCCCACAAACTCCTAAGTATCCCTATGTGTCTATTGAACCTCACGGTTCCTCCTGCCAACTATAGAGGATGAAATATCAAACTCCATATCTTCTTGATGCATCTCTTGGATTTGTTGTATCTGTTGCTCCATACTCTACGAACTCTCAGCACCTAAGCCTGTGCTTGTACTAGTAACTATACTCGTGCTTCGCTGCCCTTGTTCTGGTTGAACAATCCTTGGAGCTTCTATTGGCTGCTCATTCTGATCATCTACTGGCAAATCTCTAGACCTCCTATATGCCTTGTCCTCCATGAATTTGACATCACGCCTGACTATAATCCTCCTGGTCCCTGGAATAAATATCTGATATGTCTTTGAGGTCTCACTGTACCCTACAAAGTACCCTCTCTCTGCAGTCTGATCTAACTTGGAATGTGTAGCCCCTGGAATGTGACAAAATGTCAAACTCCTAAATACCCTGAAGTGACTGACATCTGACTTCTTCCCTGAGAATGCCTCCTCTGGTGTCATCTTGCCCAATACCTTATGTGGAACTCTGTTCTGTATGTATACCGCTGTACTGCATGCCTCTGCCCATAAGTAACGTGGCATATCTTGGTCATACAACATAGCCCTTGCTGCCTCTGATATAGAATGATTCTTCCTCTCAGCAACCCCATTCTACTGTGGGTTGTAAGGAACAGTCCACTCTCTCTTGATTCCTTCCCTGGTACAGAACTCCTGAAACTCTTTCCCTTTGTACTCGCCTCCATTGTCTGACCGAAGAACCTTTACCTTCCTACCTGTCAAATTCTTCGCAAGAGCTTTGAACTCCTGGAAGTGACTGAAGACCTCATCCTTAGTCTTCAAGAAGTATATCCAGGTCTTCCTAGAGAAATCATCAATAAAAGTAACAAAGTACTCATATCCTCTAAGAGACTTCGTTGACATTGGTCCACATATATCTGAATGTACTAGATCAAGAACCCCTTTAGATCTAGTGTCACTCCTTGGAAAAGTTGCTTTCACAAACTTCCCTAATACACATCCCTTACATATATCATCATGTTCTGTGTTCACGTCTGGAACACCTGTCACTATCTCGCGAAGCAATTTAAGTGCTCCATGATATAAATGGCCCATCCTCCTATGCCATATCTCTCATTGATCTCTAGGATTACTGCTGCTCACTAGTGCCTTAGGAGTATCAAACTACAACCTATAAAGTCGACCGCTCCTAACTCCAATAGCTATGGGCGATTTCTAATCCTTATGCTTGATTAAAACATGTGTCCCTCTAAAGAGTACATTGTAGTCTTTATCCTGAAGGACAGATACAGAAATTAGATTCATGCACAAGCCTGGCACATACAACACATCATGAATGGAAAAGGCTTGCCATTCTCCCTCTAAAATAGAACAGTCCCTCTCCCAACTGGATTACACTTGGACTTGTTCCCCATCTGAATTTGGAATCTAATGTCCTCCTCCTTGTAGCTGGAGAAGTACTCCCTAACTCCTGTCATATGAAATGATGCCCCACTGTCTATATACCAAACACCCTATGAGGTTGAGCTAGTTAGGCAAGCTATGAGTGCAAACTCATCCTCGATTCTGCTAGAAAGCTCATCTACACTTGCTGAAGCTGCTGTCTGCTTTTTGCCTTTCTTTTCATTTTTCTTCCTTTGTGGGCAATCACTGACATAGTGCCGAACTCGTGACAGCCATAGCATTTGATCTTAGATAAGTCCTTCTTCTCACTTTTTGGATTTGATCCTTTTCCATACCCCTTCTTCGCTTTCCCTTTTCCTGCTAGGGCAATGTTTTCCTGTTCCACCTCATTTTTCTGACTATTACTGCTGGTTCCATTGACAAGACTTAGTCTAAGCTCCTCCTGAGTGAAGTCACTCTATAGTCAATCCCAACTCGGTAAGGTGTCTCGTCCATTAATAACTTGAAGAAAGACATCCCACTACTTAGTAAACCCATTCAGGGCTATTCCTACTAGCTCATCATCCTTTGGTTTGTCTCCAACAGCTGCCAATTCATCCTTGACAAGTCTAAGTCTGGTGAGGTAACTTGTGACGTCTTCTCCCTTATTCATCCAGGTATTCCTTAACTTTTCTCTGAGAATCAGCTTCCGGTTAAGAGTAGCATTCTGGTACAGATTCATAATGGCGTCCCACATCGTCATTGTTGTATCTAACTCTGCAATATGCGGAACAATATGATCCTTAACACCATCAAGAATCAGCCTCCTTGCCTTGCCATCTTCCTTCTTATATGCTAAGAACTGTGTTGCATTTGTAGGTACAGGTACAACAGTGGTCACATAATCCTTGATACCATTCTCTTCCAGCAATAAAGAAATTCTGGCTTTTCAGACACCAAAATTTGAGGCTCCATCCAATCTGTCCTGATCTCTTAAACCTACTAAGGCCATCTCAAAATAATTTTGAAGAGGTCAAACTAGGTTTTCTAAACCCTAATTTTTTTATTATTTTTCCTTTCTCCCTATCTCTGTTTTGCCCTCAGATCCGCTCTAATACCATGTGAAAAGTCTATTGCAGCTACTGATTATTAATTTCCTATCTTATGTAGATGATTTGGCTGCCAAAAAATTAATTAATTTATAGCAAATATTAAATAATAACACAGCTGCAACTTCACAGAAAAATTACGGAGATAGAAAAATAAATGAACACAATATTTTGGACAAATTGTCCTTGGAAAAACCCCGAAGGGAAAACCAGTCAGTAGATAAGAATTTTATTCGACTGCAGAAAATCAAGAGATACAAAATTGCTTACCTCTTACTGGTAGAGCTCTGGAAATTTCTTTCCTGTAAATTCCTTTCCCTCAATTATTCCTGCTGAAATTACTCCGACAATATTTTCCTTCTCCGGCAATTCCACTGCTCTTCAACGCTATCACTGCGCCCTTTGCTCTCACTGCAAATCAATTTGCTATTGCTGCAAATTTATTTATTTGCTATCGCTGCAAATACTTCTCAGATCTGTGTTCTCCAAATGCCCATTGATCCTCTTTTACAATTCTCTCATTAAAAACCAATGGCCATGATTTAATCTAAATCAATGGCTAGGATTAATTAGACTCTAAACCCTAATATCTAGAAGTCTCTCGAGAAATCAATTTTCTAGGTATGGAGATAATTATCTAGCTGTGTTTCTAGCCTCGTAATCACCACCCGAGACTAGAACACCTGTCCAAGCTACATAAAAATTAACACTCCCTCTTAGCGAGGAAGGTGTTCTGCATAACACCCAACTTATCTCTGAAGAAGATGAATTTTGCCTTCCCCAATGCCTTTGTCAAAATGTCTGCTATCTGCTGATCTGTAGGTATATACTATAGCTGAACAATCCTCCACTGTACACAATCCCTGATGAAATGATACCTGATGTCTATATTCTTAGACCTATCATGAAACACTGGATTCTCTGATAATCTAATGCAACTCTGATTATCACAGTGTATCACAGTAGTCTCAACCCTCTGCTATGTATTCTACTTCTGCAGAACTCAGAGCCACGGACTTTTGCTTCCTGCTGTACCAAGAGACAATTCCTGATCCCAAACTAAAGCAACACCCTGAAGTGCTTTTCCTGTCCACTATACTACCTGCCCAATCTGCATCAGTATAGCCTATCAACTTGATACCATCACCTCGAGCATATATGATCTCATACTCGATTGTACCATGCAAATACCGCAATACATGCTTTGTCGCTATCCAATGCACTCTCTTCGGCTCAACCATGAACTGACTAAGAGAGTTTACTGCAAAGGATATATCTGGCCTAGTGTTGACCAAATACATAAGAGATCCAATCAACATCCTGTATAAGGTGGGGTCTACATCCTTTTCCTTAGATGAGTCTACCTTCTTCCAATTCGTGATCATAGGTGTAGACATGGCTCTGCAATCTTGCATCTCAAACCTCTTCAAGATTTCAATGCAGTATTTCCCTTGTCCAAAGAAAATCTCTCCATTTGTCTGCCACACTTCCATGCCTAGAAAGTAGTGCATAAGCCCCAAATCCTTCATCTCGAACTCTGCTGCAAGGTCCCTCTTGCACTCCTCTATGAGACCTAGTGAACTTGTTAAAAATAAGTCGTCCACATATAGAACAAGAATGAGCACTTCACCCCCAACCATCAAGTAGTAGAGGTTAGTATCTGCCTCACTCTTCACAAAGCCTATTCCCTGCAAGTATATATCAATGCGCTCATACCATGCCCTAGGAGCCTGCTTGAGTCCATACAAAGCTTTCTTCAATCTGCACACATGGGTTTCACTGTTGTGTGCTACAAAGCCCTCTAGTTGTTCTATGTATACCTCTTCTAACAATTCACCATTAAGAAATGTCGTCTTGTCATCCATTTGATGGATTTGCCATCCCATATATGCTGCAAGTGAGATTATGGCTCGTATAGAAGTATACCTGGCCACTGGAGCGAATGTATCCTCATAGTCTATTCCCTCCTTTTGAGAGAACCCCTTGGCCACGAACCTTACCTTGTATTTCTTGATGCTACCATCTACACCATGCTTAATCTTATAGATCTAGCGTGATCCAACCACTACCCTATCTGTCGGTCTAGGCACAACCTCCCACACATTGTTTTGCATTATTGAGGTATATTCCTCAACCATCACATCTTGCCACACCTGTTGCTGTGCAGCCTCCTAATAGCTGGAAGGCTCACTATCTACCAACTGACTAACCAATGCCACATAGTCATTATACCTGGCTGGTTGTTTCTGCTGTCTACTACTCATCCTAGGAGCTCCCACAAACTCCTGAGTATCCCTATGTGTCTATTAAACCTCACGGTTCCTCCTACCAACTATAGAGGATGAAATATCAAACTTCATATCTTCTTGATGCAGCTCTTGGATTTGTTGTATCTGTTGCTCCATACTCTGCAAACTCTCAGCACCTAAGCCTATGCTTGTACTAGTAACTATACTCGTGCTTCGCTGCCCCTGTTCTGGTTGAACAATCCTTGGAGCTTCTATTGGCTGCTCATTTTGATCATCTGCTGGCAAATCTCTGGACCTCCTATATGCCTTGTCCTCCATGAATTTGACATCATGCCTAACTATAATCCTCCTGGTCCCTAGAATAAATATCTGATATGTCTTTGAGGTCTCACTTTACCCTACAAAGTACCCTCTCTCTACAGTCTGATCTAACTTGGAACGTGTAGCCCCTGGAATGTGACAAAATGCCAAACTCCCAAAAATCCTGAAGTGACTGACATCTGACTTCTTCTCTGAGAATGCCTCCTCTGGTGTCATCTTGCCCAATACCTTATGTGGAACTCTGTTCTGTATGTATACCACTGTACTACATGCCTCTGCCCATAAGTAACGTGGCATATCTTGATCATACAACATAGCCCTTGCTGCCTCCGATATAGAACGATTCTTCCTCTCAACAACCCCATTCTGCTGTGGGTTGTAAAGAACAGTCCACTCTCTCGTGATTCCTTCCCTGGTACAGAACTCCTGGAACTCTTTCCCTTTGTACTCGCCTCCATTGTCTGACCGAAGAACCTTTACCTTCCTACCTGTCGAATTCTTCGCAAGAGCTTTGAACTCCTGGAAGTGACTGAAGACCTCATCCTTAGTCTTCAAGAAGTATATCCAGGTCTTCCTGGAGAAATCATCAATAAAAGTAACAAAGTACTCATATCCTCTGAGAGACTTCGTTGACATTGGTCCACATATATCTGAATGTACTAGATCAAGAACCCCCTTAGATCTAGTGTCACTCCTTGGAAAAGCTGCTTTCACAAACTTCCCCAATACACATCCCTTACATACATCATCATGTTCTGTGCTCACATCTGGAACACCTATCACTGTCTCACGAAGTAATTTAAGTGCTCCATGATGTATATGGCCCATCCTCCTATGCCATAGCTCTCCTTGATCTCTAGGATTACTGTTGCTCACTAGTGCCTTAGGAGTATCAAACTGCAACCTATAAAGTTGGCCGCTCCTAACTCCAATAGCTATGGGTGATTTCTAATCCTTATGCTTGATTAAAACATGTGTCCTCTAAAGAGTACATTGTAGCCTTTATCCTGAAGGACAGATACAGAAATTAGATTCATGCACAAGCCTGGCACATACAACACATCATGAATGGAAATAGGCTTGCCATTCTCCCTCTGAAATAGAACAATCCCTCTCCCAACTGGATTACACTTGGACTTGTTCCCCATCTGAATCTGGAATCTAATGTCCTCCTCCTTGTAGCTGGAGAAGTACTCCCTAACTCCTGTCATATGAAATGATGCCCCACTATTCGTATACCAAACACCCTGTGAGGTTGAGCTAGTTAGGCAAGCTATGAGTGCAAACTCATCCTCGATTCTGCTAGAAAGCTCATCTACACTTGCTGAAGCTGCCGTCTACTTTTTGCCTTTCTTTTCATTTTTCTTCCTTTGTGGGCAATCACTGACATAGTGGCCGAACTCGTGACAGCCATAGCATTTGATCTTAGATAAGTCCTTCTTCTTCTCACTTTTTGGATTTGATCTTTTTCCAGACCCCTTCTTCGCTTTCCCTTTTCCTGCTAGGGCAACATTTTCCTGTTCCACCTCATTTTTCTAACTATTACTGCTGATTCCATTGACAAGACTTAGTCTAAGCTCCTCCTGAGTGAAGTCACTCTATAGTCGATCCCAACTCGGTAAGGTGTCTCATCCATTAATAATTTGAAGAAAGACATCCCACTACTTAGTAAACCCATTCAGGGCTATTCCTACTAGCTCATCATCCTTTGGTTTGTCTCCAACAGCTGCCAATTCATCTTTGACAAGTCTAAGTCTGGTGAGGTAACTTGTGACGTTTTCTCCCTTATTCATCCGAGTATTCCTTAACTTTTCTCTGAGAATCAGCTTCCGGTTAAGAGTAGCATTCTGGTACAGATTCATAATGGCGTCCCACATCGTCTTTGCTGTATCTAACTCTACAATATGCGGAACAATATGATCCTTAACACCGTCAAGAATCAGCCTCCTTGCCTTGGCATCTTCTTTCTTATATGCTAAGAACTGTGTTGCATCCGTAGGTACAAGTACAACAGTGGTCACATAATCCTTGATACCATTCTCTTTCAGCAATAAAGAAATTCTGGCTTTTTAGACACCAAAATTTGAGGCTCCATCCAATCTGTCCTGATCTCTTAAACCTGCTGAGGCCATCTCAAAATAATTTTGAAGAGGTCAAACTAGGTTTTCTAAACCCTAGATTTTTTTATTATTTTTCCTTTCTCCCTATCCCTGTTCTGCCCTCAGATCCGCTCTGATACCATGTGAAAAATCTATTGCAGCTACTGATTATTAATTTCCTATCTTATGTAGATTATTTGGCTACCGAAAAATTAATTAATTTATAGCAAATATTAAATAATAACACAGCTGCAACTTCACAGAAAAATCACGGAGACAGAAAAATAAATGAACACAATATTTTGGACAAATTGTCCTTGGAAAAACCCCGAAGGGAAAACCAGTCAGCAGATAAGAATTTTATTCGACTGCAGAAAATCAAGAGATATAAAATTGAAAATCAAGAGATATAAAATTGCTTGCCTCTTACTGGCAGAGCTCTGGAAATTTCTTTCCTATAAATTTCCTTCCCTCAATTGTTCCTGCTAAAATTGCTCCGGCAATATTTTCCTTTTCCAGCAATTCCACTGCTCTTCAATGCTATCACTGCGCCCTTTGCTCTCACTGCAAATCAATTTGCTATTGCTGCAAATTTATTTATTTGCTATCGCTGCAAATACTTCTTGGATCTGTATTCTCCAAATGCCCATTGATCCTCTTTTATAATCCTTTCATTGAAAACCAATGGCCATGATTTAATCTAAATCAATGGCTAGGATTAATTAGACTCTAAACCCTAATATCTAGAAGTCTCTCAAGAAATCAATTTTTTAGGTATGGAGATAATTATCCAGCTGTGTTTCTAGCCTCATAATCACCACCCGAGACTAGAACACCTGTCCAAGCTACATAAAAATTAACAGGAGAAGCCAAATCCAGATACAGCGTCAACATTGTTCCTCCCAGAGGAGTGGATGTGAGCGTGAATCCAACCTCCTTATCATTCGGGGCAGTGATGGAGAAGAAGAGTTACAACGTCACATTCGTACTGAACAAAACGAATGCTAAAGGATCAGCAGTTTCTCAGGGCTCAATTACGTGGGTTTCAAGCTCTCCTGTATACAGCGTAAGAAGCCCGATCTCCCTCGCTTGGAATACAGATTGGAATTCAGATTAAATCACGCATGATATCCCTTCTCCATGTTTGAATTTGAGGTCTCATATTCATATATATTAATATGATAAACTTCTGTCAGATCTTGACATGTTATTGACTCAGTTTTACAGAAACATGTAATAAAATCTTTGCACATCACTGTTCTGCAATTGTCTATTTTTCTATAGACCTGTAATGCTTTCTTTATATTATGGTTTCTCTGATATACTATTTTTAGTTTTCCCTGCAGTAAGGTTTAATTTATCCTTTTTCGAAGGCTCTCGTTATTAATGGAAAGTTTTCTTTCAACTAAACCCGCTTTTTTCCTCGTTCGTTTTCATAAACTCGATAGAAAAAAATATTTGTCCAAATAAATATAAAATTGAAAATATAATTGGGAATAGGTCTGATATTTGATGCTCTGTGGTTTGTTTTTAAAAGTCTAGGCTCTAGTTTACAATTTAACTTTTTAAAATAATTTGTTAAAAATATAAATTTAGTAAATTATAAATATTTATTTTATGCTATTACATTCTATTTAAATCTCATCCTTTTAATAGTCAAACAGTCTATAATAAATTTACACTTCATGTAAATATTTGTCCTATTTTTATTGACCAACCTTAAAGTTGATGATATTTAAAAACGCCCATTAATATGATTATATAGTGACAGGGAAGAGGATTAAATGCGTTAGAAACAAGCTTATCTTCAACAAAAACTGCATATATTATGGCGTCCAAGGTTCGAATCCGCAAAAGTGTCTTTGGGGATTTCCACATGTTATTCTGAACTGTACTGCAAGGTACTCGTGAATTTGACAATTACGTTTCTTTTCTATTTCTCGATTTTCCATGTGTTGGAATTATTGTCAGAGATAAGTATTGTTCACAGAGGAATTTGGTAATCTTTATTCTGTTGTTTTCTGTTCTTTTACCATTTTTGAGTTAATTTGGAATATTAATTTGGCGTCGGTGGCGTTTTATCTCCATTCATGTCATCTCCATACTTAATTTTTCCAGATTTTAGGCGGATTTCAAATCTGTCTTGAATAATTTCTGTAACTGAACTCGATCCTCTCGTTAGCTGATGGTGCTATTAAAGTAAATGTTATATATATATATATATATATATATATATATATATATATATATATATATATATATATATATATATATATATATATATAAGTATTTGTTTTAAACGCAGTTGAAAACTCTTTGAAATTGTAATTAATTTTTGTTATACAAACCAATCAATTTTTATTTTATAAAATTAAATTGTGTTCAAAACTCTTTGAACTTGTAATTAATTTTTGTTACACAAACCAATCAATTTTTATTTATTTTTATATAAGTTTATATTAAGTTTTCTTAAAATAAAGATACAAAAATTTTAAACAAAAATATTACGAAAAATTATCTACAATTTAATTAACTAATTGATTGAAGAGATATAATTCTATTGGCTATTATTCTCCCTTATCTTCCTTAAATGTCTGATCTACTCCCCCCTATATTCTCTCCATCATTGAAAATTATTCTATATTTATCTCCACTTACACGTTTAACATTCTTTGTTTTATTAGAAAATTTTATGAACCAATTACATATTATAGTTTTTCTATATTTGTGTTTTGGACATTTTATAGGAATGACAAAGAAAATAAATACTATCATAACCTTCAAAAATAATAACCTCATTTTTACAATGAAGAGAATAATATGTAGCATCACTATGGACTTTATTGGTTTAATGAAAATATTGAAGAGATCAAACACAATATTATAATTGTAATTATAGGTACAATATTTTTGGTTTAAGATTATTGAATGTTGATATTAAAATCTTACATTGGGAATTCCATCTTTGGAATATATCAAATGCATGAATCTCCAAAAAGTAAAATTTACTAACTACTATACTAAGTTCTATTTCTATCAACTCTTTATACATACTAAACATTCAATTGAATTATTTCATCAAACATCATACTACGTAAAAAGAGCTTAGAATTATAGAATTCTCAAATATTATAATTATGTCAATTGTTGGTATTCTATCTCTCATGGGTGCATGAAAGATTATGTAAGTGAACAAATATTAATAATAAACACCACTAAAAGGTGTTTAACAAGCTATATACCAATTTGTTTCAACAAGAACTAACCTTTCTAAGGTTTAAATAAAAATATAAGTATTAATAAGATGGGTTTTGGTATGCAATTCAATTGTATTGTGAAAAATTCACACAACACAATATAAAATAGATTACTAATTGGAAAGAAATGCACTCGCATTATAGAAAAATTTAGACTACAATATTATTAGAATAGTTACTAAAAATTTTAATATATTAATTTTTTTTGGATTTTAAATAAGCAAAGTTAGAACCAAAAGAGTGTAATTTTGGGGTTAATAAAGTAAAATCGTAAAACAACACTAAGAGATCTAAACAAAACATAAGTGATTTGTGGAATTCAAATCAAACAACCATGATATGCATGATTTGTGTAATTTTGAAAGGTAAGAGTATTTGCAAACAAATAGATAAGAATATTATGTGGACAAATACTATTCTTATGTGTACAAGTACTAGGGTGGCAATGTACATGTGTTTGGATACTTCATATTATATGTTTGTCATATGATGTCATTAAACAATTACTCCATACCAATGGTTTTATCTATTAATATAAATTTGGGGATTAATATTGCACCAATGAAAGCATTTGAAATGACCCAACCCTAACCCTAACCATAATCTCCAATGTTAGAATTAGGGTTAGGATTAGAATTAGTGGTATATTACATATGAAAATAGAAACCTAATGGGACTGGCTAGGGTGGCTAAGGTGGGTAAAGGATAGATCTCAACAAAGCACAAAACTCTAAAAGAAAAGATATAATAATGGAATAAAGATAAGTAAACATTTTAAATGATCCAACCCTAACCCTAATCGTAATTCTAAGGTTAGAATTAGGGTTACGTTTAGTGTTAGTAGTCGAATTATATTTATAATTAGGTTTAGGATTAGGGTTGCAGTTAGGTATATAATTAGGGTTTGAAGTATGATTAGAATTAAAATTAGGGTTTGAATTAGGGTTAGAATTAAGGTGGGTTACTATTACAATTGGGGTACAGATTAGAGTTACAGTTAGGGTTAGGATTATAGTTCAAATTAGAGTTAGGGTTAGAGTTACAATTATGGTTAAGGTTAGTATTAAGGTTAGGGTTAGGGTTTGAATTATAGTCAGGCTTAGGGTTGGAGTTAGGGTTAGGGTTAAAATTAGAGCTATGTTTAGAGATATAATAAGGGTTAGGGTTAAAATTAGGATTACGGTTACGGTTAGGATTATAATTAGGGTTGGGTTATAATTAGGGTTGGGGTTAGGGTTAGGGTTAGAATTAGAATTATGGTAAGTAAATTAGGGTAAGCAAGTTAGAGTTATAGTTGGGGTTATGGTTAGACCTAGAGTTAGGGTTAGAATTCAGGTTAGGGTTAGGGTTAAAATCATAGTTAGAATTAGGGTTATTGTATGATTTAAAATTAGGGTTATAGTTAGGGTAGAATCAGGGTTACTATTAGAATTATGGTAAGAATTAAATTTAGGATTAAGGTTAGAATTATAATTATAATTTAGGTTATAGTTTATAGAAGGGTGATAATTAGAATGAGATCAAAACTAGGGTTAGGGTTATAATAAGGGTTAGGGTTAGAGTTATGGTGGATTAGGGTTATAATTAGAATTAGTGTTGGAATTGCACTTAGGATTAGGGATAGGATTAGGGTTAGAATTATATTTAGAATTAGGGTTATAGTTTGAAAAAGGGTTACAGATAGAATAATAATTACAGTCAAAACTAGGTTTAGGGTTATAATAAGGGTTAGGGTTAGGGTGAGATTTAGGGTTATGGTTACAATTAGGGTTATGTTTAGGGTCCAAATCAACGTTAGAATTAAAATTACAATTACAATCAATTTTATGGTTAGGCTTAGAATTAGGATTAGTTTTAGGGTTAGTGTTAGGTTTACAATTAGGGATATAAGTATGGTTAGAATTACAGATAGGGTTAGAACTAGGGTTGTATATAGGCTTGTGATTAGGGTTAGAATTAGGGTCAAGCTTCATGTTAAGATTAGAATTATAATTAAGGTTAGAATTAGAATCAAGGTTGGTATTAGGGTTTGGGTTATTGTTAGAATTAGGGTTAGGGTTCAACATTGAGATTAAAATATTTCTTAAAAATAGGTACCCTAATTCTAAATCTAACCCTAATTCTTACCACAACCATAAGATTACACGTAGCATTGATTTATAAGCTTCAAAACCCTCAATCTAACTGTATTTCTAAATCTAACACTATTTAACATAATTCTAACCAAAATTTTGATCATAAGTCTAATAATAATGCTAATTCCAATTGTAACCAAAAATCTAACCCTAACCCTAATTATATTCCTAACCCTAACCCTAATTCTAACCTAAACAATAATCCTAACCCTAGATTTTTAACCCCTAACTCTAATCCTAAATATAATATATAATATTTAATATAGTTATAATTATTATATAATATAATATATAATTTTATTTATTATATATATTATAATTATAATTACTATATATTATATTATATAATTATATTCATTTATATAATTATATAATATAGTTAGAATTAGGCTTGTGGATGCTACTAGCATACATATATTTAAAAAATATATCTAAAGTATGTCGAGAGATATCTTTCTCGAGGCATCTATTTTTTAATAACTAATCCTAACATTAGGTGCCTGAAGAAGGATATCTCTTAGTGTACTTTAGATATATATTTTGAATATAAGTATGCTAGTATGTTTACTTTATCCAAAATATAACTAGTATAGATATCTTAAATACATCTATTTAAAAAACACAAAGAGTTATTTATTTACCTGAGCGTTGTTTTATTTTTCTTTGGAACTATTTAATTTACTATATATGTACATAGAATATTAATTTTATTATATCTACATTGTATATTTTTTTTAATAAAGTGATCTAAAAAAGGGTCCAGAACCCCATACAAAACAATCCAAAGGGTAGAACAAAAGCCTCACACAAGCTAGAGATAATTTCAGATAGTAAAGACCAAAAGGCAAAGCTACGTCAAGGAAGCAAGGAACAAAAATTAGAACAAAAGACCAAATAATTGAATAACCTGACCTAGCAGGTCATACACCCTTGACTCGAGTGTGGGTGTGAGAAATATGCTTTGGAAGACCTCTCTTCCTTCTTTGGAAAATAGTCCAAAAAACATCACTATCTCCATTCATAGAAATAGGAGATGTAGGAGGTGAGACTCACCAAATCCTTAGTAAGGGGCAGAGCTTGGGGAGATAAAGTTGTAAAAACAAGAACAACCCCAACAATAGATGGCACACCTACAATAGTAGCCTTAGTCACAGATGGCTCCCTAACAACTATAACAATAGGGCCGGTCCCTGTAGTGGTCCCATTAATAGAAACACACCCTATCATGGGTGGTGCACTAGCAGTAGCAATAAAACTAGCAACATTAGCCTTTGTCATGGAAGGCACATCAGTAGCAGAGGAGTTTCTAGCAGCAGGAAACATCCCAACAGTAGTCGAATCCTACAAACCAGTAACAAATGGCACAAGGGTAGAAAGAGGAGTGGGAAATTGAACCTTAGGCTGAGGAGCCACAATGGAAGGAGAGGTAGGAGGTGAAGCCATTGGAGGAATAGTGAAGTTCTTGGGTTGAACATCTTGTAACCATGAAGCCAAATGAGATTTGGTCTTAGAGCACACACACTACTCAGCCAAATGACCAGTGTCAAAGTAGTGTGGATAATGAAAAGGAATACCCTTGTCTAAAATCTGACACCACTGACAATCTACAACATTGAAGATAATCTCAGTAGGAAATGCCTTAGTCAAATCTAGATCCACAAGAATCTGACCATAAGTCACATGTGTAAATTGTAAGGTAACAGGATCAGTCATAATAAATTGCCCAAGAGAGTTCCCAATCGTAGAATAGCAAGAATCACACCAAAACTAGAGAGGGATGTTACGAAGCCTAACCTAGATGGGAAAAAGTTCAAAGAATCAGTTGTTGGATTGAAAAGAAGAAATCAGGGACAAAGAAATAGGGGATACTGGCCCCACAACCAAACAGAACCCTCAAACACTACATTTCGATCCTTAATATCGTCAAATGTAACAATAAAAAAACCATTAGAACATGGGTAGATTTTGATTCTACCATTAGTAATTGGTCCCCAAGTATCAGAGGTCCATGAACTCAGGTCATGGAGGTGTGGCAAAAAATGATTGAATCTCCATATCAAAGCATGGGAGGAGAAAAAGTTCTCTCTAAAAACTCCATCCTAGAAGAAATAACATGGAAAAGGTGACCCCTGATGCTTCCCTTGAGAAACATCTAAGAAAGATGGTTTACCCTATCTGTAGAAGCCATACCCATAGACAACACACTAGCAATAGTAGCAGCCTCTGTCAGGGACAACACACCAATGGCAAAGGACCCTTCAACAAGTGGCATCCCAACAGTAGATGAGCCCTGCAAACCCCCAACTATAGAAGCGAGAACCATAGATAGCGCTTCAGTAGCAACAAAACCCCTTTCACAGATGAGGCACCAATGGAAACATCCCCTATCACAGATGACACACCAACAACAGAGGAGATGCCTACAACAAGCAACATCTCAATAGCAGCCAAACCCTACAAACATGGGTCATGCACAAGAAGAGGAGCGGGAGAGGCCATTTCAAAATTTTACTTCATTTACTTTATTTTTTTGTTAATACACATTTTATTTTTACTTTTCTACATAACTTTCTATAGATATTAACAATGATATTTATATAGATAATAAAATAACCTTAAAGTAAATTAGTATAGATAAATTAAATTGATCTGTCTAAAAAGGTAGGGAGAAATATCAATTTTGAGATCTCTTGGAGCCTTTTAAATAGATAGATGCATTTAAGATATCTATAATAATTTAGATAAAACTTATTTATATGCATATGAATACCATTTTTATTATATTTATATTGAAAGGCTATTTTATTTTTAATAGATGCATTTAAGATGTTTATACTACTTTACTTTTTATCATATATTAAACTTGTTTATAGGTATATGAATTCCATTTTTAATATATTTTAATTAAAAAGTTATTTTATTTTAAATAGTAATACATTAAATCATTGAAACCATGTAAAAGTTTAAAAAAATTAAATCAAGACAAATTATTTAATTTTTACTTTAAAACTTATTTACTCTTTTTATATCTCAACTACATAGCTATTTCAATAGTTTTGCTAACTGTTTGATTTGCTATACTTATTGTAATATTTTTTCTAACTATTTATTTACTATAGTTATTTTAATAGTTTTACTTATTATTTTATCTACT
Source organism: Cunninghamia lanceolata (assembly GCA_027924645.1). Classification (NCBI taxonomy): domain Eukaryota; kingdom Viridiplantae; phylum Streptophyta; class Pinopsida; order Cupressales; family Cupressaceae; genus Cunninghamia; species Cunninghamia lanceolata. The sequence goes on along the minus strand of BSBN01000677.1, from coordinate 2,074,535 downwards.
AATTTAAAGTTATTTTATTCACTTTTTTTTTCTTCACAAATTTCCAGTCTTAAAAAAGTATCTATTTCAATAGTTTTATTTACTATTTTGTTTAATACTTTAAAGATAATTTATTCATTACAATTACTTAAATAAATACATACCCACTATTTAAATGCAATAATATATATATATCTTTTGATTTTACTTTTCTAAAAGCTATTATTCATTGTTAATCATTTTATTGATGGATCCATCAAGAAAAAATTAATATATGTTAAACTAGTAGAGATATGTTAAATACATCTATAGTCTGCTACCTATCTATTCTCAATGACAGTTTTAGTGCCCCTAGATAAACATCTTTTAGATATATGTATTTAAGATATCTATATTAGTTTAATAATTTTATTAATTTATTGATTATATATATAAATTTTATAAATTTTTATTTTATTATTCTATTACTTTTATGTCTTTATATATATTTAAAAAAATTTAACTTGAAAATAATTATATGATTAAATATGCATAAATTAATCTTTTCAAAATTTAGAAAAATAAATTACATATTACTTATTTAAACAAGTGCCACTAGTGGGAGTACCTACCTTTATAGTATTGTAATAATAAAACTTGTCTTGTAATTAAAAAATAAACATGTCTTGTAATTAGAAAATAATGTAAGTTTAGAATAATTTTAATTGCATTAAGGATGCCTAAATCTGTTATTTAATAGCTAAGTTGTTTGAATCTATTTAATTTTATATATATATGTTAGGAAATATTTTTAAAATGATGTTTAAATGGTGGAGTTAAATTCATTAATTAGGATTTAATGGATAATGGAAGTGAATATTGAAATGGAGATAAAATGTTATGGAGAAAAAAATTAGATGTTTGTCTAAGTTAATTGTGGAACTAATTAAAAATTACATCATTTAATAATAAAAAATGAAAAAAATTCCAATGATGGAGAGAATATAGGGGAGGAGAGGAGACATTGAAGGAAGATGGGGGAGAATAAGACCCTCAATCAATTAGACAATAGAATTGTATCTCCTAAATCCAATCAAATTGGAGATAGAAAAATTATTTAGTATTTTTGTTTAAAAAATTTACAAAATTTAATATAAACTTATATAAGAAAAAATGCTCCTCATTAACTTATTCAATAAAAAATATTTACAAGTTAAAGAGTTTGAACACAATAATATGTGCAAGGCAAGTACTAATAAAAGAATAAAATTCACACAAAAATTATTTAGTATTTTTGTTTAAAAAATTTGCAAAATTTAATATAAACTTATATAAGCAAAAATGCATATAAGAAAAAATTGTTTAACAAAAATTGTTTAAGAAAAAATGCTTTGTGGTAACTTTTACCTCCATCTCTGATCAAAAATTTGTTGATGGGCATTCTTGGTTTATGGACAAGTTTCCCCTCATGGTGAAGCCATGGTATCCTTCTTTTAACCCTCTTTCTGAATCATTCCATATTAATCCAGTGTGGATCCGCCTCCCTAATCTTCCCCTTCATTTCTGGTGTGATTCAAGTTTTTCAGCTATTGGAAACTCTTTGGGCCATTTTTGAATGGTGGATTCAACTACTTCTTTTTTTACTCATACCACCTATGCACGAATGTTAGTTGATTTGGATATGTCCAAGCCCATTCCTGTTGAAATTATTTTGTAGGTAGTAGATCTGTCTTGGACTCAATCTCTTGATTATGAAGGTATTCCCTTCTGATTCGTAGATGCTTTGCTACAGGACATATTGCATCAAAGTGCCCTCACCAAAAGGTTGTTAGATCATCTTCTTGGTTGAAGGATGTGGCTCCTAATCTTTTTACTGTAGATGTTGAAGACTCTTCTTTTGAGTCTTCCAAGTCTTCTTCTGAGGCTACGAAGATGTCAAAACCTACAGCTTCCATGGTCCCATGTTCTATGCTTGATCCTGCTGGGGCACTTTCTGGTAGTTGTTTGGCTGATGGTGTCAGTGTCTGCTCTGCTACGCTATGTGGTTTGGCTGCTGCTATTGGTGTCACTTTTACTTATCCTCATGGTGGTTTGGCTTGTGGTGGTGGCGACAACTTGGTTGTTTCCTCTGTTCCTGCTAGAATGGTATCTTTTACTAGGGCTCTTTTTGTGGTTCCTCAATGATCCTCCTCTCTAGTTGGGTCTCCCTCTTAGGCCTCTCTTGTGGGTAGGGGTTTTGTGGAGGATTCTCCTCCCCTTTCCCCTTGCTCGGCAGATCTCGGTGCTGATGTCTCTTGGACATTAGTGCATCGTAGGAAGAAAGGTTTGCCAAAGTCCGTCTCTCTTTCCCACACTCAGATTAAGGCTGTGCGGAAGGCTAGATTTGTTGTTGGCATAGCTTAGGTTGTTTGTCTGTTTTATGGAGTGCTATGTTTTGGATGCTCTATCTTAGTTTGATACTTGTTATCTTGGCAGCTGGGCTATTGTTGTGTTGTTGGTCAACATCTATTACGGTTGAAATTTGTTTGTAAAGGGTTTTAGGTCCCTTCAAAACTTGTTTGACCATATTAATAAAAAAATAATTATTTACAAGTTAAAGAGTTTGAACACAATAATATGTGCAAGGCGAGTACTAATAAAAAAATAAAATTCACAAAATCAATTTAATCACTAGTTATGTGATTTTAATCACAAAATTCAAACTAAAATTTTTATTGATATATAAAATATTAATATTAAAATTAATATACATATAAAATAAATAAAAATTAAATAATCATTTTTTTTATTGGTAAAAGGCCAAGGCCATTAATATATAAAGTTAGTTATAAAATACAATAGAATATAGCTCTGTTCAGTGTGGGCACTGGTAGGAAAGAACAGAGCAAAGAAAACCTCTGGTCTAGCCTGAGACTTTTGTAGTCTAGGACAAACTATTTATTTATAGATCTTATACGGGGTCAAGCCCCCCCAAGGATTCATCCTTACTTATACAATTCCTGTGGTATAAGTACAAACATTACCCTATACCAGGGTCTTTCTTCTGATATTCTATTGCTGCATGGCTTGTTGGATCTCCGGCTCCTAGGATGTCCTCAATGACATATAGTATTTGATTAGCTATTATCAAGTGAGGGGCTTCTTCTATCTAGTTCTAGCCAGATTACCTGTCTTACTTGAAATCACAGGGAAAACTTCCAACTCTTTTCGCGTGTTAGATGACCAAAACAAGGATAAACATATACTACTCTTCCTACAAACACCTGTCAGTTCTCTAAATCCTTTGCCTAAGAGAAAATAAAAATACTTGCTCTTGCCAATCTTATCATTAATATTCAAACACACTTTCTTTGAAGTTAATTAAAATCCCAAACTAGATGACAGATCCCCTGTATATTCTTGCATCTAATTATATAAAAATTAAATAATCATATTAATATTAATATAGAGATTATATTAAATTAAATAAACATATTTAATTAATCATTTAGTAGCTTTAGATTGGAGTACTATAATAATAGTATTTGTTTTCTAATTGAAAATCAATGAAAATGCCTATGAAATAATATAATAATAATTTTAAGGAAACATGGGTATTTGAAATGACATAGTATAGACAAGTGTCATCCCAATAAGAGTTTGAAATCAAAATGATTATGAAAGAGTTAATTATGGTATGGAATAATATAAAAATAATTTAAGAAAACTTGGGTATTTAAAATGACATAGTATAGACAAGTGTCATTCCAACAAGACATTGAAATCAAAGGCATTAGTCATGTATTATTTATTAGTGGCCAGTACTATTGCAATAAGTTCACACTTATCTAGTTATTAATCTATTGATTGTAAACCAATCAAAAGATAGGATTATTTTTCTTGTCAAGCAAATTTGATTTAAATTTGTCAATATGATACATTTTTAACAAAAAAATCATTGAAAAATGATTTATCTATATTGTCATTGGCTAAAAAAAATGACCTCTTCTTTGCAGATTGTTGGAGAGTGCAACAAAAAGCTATAAATGTGGAGAGAATTTTGGTTTAAAGGGAGGATGTGGAAAGTAAACAAATTATGAACACAAATTTTATCTCCCACTAGTTAAGTCATGCCTAAATAGATGGCAATAATTATGAGAGGGAAGAATCATTAGCTTTTATGAATTTAATTTTTTGCTTCATTAGCTAAACTAAAAATTACTTTTTGTGAAAGGGACAAAGTTATAATATTAATAATACCATTAAAAATATAGGGTTCTACACATTTTATTTTATGAAATTAGATTATTTTTGGATTTTAATTTTAATTTTTGATTAATTCAGCTAGAAAAGAGGGTCCAAAACCCTTTACAGAATAGCTTAAAGGGTAGAGCAAAAGCCTCACACAGGCCAAAAACAACACATTGACAACAGACGGACAATAAAGCCCAAAGAGGCAAAGTAACAACAAGGCAGCAAGGCTGCAAGTAAAAATATACTAAACAATTTTGTAACCTAACCTAACAGGTCGTACACCCTTGGCTTGAGTACGGGTCTAAGAAACCTACTTTGGAAGGCCTCTCTTGTTTCTTTGGACAATAGTCCAAAAGACATCATTATCTCCATATGCAGAAATAGGAGAAGAAGGAGGTGAAGTTCTCACCAAATCCTTAGAAGGGGGCAGAGCATGGGGAGATGAAGAAGTTGTCACAACAACACTAACTCTAGCAGCATGTGGTGCACCTGCAGCAATAGTCTCAGACATAGAAGGCTCTCCAACAATAGTAACAGTAGGGGAGGTCCCTACAATAGTCATGACAGCAACAACAATAGTAGGGGAGCTCCTTGCGGTAGTCCCAGTAGCAATAGTAATAGCAGGGGAGGTCCCTACAGCAATCCCAACAGCAACAACAACAGTAGGGGAGGTCCCTGTATCAGCCTTAGAAGTAATAACAAGAGTAGGGGAGGTCCCTGCAGTAGTCCCAATAGTAGAAGAACCCTACAATGGGGGAAGGGGCTCCTTCCTGACATTAGCAGAAGGCTCAGAAGCTTCTGAGACAGAATCATCATTATCAACATCCAATGTAAAGTGTTCCTATAGAGCATTCTTCCACCAAGATGAAGAACATGCGACCTTCAGGTGAGGGTATTCAGATGCCAAATGACCTGTATCAAAGTACCTTTGACAATGGAGTGAGATACCTTCATAATCCAAGGTCTGACCCCAAGAGCGATCAAAAACTTGTAAAATAACCTCTTCTGGGAGAGGCATAGACAAATCTAATTCTACTAAAATACGAGCATATGTGGTGTGAGAGAAGAAAGTAGTGGCTTGATCCACCATGATAAAATGACCCGCCGAATTACCAATGCCTTCAAAGTAAGATTCACACCCAAAATGAAGAGGTAGATTTGGTAGAGGAATCTAAACTGGAAGCCGATTGAAAAATTTAGTGAGAGGGTTAAAGGTAGAAATCCAAGGCTTTAGCAGTAGTGCATGATGTCCCCAAAACTAAGAGCAATCAACAAAAATAGTATTTCAATCAAAGACCAAAGCAAATGTGACAACAAATAACCCTTTAGCACATGGGTAAATTTCTATTTTCCCCTTTATGAGGGGGTGCCACTTCTTAGAAATCCAATTGTTTAGATCCTAGAGCCGTGGCTAGAATCTATCAAATTTACATATTAAACTCTGTTGAGAAAAAAAATCCTTAGTTTCTAACACTTCATCCCCTAAAATCACAACAAGGGGGTAGAGCAAAAGGTTTCACCTTACTAGAAGGGGCATCCTTCTTCTGAGGAGATGAGACTCCAGTATAAACCACGTTAGCAAATGAGTTTGGGACAATAGCAATAACAGAGCCAAGCAACCCAACAACAGAAAAACCTTTTGTCTCAGGCAGTAAATCAATAGCCCAGACTTAGGCGGTGCACCAGCAGCAGTAGCAACCCTAGCAGCAAGCAACATCCTAGCTATAGGAGAACCCTGCAAAACCCTAGAGTGGATGGTGCACTAATAGCAGCACCAGACAACACGTTAGCAGCAGAGAAATCCATATAGCAATCACAACAACAACCAAATGCTACAAACCTAGCTCGAGCGGGAGAGGCCATTTCAAAAAAAATTAGTTACTCAAGAGTCAAAAATTTAGTATTTCAATTTTATTTACTCAAAAGTTAAAAATCTACAGTATCATGAAAATATTTGGCCATGTTATTACATTTTTTATTTTATTCTTCAAACATACAATATTTTAATGCATTTTAAATTATCATAGTATTAATATTATTACATTTTAATATCTTAAGCAAACATTTCAAATCTCTATACACTCAACTAGGGTGAGGGCTCTCCACATAAATACAAATATGTATGCTTTGTAAAGTTTAGTTTTATAGTTAAAAAAATATTTGTGTTATTTAATAGGCTACGTAAAGTTTAGATTTATAACTAAGGAAATATTTTAGCGCTATTTTATTTTTACCAAATTAAATTATTTTTGAGATTTCAATTTTATTTATCCAAAACATTTCAAAATGAGTTCACATAAAATTTTTCTTATAAATTTAGTTATGGAAATATAATAATTACAAATTTGAAATGATAAACAATTCATTATCTTTAGAAAAAATTATTACTAAACCACAATATTAGATTAATTAAAATAATTAATATCATGTTCTCTAAAAGTACTTACTATTATTACTTAAACAAAAAATTAAGTGACTAAGATAAAATACTATAGTGATTTAAATATGAATATGTTATTGTTATTATATTGTGTAATTATTCTTCAAACTTACAATATTTTAATACATTTTAAATTGTAATAGTATTCAATATTATTACATTTTAATATATTAGGAAGACATTTCAAATCTCTCCACACCCAACTAGGGTTAAGGTTCTACACATTTTATTTTATGAAATTAGATTATTTTTGGGATTTCAATTTTATTTACTCAAGAGTAAAAAATCTAGGATTTTAATTTTATTTAGTGAAAAGTTAAAAATCTATAGTACCATGAAAAATATTTTGCCATGTTATTATATTTTTTATTTTATTCTTCAAACTTACAATATTTTAATGCATTTTAAATTATAAAAGGATTAGTATTATTATATTTTAATATATTAAAGAGACATTTCAAATCTCTATACACTCAACTAGGGCTAGGGCTCTCCACATAAATCTAGGATTTCAATTTTATTTAGTATAAAATTAAAAATCTACATTATAAAAGTATTAGTATTATTATATTTTAATATTTAAGAAGACATTTCAAATCTCTATACACTCAACTAGGCCTTTGTAAAGTTTAGTTTTATAGTTAAGGAAATATTTGTGTTGAAATATTTTAGTCCTATTTTATTTTTACCAAATTAGATTATTTTTGAGATTTCAATTTTATTTACCCAAAACATCAACACTTCAAAAATTAATTTTTCAATTAATGGAATACAATTTGTCTATACAACAAATAGCTAATCAACAAAAAGAAAATTACAACTAAACAAATACTATAATAACAATACTACAAGACAAAAAATGGCCTAAGTGACACTTGTTTAATGATAATAATAATAATGAACACTAAATTGAAACTAGACCCACAAGTTAAAAACATATAGAAAATAACCGCGAGGTTAAAAACATACAGAAAATAACCGCGAGGGAAGCAGTTGCGCGGATATGAGAGGACGATTCATGGCACGCCAAATACAGAGAGTCTGCTTATATCTTTGTTGAAGTTTTTCTTACTTCTGAACTATAATAATTGCTACTTCGTTTCCCTGAAAATAGGAAATCTAGTAATTACCAGTGCAAATTCTTGCAAATTGGGGTTTCTTTCTCTAATGGAATAGAAATTTCTAGAAAATTAGGGTTTTCGTACCATGGAGCTGCAAATTATTTTAATTAGGGTTGCTTTCTCTTATCAAACAGAAAATTTCTTAAAAAAAAAGGTTTTTCTGCGACGGAGCTGCAAATTTTTTAAAGTTAGGGTTTCTTTCTCCCATGAAACTACAATTTCTTTGGGATTGCATGTTTTTCTCCCAGCAAACTGCAAATTCTTTAAATTTAGGTGTTTTTTCCATGTGATGCAGATTTCCTCTCCTCTAATTCTGGAGTTGCCTGTGTTAATCTTTGTGATTCGGGTCCCATGGCCTACAGTCTCAAACAACAATCTTTGCTTACACCCAGGTAAGCATTTCTTTCACTTGATATTTGGGTTTTTTCCTTTAAATTAAATTGACATTTTCCCTTGGGGTTCAGGGCATTTGTGGTAGTAGATGATATATTTTGTCTGTTCGAGGGGACATTGGATAATATAATGGCGTTGAGGCAGCAGTATGGGCTGAACAAAAGTGCAAATTAGGTTACAATAGTGATAGAGGCGTACATGACTCTCAGACATCAGGGTCTTTATCATGCTGATCAAGTGGTCAGAGATCTCTCTAGAAAGTTTGCCTTTCTTCTTTTCAACTTCAAATCTCAGACTCTCTTTATTGCAGCTGTATGTCATTTTTCTTTTCTCATTTTTGATTGTTTTCGTTTCTCAGGAAAAATACCTTTCTTCTTTATTTATCTTTTTACTTTTATCAATTGCAAAATCTTGATCTAGGGAAGCAGCATACAATCCCTGTTGTGGGTAGCATAAATGCCCCTATTTCCCCTACATATGTTGTATGTGCTTTCAAGGGAAGGTTTAAATGGGGCAAGTCATAAATGGGGCAAGTCAAATTTGAGGGTATGATCTTGCCTATCAAATTTGGTGCTCCTCTTCCCAATTTTTAAGTTTCAAATTTGAGCGTATGATCTCGCCTATCAAATTTGGTGCTCCTTTTCCCAATTTTTAAGTTTCAAATTTGAAGGTATGATCTTGGCTATCAAATTTGGTGCTTCTCTTCCCAATTTTTAATCTACTAAGATTCCAAAAAGAGATTATGAATCTTAAATTATGCACCCTCTACTTTCTTGACACTTTTTTTTGGTTTGTTTACAGCCACGCTGGAGTGATTTGGATGTAAATCAACATGTCAACAATGTGAAATACATTGGCTAGATTTTGGAGGTAAATTTTGAGTATTTCCTGCAACCTGGTTGTTGATGATTAGTGCAAAAATTAACTCTCAAACACATTGTGTTAGGTGACTGAACATTTGTTTGAATTTTACATCCATATTCTCGAAGTTTTTATTATTTGTTGAAACTTCGCTAGAAATTTTTCTAGTTCAACATATTATTTTAATTTTTGGGCAACTGAATATTTGTATGAATTTTTTATCTGCATGCCCTAAGTTGGTTTGTATGGTTGTTTCAAACTGATAATGTTTCTTTATTTTGCTTATATAGTTATCAGTATGAAGAAAACATTTTTGTTTCCACTACATCTAATTTTTAAAGCAATCTCAACTTTGAAGAAAACCGTAGCATATAGTGGTGGTTCAAGAGGAGTTTATTTTCAATCTTATCCTTTTCTGGATTTTATTTGTAGAGTCTTCCGACCTCCATTTTGGAGGGCAATGAACTTGCTAATATAACTTTGGAGTATAGACGTGAATGTGGGCCATCACATGTACTCCAATCATTAGCTAGTCCACAGGTTGGTGATGAGATAGGTTCTGCATCATTTATGCATGCAGAAGAGCCTCTCGACACATGCAAATCCTCACTTGCACCACAGTTTACACATTTGCTTCGACTGCAAGATCAAGGGTCAGAAATTCTCAAGGCAAGGACAGAATGGAGGCCTAAGGGAACTAAGATGGCAATTCACAACCTTTGAATGCACATTATGCAGTGTACATAATGTATACCTATTGATCCTTTCTTCAATCTTGATTTTATTGATGCTTCTCTATGATGTTGCTCCCTACTATTTATTTGTCTTGCAACTGGACCAAGGATGCCTTCTTGATTGGATGGATGAAGCAATGCCAGATCTATCAAACATTTTGTTAGACTTTTGAATCATGTTTCGCATCTCCCAGAATGCCAGGCCCGTAGATTTGATTCAGTAGACTTCTTGGAAAGTCAGTACCTCATTTTGAGAGATGCTCTCTATTTGTGGTGACCCTAAGATGAGTGCATGTAATATTGAACTCCACGGAAGGAGATATTATCTGCTGACCTGAACTGTTTCTTTCAGGTTGACAGTAAATTTGAAAAAAAGTTCAAATCTGAATTGGATTACTACTATCTAAATGGAAGCTGTGAATTATTTTCAATGTAAAAGCATTTTATTCTATTTCATCATTGGTTTGAAATATTGGTTTTCTTAGTGTGTGCTGGTTTGAACTCTGGTTTATATTTAAATTTGTGTGAAATGAATGTGTAAAGAGGCATTTGTATATGTGAGCTTGGGATATAAAAATAGATTACGAAAGATACTAGCCTAAAGTCTCAGGTACGTTCATAGACAACCAAATGATATTCAACTAAATAGTAATACAAAAAATCTATGGGCTACAGAACCACATTTTGCCACACTATTTGTCAACCCAAATACATTAAAGAAGTTTCGTGTAAAGCATACCGTATCTTATAATAAATTTATAATAATATTATAATTATAATTAAATAATTTTATTTATTGTATTTATTATTATAAACATTCTTTATTATCAATATATAATTAATTATACAATTTCATTAATGTTAAAGATATCAAATTTATAAATTATATCTATTGAATCAAAATTAAATAATCACATTAAAAGAATATTATATTACTATAAATGTTACAATTTTGTTATAATATTTATATAGACTTAAAAAGAAATTATTTGTTCAACATTATTGGAATGTAATTTGTCTATAGAACAAATATTGAATCTAACAAAAAATTACAGCTAAAACATATACTATAATTACAACACTACAAGACAGGTACTGCCACTATGTGGCACTTGTTTAAATTGAAACTACACAAATTTAAAGTTTTTTTAAATAAAAAGATGGGTAAAAGTTTATTGATAAAGAAACCACAAGCACAAAACTAAGAGGGCAACCGCCCCTAGAAATTAAATTGAAACTACACAAATTTAAAATTTTTGTTTTTTTTTAAAAAGAGGGGTAAAAGTTTATTGATAAAAATACCACAAGTACAAAACCAAGAGGGCAACCACCCTCAAAAGCAATAAAAAACCAGTAAAAAGCACAAGCACCACAACAACCCCAACCAGAACTAGGAAAACAACCCAAACCCCAAAGCCCCAAGCAGGGACCTCAACTAACCATCCATATCCTCTAAAATCAGTCTTTCTAAATTTTGAACCAGATCTTTGGACAACCGGTCTCAACCACTAACATTCCAATTCCTCACCTGATTCGAAGCCCACTTAGCCAAACAATCAGCCACATGGTTCCATTCCCAAGGCACATGAACAAAAGAAAATAAGGACAACAATAGAGCTATACCTTCCTAATGCCCAATCCCAGCAAGACCAAGATTCCCTAGAAAAGTCATCTATATTAATATTAAAAACACCTGGAGGTGGAGGGGACCACCTTCCATCTCTCTAAATCTTACTCTTAGAATGATTCCTTTTCCTAACCAGGGACTTAATACACAAATATATATTAATATTTCATTTTACTATAATATAACATAAATATAGATACATTATAGTTGTAATTCTACTAATTTAATATACATTCTATTGTTAATATATAATTAATTATTTATTTCATTAATATTTAAAATATTAAATTTATAAATAATATATATACAATAAATCAAAATTAAATCATCACATTAATATGAATATTATATTAATATAAATATTAATTTTTTTATAATATTTCAAAGAAAAAAATATTGTTTGTTTAACAATAAAATAATATTATTTGTTTAATAACCATATGGAGGGAAAGAATTTAGCCATTCCATACATCCCTCCCATTTTTACTACCCGATTTTCATGTGTTTGTTTTACTCATAATAGTATTTCCACAAAATCCATCCTTAAGAGCTTAAAGTTTGAGCCAATCACAACATAGATAAATGATTTTAGGAATAATTTTTGTTAAAATTTTTTCATAGACTTAGAAAAAACTAAATTTGTTCAACATGAATAATCATACTCTATTTTGATTGGTTTACTCTAAATAGATTAATCACTAAATAAAAAAAATCATTGTAATAGTATTATATATAGTCATTAAATTAAATAAAAATGTAAGTACAATTTTCTTTTATGACAACTATGGGATTGCTCCCTTTATATATCAAATTGTAAGTACAATTTTAGATTTAAGTATAAATAAAATAATATATTTTTTTTAGAAGAAAGGTGGCAGAGCACCTGTACTAAATTAAATAAGCGAAAATATAGATGTCTCACAAAAGAGGAACCAAGAATGTTTCGTCTGGTTCATGAAAGGTCAAAACATACTATCCACATACAAAAAATAGTATAGCAAAAGGAACACACACACACACATATATATATATATCGAATTACAAACATATAAGAAAAACAAACAATCCTCTATTCAGAATTTGAGTCATGGTTTTCCTTCAGGGGCGGCATGGCAAGGGGGAGAGAAAATGGTGGGTTTCCTAGAGTCCTCGGAGGATCAAGTACCATATCAGGCGTATGGAGCCGTAGAAACTAAATTGCTTTGAAGACCTCTCTAGCCTTGTCCTCTATTCCTTCAAGTAACTAGAAATGGTGAGCATTCAAGGGCCGGTTAAAGGCATTTGTACAATCCACTTTGAGCCCCACTGAAGGCCCGTGTAAACACAAGCAACATGATGGGAGGATTGAAGAAGCTATTGATCAAATATACCTCCAATGAGAGCTAATCCTTCCTGGAAGTCATAGACCTGCAAAGTAGTATGTCATCTCTCTACATTGGAAAAGGAGTAAACTAAACCAAATCCAATTGCATGAGTATATTCCTGATCTTGGGAAAGACCAAAGACATTAGAATGATAGTTGACAAAATTTTAGAGCTCTTCACCAGCCTATCCTCAACTTGAAAAAGATAATATAACAGCATACACACACTACCACATTATCGCAGTCAATATCAATGATCTCCCTTAAATACATTGTGTTTATAGCTTCATGATAGGCGGGTTCTCCAACTAGTGGAGGGAGAAAGATACGCATATTCAGTTCCCAGAGAGCCATTTGACTAGAAGGTAAAATTATGAGACCGACAATGCACAAATAACTAAGCAGAGATGTGGAGAGTGAGAGCCTAACTGAATTTAAAGGAGAGGAATGTAGGCATGATATGTCAACATCACAAGAGATTTAAAGCTGGAATGTGCAGTTAGGTACCAGGGATACGACGTGGAGGAAGGAGTAAATTCTAGCAATTAAAACCTTGAAGGAAATTAAAGATCAATCTAGAGCCGGGTGAAGCAAAATCACAACAATAAAGGCACATGGATGAAGTCGATTTAGGTTTGCAAATCGAGCTCGTAAGATCAAAGGATGTCATATTACGTACTATCTTGTAATAAAGAGATGGGTAGAGATTAAGTTAAACCAAAATTTAACCAACATATATTTAAAACATATATAATTAAATATTAAATTAACTTTTTTAAACATTGGGTAGATAAATCTTTTATGTTTATATAATATAGATTATTAAATATTAACGTAATATAATTGACCTCATTTCATATTGATGATACTTAGGTAAAATTTAAATGAAATATAATGTAAATTATATTTTGGAAATGAAATATAATTAAATTTATTGTTATATATATGCTCTATAAAACGCAACCAAAGGTTGAAATAATTATATTGATTCAAAAAAGATTTACAACTTTGTTTTTTCTTTGGCAATTTCTTGCTAAAAAAAACAAAGTCCAAATCTCGTAGTTTCTAGTTCGCAAAAGTCCAAAATAGAGTTTCTCCTTGCTAAAGCTTAGACATGAATGCTCGACAAAATGATAGGAAAACCAAAACCACAGAGCTGTCATGCACTTAGTTACTCCACTGACTAGTAAAATTCATCTGAACTAACCAAATTTGTGAATCTTTCCACCCATAGCATGTTGTCTTCATGATCCATGCCCACTACTAGCTGGAGGAAGTCTCTGCCCTCCTTTACCCAATGTCGGTGCCTTGAAAAATTCTGCTCAGACAAATTTAGTATGAAGGGTTGCTTCTCTTCCACGGCCCCTCGTTCAAATAACTTTGATATATCCCTAGACCAAGGCAAACCTACCCCCAAATCAGCGTGCACTATTATATCCACATCATCTAGCAAGAGATCTTGTTTGAAAACCTCCTAAAGAAGAACTAGTGTTTGCACTTTTGGATCCCCCAGGTCCAACAAGGACGCCAAGAAAAGAAAGGAAATTTGTATGAACTTACTTGATACCTATCCATCAGGGCCAGAAAGTCATGCGCTAGAACCATTCTCATTACTTCTAGGAACAATTTACTCTGTTTATTACACATTACCATCAACCTATGAATGGTAATGAGGCAAATGAATGCTATTTGCTTCTTGTTTCAACGAAGTCTTATTGCAGTCTCTGTCTTAATTTGGATGCTACTAAAAGGAGGATGCAACCCAAATATAGACATTTTATTCATTGTTCACATGCTTTGGAGATGTCTCATTATGATTTGTCATCCTTTGTTGATGTCCTAATGGCTTCCATCCAGCTTACACTCGTTTGAATTGTTTGTTAGTTTATATATATATGCTTTGTAAAACGCAAGCAAAGGTTGCGATAATTATATTAATTCAAAAAAAGATTTACAGCTTTGCTTTTTCTTTGGCCATTTCTTGCTCAAAAACATATTAACATCGAACAAAGCACTCATTGTGCTTTGTAAAAATTTCAATTTCATTTCCACAAAAACAAAATCTAGAACTCTTAGTTTCTAGTTCAAGAAAGTCCAAAATAGAGTTTCTCCTTGCTGAATCTTAGACATGAATGCTTGACAAAATCATAGGGGAGCCAAAACCACAGAGCTGTCATACACTTACTTACTCCACCACCCAGTAAAATTCATCTAAACTAACCAAATTTGTGAAGCTTTCCACGCATAGCATGTTGTCTTCATGATCCATGCCAACTACCCACTGGAGGAAGTCTCTGCCTGCCTTTACTGAATGCTAGTGCTTTGCCAAATTCTACTCAGACAAATTTAGTATGAAGGGTTGCTTCTCCACCATGACCCCTGGTTCAAATAACTTTGATATATCCCTAGACCAAGGTAAACCTACCGCCAAATCAGCATGTATTATTATATGCACATCATTCAACAAAATATCTTGTTTGAAAATCTCCTAATGAAGAACAAGTGTTTACACTTTTGGATCCCCCAGGTCCAACGAGGACACCAATAAATGAAAGGAAATGTATGAATTTACTTCATACTTGTCCACCTAGGCTAGAAACTTGTGCGCTAGAACCATTCTCACTGCCTCTAGGAACTTGATTTACTCCGTTGCTTGCACATTACCATCAACCTATGAATGGTAATGAGGCCAAGGAATGCTATTTGCTTCTTGTTGTAGTGAAGTCTTATTGGAGTCTCCTTTTTAATTTGGATGCTATGAAAAGGAGGATGCAACCCAAATATAGACATTGTATTCATTGTTCACATGCTTTGGGGAGATACATCATTTAGAATTGACATCCTTTGCTAATGTTTAATGATTTTTTTAGTGGCTAATATTCGCCAATTGGCTAATAGTTAAAATTGGGAATTCCAAATTTGGCTAATATAACAAGTTGTAATGTGATGTGAATTGCCACATTTATACAAAATTTTATTTTAGTCCTAGCTAAATTTGCAAAACATTTATTTTATTAAACTTTTAAACTCAAAGATTCGCCACAATATTCGACACATGATTATATTAGATTCGCCTAAATTTTATAAGTTATAGTAGAAAATGAAATTAATTAGCCAATAATATTATATAATTATTGGTTACTTTAGGGCCCTACACGAGTTTTTAATCACCACCATTGATTTTATTAATAATCTAACGATTGGAGTTGTATTCCATGGGTTAAAATGTACCCATGGAGCTCCAATGCCCATTGAGCCAAAAATTGTATTTGGGTCATTGATCTCAATTTATAATCTAATGGGTGGGGTTAAATTCCATGGGCCAAATTGTACCCATGGAGCTCCAATGCCCATGGGGCTTGAAATTGTATTTAGGCCATTGATATCCATTGAGATCAATGACCTAAACACAATTGCAGGTCCCATGGGCATTGGAGCTTCACAGGTACATTTTGGCCAATGGAATAAAACCCAAACCATTAGATTATACATAAAATCAAAGGTGCTGAAAAATAATTTAGGAACAATTTAAAATATTCAACGTTTGATTTAAAATATTAAGGAATAAAGGAATTATAGACATGAACACTATACCTTAAACTAGTCAATCACTACCACCCTCAGGCACTTACTTTTCCATAGGAATTTAATTTTTTTAAAAAGGAAGGATTTGCCATGGTAATCAATGCATTTGCCTATTTTTTGTCAAGATTCGCCAGGATTTTCTACAAATTTCTAGTGATTTAAATAGATTCGCCTATAAAATTAATATGCTTTTTTAAAAAAAGGAAATATTCGCCAATAGAAATTAATATATTTTTCCAAAAAAATAAAAGATTTGCCAGGATTTTATATGTTTTTTCAGGGGGGTTTCTTAAAATTATCACTGCTAATGTCCTAACGGCTGCCATCTAGCTTACACTCATTCGAATTGTTTGTTAGTTAATTCCGAGTCTTGTCGAGTGTCGTCACCACTTGGGAATTAAAGAAGAAATATGTCGACACAATATCCAATATATGGACAATGCAGAGAATCGATGAGTATGAGAGTCCAACTCAACCCCGATGGTGGCACAATAAATGCTATCCACTCCATCATTTACCAACCTGTATTCCTCTGAATTCCCCTCTCTGTATATATGGTTAAAAGTTATTAAATAAAAATTATGAAGGAGGTCCATTTCTCTTTCGAACATAGACCTCAATTTCCAATTTGGAGTGGATCTTGTGCGAAGCGCATTTATTACTAGAGCTGAGTCTCCTTCGATTTCCACATTCTTTGTGTTTATATCCTTACATAAAAACATTCCATGTATAATTGTCAAAAAAATTGCTTCATTATTTGTTCCAATAGGTAGAGGTTTTGAAGATCTTTGTATCACTGATCCGTTCCAGTCTCTGATAATACAACCTACCCTTGATGGACCCAAATTGCCCCTCAAGGATCCATCAAAATTCAATTTTACCCAACCATGTTGAGGTGGAACCCAAACTGCTTGTTCTCTAACCGATTGTAAAGCTGAACCTCTTGAACCAACCTATGTAGGGACTCTCAAGCCTTGCCAAATGAATCTCATTTTAGCATCCCAATATGTAAAAATAGGATTCTTTGGAGAATTTTGCAAAATCCTACTATTTCTCACTTCCACTATTTCCACCCCCACTTTGTTCTGAAAAGGGAGAAGGCTCATTTACTTAGCTTGGAATATCCTTCTATTTCTTTCCTTCCAAAATTCTCATAAAAGGATTGAAGGGCTAGTAATCCACCGACTACCAAAGGGAGCATACTTTGTAATGATTGGCTAAGATTGAAACAAGCTAATTATGTCCCTCAAAAGGGCACTAGACCATCCTAGCTTTGCACAAAGCCATCACCAATACTCTTGGCAGAAGGGGCAACCTAGAAGTAGGTGATCCACAATTTCTTCTTTGGATTTATAAAGAACACACCTAGATGGTCATTGGAAACCTAACCTCCTGAAATTTTTAGCTATTAGGATTTTCTTTTGGAGGGATGCCCAAATGAAAGTGCCCACCTTTGGTAGACAAAGATCACTCCAACAGAGTTGCAAAGGAATGTTAGTCCCAGTCTATTCCATCTCCCTCACTAACTAGGAATACCCATCCTTGACATTATATTGTCCTGATTTCGATCCACACAATATCAATTCATCCTCACCTTGTCTAAAAATAATTACTGTACTGTTGAGGGTTTCAGTGAGGAGATCAATATCTCTTGGTGGCAAAACCAAAGATGAGAAATCCTTCCACTTCCAACCTAATGTTTGGCCCTCAGAATGAAATAGAATATAATCTTTCAAAAAATCTCCCCATATGCGTTTGAGAGTACTATGCACCTATTCCATGTCTAAGAGATTGTTTAAACTGGAGTAACCAACACAAGAGTCTTCCTAGAATAAAGCTTTCCTACCATCATGTATGTCCCAGGAGAGATGAGATAGAATGACTGGTTTACAAGCTTGCATAAAATTCCAAAGTCAAGAACCCCTAGGAGGATTGAAGATTGTAAGGATACTGGAAGGGTCATCCCCATCATGATATTTGCTTTGCGAGATTCTTTCCCACTTCCTATGAGGTTCTTTATACATATGCCAAACAAGCTTGGCCCCTAGGGCTTTGTTTTGTTGCAGTTGATTTTTGATTCCTACTCCACCTTCCTCCTTTGACTTGTACATACTATCCCATTATATTAGTGCAATCTTATTCTTTTCATCATTCCCTTACCAAAAAATTTTCTCATCTTCTTACCTAAGTCTTGGCTAACTCCAATAGGTAAAGACAAACAAGACATAATAAAGATGGAAATTGTAGAGATCACTATCTCCCTGCCCAAGAGATCCACTTGCCTTTCCAAGATGATAATTTGGAGATTACCTTTGAGTTGAGAGGGTCCCAAATTTTCTTGATCTGAGATATTAGGCCAAAGGAAGACCCGAAAAGGTACATGGTAACTTCCCCTTCTTCTAGTTCAAGATCCTAAGAATTTCTTGTTCCTTCCATGTAGGGGTGTGGAAGAAAACATTTCTGATTTCTCCTTACTAACTTGTTGACCCAAGGCCTGAAAGTATCTTCTCAAAAAATTCTTCATGTGAAAAGCTTCTTTCCTTTTTGCAGCTCCAAAAAGCATGGTGTCATCTACAAACTGTTGATGTAAGTTGGATGGAAGCAGGCTAGTGACTTCAACTCCTTCCATATTCTTAACCTCAATCTCATTCTTAAAATTCCTTCCTAAAGCTTTAAGCATAATGATAAATAGCAAAAGGGACGAAGGGTCCCCTTTGAGGATACCCCTTGAGACCTCAAAAAATCTTTTAGGGGAGTCATGGACAAGAATTGAGTACTGGGGAGTTGAGATACAATTGTAAATCCAATTCAACCATCTTTTGTTAAATCCAAAAGCCTCCATCACCTTTACTAAAAATCACCAGTCCACTTTGTCATAGGATTTTTAAATTTCCAGCTTAATCATCATACATTGTCTCTTGGTCTATTATATCGAATGCAACATTTCTTGGCCAATTATAACCCCATCTAGGATAGATCTTCCTAGAACAAAACTAGTCTATTCATTAGAAATGATGTCGGGCATAATTTTCTTTAGCCTTTTTTCCATTGCTTTAGTCATGACTTTATAGATGGTATTACATAAGGAGATTGGATGATATTTACAGGTGCGGGCAAGAGGTTGTGTTCACTTTTTGACCAAAAAGTGGAAGTGTTTTCCCTGATTTTCAGAATTTGTCACATATGACCTTAAAATTTGAAGCACTTAGAGATGGAATCTTAAAAAAGTCACTAAACATAAAATGTAGTACTTGGAGTCTAGTTTCCAAACATGTAATTTATTTGAATACCCAGATGGAACCAATTGATTTTCAATAAGCATTTCTAAAAATCACTATTTAAAGTCACTTTTTTTTACTATGCCATCCACGTGTACGTCATCCATATTTTGACCTAAATAATCATATTTTTGTAAATCCTTTTGGGAAAAGATATGTAACTCACTAAAGCACATTTTGCATATTTTTTTGTAATTTTTTATTAAATTATTTTTTTTGTTAATTTTTTATTGGCCATATTTGGTGTTTTAAAAAATCATCGTGTACATCATGCATAATATAACAACTATTTTTTTAACCTACCAATTTTGCTTAGGGGGGGAAGAGTTGGTAGTTATTGAATGCAAAAAAAAAAAGATCTATGAGGGCAGCATAGGAATGGGAATAGAGGAAGTAACTGCTGCCAGAAAATATCTTTTGGTAGATGATAGAAATGATTCCAATCACAAAGGCGGATGGATAAGATGATTCCAAACATCTTCTCAGTGAAATCACTACTTTCATTTAGTGTCTTTTGACGTAAACTAATATCTTTCATAGTTTTGAGGGTAGTTGAAAGTTATTGAAAGTTATTTCAAGGTAACGCTTTGGTGATTGAGGAAAATATCTGAGTAGCTTGATAGAGAAAGAAAAAAAAGTCAAGGATGGACAAAATATCTGGTGGGTAGATAAAAAAGTATGTAGGAGTTAAGAAGGGGGAAGCACTTGAAAAATTCACTCATTGTTTTTGCAGAAACTAGGGGATTTGGGAAAAAAAATCTATGCAGCCATCACTAGTATCCTCCCGCAGTGACAAGATGGAAGCTTTCTATACAACATGTTCTATTCTAGTCTCTACAATTATGTGAAGGGCCTGTCAAAGGAGGATTTAGAGATCGGTGTGTGGTGAGGTGATGTCGAATTGACAAACATGGAGCTGAGGCCAAAGGCATTGAATGCTCTTAAGCTGTCTGTTAAACTAAAAGCAGGGTTTCTCAGCTCCATGAGACTAAAGGTCCCCTAGAGTAGATTGGGTCAAGAACCAATTTTAGCCTACCTCTTATCATATTTTCCTCTTAGTAGAGCCTGCAACTAATGTTGAGGGATGTAATGATGATTTTGTGTAAGAAGATAAATGTTCTAGAGTAAAGGAAATGGAAATGAAACTTTTGGAGTCAAAACACATGAGAAGAAAGATGAAGTGGCTAGGTTTTTGGAGAGGCACCATGATTTGGAGGAGAGGAGGGGAATAAAAGGAACAGATAAAGAGCAATGTAGTAGTTTAGCTGATAGGCTATTATATGTTAGCTTTCAGCTGGAAAGATGTCTCATGTTGGAAAAGGAAATGCAAAACAGTTGAAAGCAAATCTCTAAGCAAGATTTGAGGTGAGCTGAAGGGGAGTGTGATAGGAAAAGAGGTATTTACCTTTGTTTTCTTTGGTTTCTTTCCAACACAAAAACTAATATATATTTGATGTGATTCTATTAAGTATAGAAAAAAAGAAACAAAACCCCATTACTGCCTCTTTAAAAACTAAAATATATTGGCTACCATTTCATTAGCACAAAGAAACTGAAACCCAATTTTTTCCTTTCAAGGAATATGCCAAAATCTATTTCAATGCAAGATATTTACATTCCCTCTTTCCTTCAATCGTCTTCTCCAGGCATAACGATTTACTCTTCTTTTGATAAATGGGTTTTTTTAAGAAAGATCATGTGTTGTCTAAGTTATAATTTTGTTTGTAATCAAAGGGTTTGATTTTTTATAGTGAATTTAATGAGGGCAGCCATACCACAAAACCTAGGATGTAATGCTAGAGATTGAAGAGATCTAAGTCCCATGGAACACTTTTTGTAATTAGATGCCTTCTCTAAAAAAGATTTTCATTTTAACTCTTCTTAAAAGTATGGAGTAACTCTATTTTAATCATTATGGTCATGTTCTACTGATACACCAGCCTTGGGAAAACCATCAACCTTGAGTAAAGAATGTTATGTCACTAAAATACCTTAGATTCTTCAATCGAGGTTTGGGCATTGATATTTGGTCACATAATTTCTAATTAAGAATTTCTATCATGCAAAAAAAAAAGCAACTATTGTAAGAGGGAAAAGTAAGAGTTCCATTTTATAAGTCCTTTTAACATTTTATTTTGTTATTTGAAATATGGTAGACTTTATGCAAAATTTAGGTTGTGAGAAGACTCACAATACCATTTGCCATGTTTTCTTATGTTATCCATACATTCCTTTGTGAAGAGTTATTAAATTAGGGTTACTGAAGTTATTACACAACTGGTCTAACTGACAAAGGGCTATTTTCAATATATTACACTATCATCAAAAGTTTGGCCCTTGAAGATCACATTTTTCATATTTTCTATTTCAAATTTATACTTCAGTGTTTTAGTCAATTTTGGATTCCTCATTGGTTAACAAGATGAACTGGGTCTAGGCATTAGAGTGGTCTATTGGAGTGGCTCTCTAGGGGCTTGGGGCCCACAAGTGGTTACTAGGGGAACTAGTAGCAGCGTTACATTAATAAGTGATAACTAAATGCAAGCATTGGGGTAAAAACATTAATAAGATAATTAGTCCTCGTGCATGGCCTTGAGCACTTGTAAAGGCTAAGGATGCAACAAGAAGGCCTATCCATCTACAGGGCATCAAGTCATCCATCTGTGGGGTGTGGATTTAGGCACGATTGAGTCTCCTCATCTGTATGAGAAGTGTACTTGGTTCCATGTGGTGCCATCCCTTCGAGCATGCATGATGACACTCCATCTGATTGCAATCTAGTATCTAGTACCTTAGCAATCATGAGTAGTACCTGACCTATGACCTAGATGAGTACCTCTATGTTATGACTTTGGTTGTATACATTTTTCTCTGTGTCTTCTCCATGATTGATGTGAGTGTTGGCTATCTTATATCCCCTTTTTGTTGTTCTTCCGTTGGGCCTTGTGACTATCTCCAAACACGGTGGGGTGGTCTCGTATGAGTCCACATGGTTGGGAGCCATTACCACTGCCATTAGGGACTGACGAATAGGTTTTGGAGCACCAGTTGGAGATGTTCTCTTTCTGTTACTTCATTCAGTTATTGTACTCATTTAGTTATTATATCATATTCTAGACTATATCATTGTATTTGTATATTCTTTTATGTAATTGAACTCTCTTAAGAGATAAGACGTAATCATTGAATTTAATGAGAAGAAATGTGATGTTTCCTATTTGGTTTACAAATTTTGGTGTGGGTACCAGATCCAATTGTACTATGATGCTTTTGTATTCATGTTTATTTTAGATATGGGATTAGGAACATTTAAATTGGTGCTTAAAATGAATGTAGTTTAACAATGTTTCCTCTGGAGAGTGAATTAGTCCTCTCTTTTAGGTTTCGCATTCGGCCATACTTGGCCATGGATGTTGTCGATCTATCGAATTAGCAACCGAATATGTGTATGTTGTCCACTTATGTCAAAAAACATTATCTGGTTGTCTTTTGGCTCTTACCCTTCAGGAGTTATGTATCAGGATGTTACATCTGGCATCAGAGCTCATGTTCACACACTGGGAGCTCTAGCATACTTGAGCCTTCAATATTGTGTTGTGTTTGGCATGTGTGGCATGAGCTTGTTATATTGCTTCATAGTCTTGTTCTTATGCTTTCATGCCTTAGTATGGTGTATAGGTCATCCTTGGAATGATCTATTTTGATGTGTTCTTTGTTTCATTTAGGATGCCTCCTAGGGGCAGAGGCAGAGGCAGAGTTAGAGGTATGGCCACTGTTCTTCGACATAGCACCCAGTGTAATGCTGATTAGGGTAATCAAGGTGGCTATAGACTCCCTTGTTCATGGTTGTGTGTTGGATTTGGGCACCTTCACTACCACAGTGGATCTCTGTGTGTTGCCTTTGGGGTGCATGGATTGGTTGGAGACCCACCTAGCCAGTATAGATTATCGGTGTAAGTTAGTTCAGTGTGTTGACAATGTTGGAGAGCATGTTGAGTTAGTTGGGGTTCAGAGACCCATTTCCCTCCATGTGATTTTAGCTATGTAGCTGAAGCATGCCATGCAACAAGGTTGTTAGATGTTCTCTATTTCAGTTAGTGATCTTGCTGAAGGTAGGATTCAGGAGGCATCTCTTGATGATCATCCTATTCTTGAGGAGTTGTAGATGTCTTTCCAAGTGATATTCTAGGTATGTTGCCTAAGCACGACATAGACTTCTGTATTGATCTCATTCCTAGTGCAGAGCCTATTTCTCAGGAATCGTATCACATGACTACTCAGGAGTTGAGTGAGTTGCGGATGTAGTTAGAGGATTTACTAGAGAAGGGTTTTATTCATCCTAGTGTATCCCCTTGGGGAGTGCCTATCATATTCATGAAGAAGAAGGACGAATCTCTTCGCTTGTGCATTGATTATCGCTAGTTGAACAAAGTGATGGTGAAGAATCATTACCCGTTGCCTCAGATTGATGATTTGTTTGATCAAATGAGGGGAGCCAAGGTGTTCTCCAAGATAGATCTAAAGTCAAGATACCATCAACTTTGTATTCATGAGGTAGACATTCATCGGATGAAATTTCGTACACGCTATGGGCATTATGAGTTCACGGTTGTCCCTTTCAGGTTGACCAATGCTCCATTAGTTTTCATGAGTTTGATGAATGGGGTGTTTCACACCTATCTTGACCAGTTTGTTCTCATCTTCCTTGATGTTATTTTGATTGATTCGAGGACTATGGAGGAGCATGAAGGCCATTTACAGCAAGTGTTGCAGTGCTTGTGAGATAATCAGTTGTTTGGCAATTTGGTCAAGTGTGAGTTCTTCCAGATTGAGGGGAGATATTTGGGCCACATCATCTCAAGAGAAAGTATCTCATTGGATCCTTCTAAGATTCAAGCCATTGTGGATTGGCCAGTACCGATGAATGTGGTTGAGGTTCTTCGTTTCATGGAATTGGCAGGTTACTATCACCAATTTTTGAGAGATTTCTCTCGGGTAGCCCATCCCATCACTTCTCTTCAGTGGAAAAGGAAGAAGTTTGTGTGGTTAGATCAGTGTGAGTCATCTTTTCAGGCTCTTAAGGAGCGGCTGACTAGTGCACCTATCCTGGTAGTGCCAGATCCTACAGGTGATTTTGTAGTGTACATCGATGCATCGTTGGAGGGTGTGGGGGCAGTTCTTATGTAGGAGGGATGAGTGCTTGCATATGAGTCCCGTAAGCTCAAGGATCATGAGCTAAACTACCCCACCCACAATTTGGAGTTAGTGGTTGTCGTCCATGCACTTGTGCATTAGAGACATTTCCTCTTGGGACATCAGTTTGAGTTGCATAGTGATCATCGTAGTTTGTAGTATATCTTCACTTAGCCAAATTTGAATGCTCGGCAGTGCCGTTGGATGGAGTTCCTTTGTGAGTATGACTTTGAGGTTCGCTATATCTAGGGTAAGGAGAATGTTGTTGCAGATGTCTTGAGTAGGAGGAGACATGAGATTTTAGTTTTGTCTCTTGGAGTGGATTTGCAGATTTGTATTTTGGAGTCACTTCCTAGTAATACTTGGTATCAGGAGGTGAGAGCGGAGATTGAGTTTGGGAGAGACCTTGAGGGCAAGTTTATAGGTTTCTCTCATGAGTCTGATGGACTTTTGCGGCATCTTGGTCATATTTATGTTCTAGATTTTGGTGATCTTCATTCCTTGGTTTTGTCAGAGGCCCATTGTACACCCTATTCAACTCATTCGGGTGTCATGAAGATGCATGTCAATCTTTGACAGTTGTATCATTGGGCAGGTTTACATCATGATATTGCTGATTTTGTGGCTCGGTGTCTTGAGTGCCAGCAGGTGAAGGCAGAACATCAACACTCAGCAGGACTGTTGTAGCCTCATTCCATCCCTGGATGGAAGTGGGATACTATATCTCTTGATTTTATAGTTGGGCTAACTATGTCTTCATGCCATCATGACTCTATTATGGTTACAGTGGACAAGTTGTCCAACGTGGCACACTTATCACCCATGAGATCTTCGTACACTACAGTGTCCGTAGCTTAAGTGTTTACGGAGGATATTGTATGTCTGCATGGTATTCCTCATAGGATCATTTTTGACCATGATCCAGTGTTTACTTCAACTTTGTGGACTTCTCTTCAGCATGCTTTGGGAGCTCAGCTTAATTTCAGCTCTACATACCATCCCAAGACTGACAGATAGATGGAGAGGGTTAATCAGGTTTTAGAGGATATGCTTCGGATGTATGTTATGGATTAACAGTCTCGTTAGGAGGACTACTTGTACCTAGTTGATTTTTCTTATAATAATGGGTACCACAGTTCTCTCGGTATGTCTCCCTTCCAAGCCTTGTATGGTAGGACTTGTCACACTCTGTTGAGTTGGGATCACTTTGAGGACCGAGTTCTTTTGGGTTAGAAGATGCTTCAGGATATGGAGAAGTGGATAGTACGGATAAGAGAGTAGTTGGATATAGCTCAGGGTTAGTAGAGGAAGTATGCCAATGCCTGCAGGTTGGATCGACACTTCTCAGTGGGTGACCATGTGTTTTTGAGCATTCATCTGCGAAAGAGCCCCATCCATTATGGGAAAGGCTTGAAGTTTGCACCTCATTTTGTTGGACCTTTTGAGATCCTTGAGAGGATTGGTCCTATTGCCTATCACCTTGCACTGCCACCAAGTCTATCATGCATCCACGATGTGTTCCATGTTTCAGTTCTTAGGCAGTATATTCCTGATGTGACCCATGTTCTTGATTAGACTACTTTACAGGTTGAGGCGGATGAGCAACTTTCTTTGGAGCCCATAATCATCCTTCAGCATCAGAGGTTGACCCTCAGGGGTCAGGACATAGAGTAGGTAAGGGTCCAATGGGATCCTAATGTTGAGTCCTCAGCATCTTGGGAAGATGCGGTGAGGATGAGAGACCTTTATGCATATATTATTGCAGGCTTTTAGGGGTAAGCCTAGTCTTAGGGGATGTAATGACCCCCATGTTTGTATTATGGTTTTGCTTATATTGATAGACTTGGATGATTGTATACTTTGTTTTGGATTATGCATCTTGTTATTGTTTTGTGTTGGCACCGGTGATGTGCAATCTTGATACTATTATGATGTGGACATTATTATTACTTATGATGGATTTCATGCTTACATGGTTGATGTTGCTTTGGCTATATGATATATGTATATGCACAGGTACCCTGATGTGTGCTTGGAGTGTTGCAGGTACTGAGTATCGACTCAGCCTAGATTCACAAGCTTGAGCATACTCTTATTATCCCTGATGGTGGTTACTAGAGATAGTCACAGGCCCTGTTCCCTACCCTAGCCACTGTACCCTGCTAGTCCAGTGTTCCTGTGTTGTTTTCTTATCATCCAGTTACCTAACAGAAATGTCTAGATTGCCCCTTATGGTCATGTGTAGTTTGCCAGTGTGGTGGTTGAGGGATTTGTCCTTGGTTTCTATTGATTATTTGATGTGGCTTCCTTGCAATCATTCATTATTTTGATTCCAAAAAATTGTTTTATGCTAACATATATATTGTTGACATGTATTGAAAAAGATGAAGCCCAAAAGATACTGCATAAGTTTCATCATGGAACCTTAGGGGGACATTTCTTAGCAAGAACTACTACAATTGAAGTGACACAAATTGGCTACTTCTGGCCAACACTGTTCCCAGATTGCTATCAGGTGGTCAAGGAGTGCTAGGCTTGCCAATTTTATATTGGAAGAAGAAGAAATGTTGCACTACCTTTAAGTCCCATAATAGTGGAAGAACCCTTTGCTCAGTGGGGTTTAGATTTTATTGGGATGATTAATCCAATGTCAAATATGGGATACAAGTGGATCCTTACTGCAACAGATTACTCGGAGTGAAGTAGTACCACTCAAAGAAGCTACTGAAAAGGTAATCTTAGAGTTTCTTGAGGGTATAACTACTCGTTTTGGCCCTCCTCGCACCATCATATCAGATAATGCTAAAGAATTCTTAGGGACTAGACTATCAGAGTTTGCATTAAAGAATGAGATATATCTGAAGACATCATCCAACTACTATCAACAAGGTAATGGCTTCACAGAATCTGCAAACAAGAACCTAATTAGGTTTATCAAGAGAATGGGTACTGATCATCAGAGAGATTGGCATAAGTTCCTCAATTCAGCCCTATGGGTAGATAGAATCACACCAAAGAAAGTGACCAAGATGTCTCCATATGAGTTAGTCTATGGTAAGCATGCAGTGATGCCACTAAGTATAGAAGTTCATGCCTTACAGTTGCTTAAACAGTTGGAGATAGAAAAAAATGGCTCAATGCATGTGAGGCTTGTCGAGTTATTAGAGGTTCATGAAAAGAGAGAAAGGGCACATGAGTCATTGATAAAGCATCAACATATTGTAAAGAATTGGTTTGACAGAAAGACCTCTAACTCAAATTTTGAAGTTGGATCTTTAGTGCTGAAATTGGATGAGAGAGCTACTAAACTAGGCCGACACAGTAAGTTTGACTCATTATGGATAGGTCCTTTTAAGGTTTGTGCCTATAAGCAACAGAATGCATTCAAGATTGAGAATTTAGAAGGGGAGCCTGAAGAGATTCATGTAAATGGGATCTTCTTGAAGCATTTTACATAGCCTTGAGACCCGCCATGTATCATAGTTAATTATGTGTCTTTTATTTCCTTTCCCGCTTTGTCTTGCTTTCCTGCTTTGTCTTGCTTTCCCACTTTTCCCTTTTAAATAAGTGTTCTATGAACACGTGTCTGCAGTACAGTGGCCTCTTTTGTTAGCAGTTGTATTTACTAAGGTTGTTCGATGGTTCCTTAAACTTTAAGAAAGTACCTAATCATTTTAGAAGATCACCACTTTTAATACTAACCTAACACGCCATCCTATATAGATTTGAAAAGATACACTAACTATCTTTTTGGCATTAATGCCATTAATAAGACATGATGGATCATTAATGTTTCATTATGCCTTGCTAAACTAAGTTTTGAGCCTTTCTGATTATTGTATTTGCTATTTCCTTATTCTACATTCTCTAAGTTGTTGTTTGCATCGAAAGTTCTGTTCCTTGCCTACAATTTTAACTAAGTTTGAGTCAATTTCAAGTTTCTTCCTTATTTGTTACATCTAGAGTTGCTAAGGTTTCTAAAGAGATACAAAAATGTCAGAGCCACAGTCACCACAGGAAGGACTAGGGCTCTTTGAGCAGTCTGATAAATTGAAAGGCAGTCAATCTTACATGTCTGCACCAGCAAAACCAAAAGCAAGTTATCTAAGGACAATGGTCCCGGATATGGGGGTAAGTGCAGACTCCACAAGTAACTAACTACGCAGATGGTTTTTTTGACACACATATACAGAAGAACCCAAAATGTCTTCGGGAAGGAGCTCATCAGAGGTGCCTCATCCGAGTTGCAAAAGGGTAGTCAAAAACTTTTGGAATGAGAGTCTGGACATCTAAATTGGCACAATTTATAGTTCCTGTTGTTCACCCATATCCAGAATTGATTGACATATGTGTAGAATTGTTTCATCTTCTGACTACCTCTATTCAATGTGGCCCCTTCATGGTCTAGATAACTCCTAAAGCAATTTGGGATATGCTGGATTTGCAACATGATAGAATGGCTACATTTCCTATGATTCCCAAGTTGCAGGCTACATGGGGAAATCTTCATAGTAGGGTAAAGTTTCTAAACACTTAAATGCGTTTAGGTGATGAAAATACCTAGTTGCCTTTGCTTCCCATAGACTGAGTTCAATTTAATCCTAACGTTCAAGATGCTGTTGCCATGTTGTCTTTTATATTTAGCCAATATGATGATTCGACAGTACATGATTGGCAACTTGTAGTAATTTTTAGACTCAAGACTATGGACAAGTCTCGAGAGTACCATCTTGACTTTGTAGAACAAATATCTGCGGCCATGGTGGATCAACTCACAAATTTCTCTTAGAATCATGTTTTTAGGTACTCAGCCTACCTATTTCACTTAATGTTGTATCAAAATTTTGGTCTCTTTCAGCAATATATGCCTTTAAATATGTATGACCCTAAGTCCAGTAGTAATAGAACAATCCTAGTGTCCACATGGACACATGTTATGTTAGACACCTTAGATCCCTATTAGTTTGCAGAATGTTTTGTTGCACTGGTTTTTAACCAATTAGGGTCTGAGCTTGTAGAAAATAGAATGACAGAGAGCCTTAGGGGTTTCTTAGTAAATTTAAAAAATTCCTTGTGATTACTTCTTTGGAGCCCATACAACTATTATCAGACTTCATGGCTTTGTTGGGGAGCCTGTTTTACTCCCAAGAGTTTTGACTCCTAGGGTTACATTTTTAGAAGTGGCTCAGCAAATATCTATCTTTGATAATAATTTTGGTCATAAAAAGAGGAAGAAGAAAATATATGATGTTCCTTGGACCAGAGAAAATAACAATTGAGAGGAGAGAAACTAAAAACCTCCTATTGAGATAGTTAACATCTTATGGATTCTTAATAGTTGAAGATAAGTGGAAGTATGATCCAGATAGTTTCTTAGCTTCTTGGATTATCAATAATAAAGTTTCTGCAAAATTCATTCATGAGAAACATCCCTTTTGGGAGAAGAGAAGATCACCAAAGCAAGGTGATCTTGCAGTTTATGTTGATTTGATAGACCTTCCAGATGAAGGTTCTAGGCCATGGGAGACTTTTTATAGGAAGATACAAGAATTTGATCCTAAGAATTCAATGACTTCAAGCCTCAAAGCTACCTTAAAAAAGAAAGATTGGAATGCAAAAAAAATGGCTGGTTACTGGAAATATAGATAGGAGATATCTAAACTTACCCATACTTTTAGGGATGTTGAGACTGATGAAAAAGGGGAAATAGTTTGGGATGAATTTCATATGTCCCCAGTATCAAGCCCTAACACTAGAAATATTCCTAGAGATTCAAGAGAAGAAGAAGAATGAACATCAGAGGAGGTTCAGGAACTTGAAGAAATAGAGCATGCTACATCAGAAGTTCCTCAAGTCCCATGGCCTCCATCTCACCTTATAGAAATAAAAGGAGATAGCATCATCGTCTCATAAGACCCAAATAGCTTCGGCATCGGGGGGTCTCAGAGCGGCACCTTTTCATCAAATTGTAATTGATTTAGAAGAAGAAGATCCTAAAAGCACAAAGGAAAGGCTTTTGAAAAGAAAATGTAAGGAGGAGGAAGATGTATCGGTGCCCCAGTAACAACAAGCTCCTATGACTTCATCAGCGGATCAGGTTAGTATTTTTTCTCCCTTTTACCCTTCTTATGTTTCTTCTCATATAGGGGTTGCTGCCCAAGTAACCCATTATTTCATAGTCCCTACCACCTCTATTGCACCTTTTCAGTCTTTTGCCCCAATTGCCAATTCACCAGCCATGTCATCATAGGCCGTATCCTTACCCCTATTTTCTCCATCAATGCCCAAGCGAGCTTTGCCTCAGTTTGACCCAAGCGAGCTTTGCCTCAGTTTGACCCAAGCTAGCAAATAATTGTCATTCCTTATGGCTTGCCCCAAGGTTATCCATTTGCTGGTGGACACATTGCCTCACCTCCTACTTTTCAAGCACAAGCTGCTAAAACAAGGAAAGCAAGAGAGGCTCAAATGGAAAAGAAGAGAAAGAAAGAGAACAAGAGCCCTACTATTTCTCACATGAAATCCTTGTTTGATCCTATTCAATAGTCTTTGACTGTTACCCATTTAGCCCCCAATGTGATCAAATATGTGGAGCAAATGCAGCCAAAAGATTATACAATGAATGTAGTGGTCATGGATCTGACTCATTTCAGACCACATGACAAAGTAGAATTGATGAATGAAACTACTTTTGCAGTTACTACTGATTATTCAAAAATGTCAAAGAGATTGTAGAAAGTTGAAGCAGATTTGGCACAAGAGAAAGCTACTAATAGTAGCTTAACTTCAAAGATAAAATCCAAGGATAAAGAGATTGACACTTTACAAAAGGAGTTGCAGTCTACTGTATCTTTATAGATACATCAAGCATCATTGGCTCAAGTCACAGCTTTGAAGAATGAAGTAGCATAGGAGAAAGCTACTGTTGCTACATTGAGACAAGAGAAAGCCACTGTGGAGAAGAAGTATCAGGACAAGATGTAGGAGGTGTCACAGTTGTAGCAGACACTTTTAAAAGAGAAAAATTTGAGTAGTGTTGCTCAAGTCCAATTTATCATTGAACAACAAAAGACAAAACAATTAACAATTGAGCTAGCACAGCGGCTACAAAAATGCAGGGGTCTTGAATATGGTAAAGGAGCTATATGCATCTGCATGGAAAACAATCTCTAAGGAGATTGTTCAGCTCAAGCCTTTCCTCACTTTCTTGAGGAATGCACAACAATTATGTGAAAAGTTAGAGTCCTCTGTTGAGGCAACATTGTCTATTGTTTCTTTGAGGGTTTCAGATTCCTAGCTTTTATTGAAGAAACTATATGATACAACTGATGAAACTTTGTTAGGTACTGGTGTAAGTGACAGGATGATTGCTGCAAAGAAAGTGAATGAAGTTTTGAGTTGTAATTCAACTACCATAAGTTGCAAGGCACTGCTTGATACAGTAAAAGAAGGAGTCAAGAATATGAAGAGACACATTGAGGAATTGGTGCAATTAGGCTTGCCTTCTCCTTTTCCTGATGACAGTATAGTTTTAACGACTGATGCTATAAAGGCTTTGCTGCTAACTAAACAAAATGATCATACCATTTTCCAAGGTCTGAATGATTCTTCTAGTGTAGAAGAAGTGGAAGTAGTCCTAGTTCCAATGGCTCAACTTGAATTTTAGTTACATGTTGTGGTCTAGATTTTGCAATCTTTTTCTCATAAAGACATCATTAATTTATATTTTTCTTTCCAGGATTTACAGAGTAGGCAGGGATTGTCAGATTCAGAGTGGTCTGTATATCAGGGCGCATTACAAAAATTATAATTGAAATTCTATGTTAATGGTAGTGCAATTTTGAAATTTTGTTGATTCTGGAGTTCTCTCTGAGAAAGCACAGAGGTCTTGTAGTCACCATGAACTATAGAGCCAAACTCTATATTTTGTTTCATTTTCAATTGTTGCTCAGTTTCCTTAGTTTCTATTGGTGTTTATTTCCTGTATCATGCCATAGCAAAGAAATGTTCTAGGTAATATGGATGTTGCCACGTGGAATGGAGTTTCAGAGAAGTTGCAATAATTTCTAAGTGTCATAAATTGTGCTGCATATTTTCTTTATACCTTGCAATTTCTAGATGCACACAAAATGCGCCACGTATCCAATTTTATATTTCTCTTTGAAGCAGTTTCTTGAGCATAGAGTGCACCACTTGTCACTATCTCATGGCTTGACGAATAGTTTCTTTTGATACATCTTGCTACTGGAAGTTGCCAAGTGTCCTTGTTCTGATATTGCTTGGAGTTAACGCATGTATCCCTTTCAATAAGCTTCAGGCACCAAGAAACATATGGTGGGCCCGAGGGGTGTTATGACATAGTTTTCAGGTTGCTGCCGGAGTATGCCACGTGTTGTATGTGGGAGATAGCATAAACAAACTATTGATGTTGCGGAGTGTGCCACGTATAAGTTTCGTATAAGTTTCAGTTGTATGCAGAGAGTGACAAGTGTCATCTTCGCAGGGCTTTGAGGGACCCTTTTTATCGAACTATTGATGCTACAGAGTGCACCACATTCCTATTGTTGCTTTAAGCAGAAGGAGCCACATGTCACCATATTGTGTCTCTGTTTTGGGAAGTAAAGAAATATATGGTAGGTCCCACAAATAAAGCTACAGTTTCGAAGATCAACAGAGAATGCCAAATGTCCTAGTTTTGTTTCTCGGGTGCCACCACGTATCAAGTTTCAAGTGTGGTGGATGCCGACAAGTGGTAATATTTTATGTGTCCCTTTTGAATGGAAAGGAACCTATGCATTAGACAGAAGATGTGACATGGTATATTTTGGAGCTGTTTGAGAACCCATAGGTGGTGCCATGTGTCATAATAGAATTATAGTTATAGTGCCACATATTTTATCGCTCAACCAATGAGTGCACAGGGAAAGACTATTGCAGATTTAGGGAGATTCTTAGTGCCTGTTGAAGTCCCAGTTGAACTCCAGTTCTGTTGATGCCGTTAAGATCCTAGGCGGTTGGGGGAAATCTTGAGTCAAATTTTGTGGCTATAAGTATAAGAAGATTTTGTAATAGAGATATACATTGTTGATTAAGAATTCAGAGATTTTTGGAGTGATCAGATTATATCATTTTTCCTTAGTTTAGCTATTTCTGAGAAGGAAGTTGATATATCTGTGCATGTTTCTATGCCTTTTTTATTTGCCAAATTGTTAATGAAAGAAGCTTTGTTCTGTGCCAGTGGTGATATTTTTTGCATCGTTGTATAAATCTTCTAAGTGTAGCCTTTGATTTTAAATTCATTTACTATCTATCTATATTGATCATGTAGTATTTGCTCTTTGATATAGTTGAATCTTGAGAATTTAATCATTGTGCTAAGTTACTGAAATACATTTAAACTAGGTGCATTGCCATAGGATTAGAAGTTCTATTTATTGTATCTGTAATATTGTTTTCTCTTCCCTTTACCCAAACCCCAATTGAAATAGGAAGAGCAAACTTCTGTAAAATCTGGAGGTTGTTTCAAGTGCCAAGTCCCACATTCTTGAAACTTCCTATGTTGGTGCTAGAATCTGCGCAATTTTATACATCAACAACGAACAAACAATGATGTCATTAGATCCATTAATGTGAATATGAAGAACCCTGTTGTTTATAGTTAGCACTTAAAGGAGTCCAAGTTCCTTCAACAATACCAAAATCACAAGGGCAACTTCGTAATCATCCATCAATGATGCTCAATAAGTTCCTTCAACAATACCAAAATCACAAGGGCAACTTTGAAATCATCCATCAATAATGCTCAATCAGGTATACATGCAAAGTGTGGAAGACAAGACAAGGCGAGTGCTTTGTCTATTTTAAAACAATGACAAAGCAGTCTACACAAAATTGCTTTATTGATAAAGCCTTCAAAATTTTGAGAAAATGTGCTAGCATGTGCAAATCCAACTTCCATGTCCTCTGCCAATACTCACCTCAGCTTGGGGCATATGGAAACAACACTAAAACAATATTTTTGTCAGCTATTATAGTTGGAGGGCTTGAGTGGATAGGTATACGAGCTATCAAAGATGCTAAAATGTAATGATTGCAAATTGGCTCACAAGGTGTATCTGTTGAAAGGTTTTATAAACTTTTAAATAAATACAATTGGCATGGGTAATGCCAAATCCCAGCCACTGTGAGAGTTTTTTCTATGAGTGCTAAAAATAGGAGAGTTCGATCAATCTTATGATAGTGCATTCTTTTTTGTGAGATTTTGTAGTCAAAGTCTTATGGCAGACATGCATGCAAGCACAAGAGACCACAACTTGTTTTAATAAACAAAGAAATTTATTCTAGATGAAATGTTATCTTTGGGTGACTATATGCATAGAACATTGAAAAGGATTGAAGCTTTCAAGAAAATGCAATCGGTGCGAGTAATACCCAATTTTACAAATGTCAGTGAACTCGCATCCATGTGCCAAAAGAAAACAATAAATGAAATGAGAGTTTTGTCCAATATTATAGTCGGATATGATATCGCAATAAGCATACAAAATGGGAAAACATACATAGAGGCGGTGCTTTAGCAATTCAAAATGAATTTACAAACAAGGCACTAAAATTTTCTAACAAATGCAACATATGGTTACAATACAAAATCTTGTGAACCTCGCTAGAATCACTCCATTCCAAAATGGGAGTATTTAAAATAGTTTTTGTCAGATGATATAGTTGGAAATGCTTGGGTTAGCATGCATGCGAAATGTGTAAGCATCGACAAGGTTGCAGTTGTCTATGGTTAGATATATAATCTAATGGAATGAAATCCTTGATGGATGCTATACAAACTGTATTCACACTTTTGTGACGTGCTAGTCCATTATGTGTTGCTACCCTTGATAAGAATATGGTGTTTTCTCTTTTCTCCCATGAAAAAAGAACAAAATATACATGATATCTACTCAAATATGTTGGAACCACCCATGGAACTTGTCTTTCCTTGGGTCCATTAGATAAAGAAGGTGGCTTTTATCATCCAAAAGGAACAAGAGGCCTAGCATTGTTCCACATGTTGGAAGGAATCACTAATAACTGTTTCTCTCTCATTGACGACATGGAAGAAAAGTTGGCTGCTCTGGAACAACTAGAAAAATGACATAAACCAAGGCAACAACAGTAGCTTTTTGAGCTTTGAAGCTGCATTACACATGTTTCTAGTTTGAAGACTGAGGTCAAGGATCAATCTAGCTCCTACATACAAGAAAGGACACAGGGAATGGAGAATGTTTTGGTATGTTAGGAGATACTTCAAAAATTATTTTTAAAGATGTATCTAGTATTTCAGATTATATTGTAGAAAAGATAAGACATTATCATGACAATCGATGGCGATGATGACTTTTACTCAATGACTAGAAATGATTTTAAACTAGAGGTGGTAGCTGCAAAATAGATGAAGATCAACTCTTTATCCATAGAGGGAGCACATCACCATGGGTTATTCAGATCATTGTGGAAGAAAAGGTTTTTCTACCCACAACTCAGTTTGAGCAAAGTATTAGCACCATAGATCTATATTTAGACTCATTTGATCTTGGACTTGTCTTAACCACTCTATTGGAAGAACGATTTCACCTGATACATGTATAGACGCTAAGAAGTACTTTGTGAAGGGCATCATGGTCAGTTATTCAGGTTCATTGATTTATTAGAATCAATGTTTGACATGAGTAGAGTATGTTTTAGCACAATTCAACAAGTTTGTTTATAGTAAGTGTTGATACAACTCTTATATCACTTGTTGATGGAGATGATAGATGAGTTCTTAGAGAAGGTGATTTTGTTTATGGATCAGGGGTTGGGTTTAAATGACTTGGCAAAATATTCATGGAAGTATGGATATGGTGTTGATATAAGTTATGTTGGTTGTGGCATAGGAAGGCAATTTCACTTAGCTCCATGCATGAACTTTCATGATGATTAGGTTGGATGTATGATAGCTTCTAGCAATGTTGAAGTTGAAGTATGTGATGATTGAAAAATAAGAGCTGGAAAGAACTTCAAGAGTCATGGCTTGGAGATGATTTTGAAAATAATAAATGTAATAGGTTTTTCTTTCTCTGAGTCGGTTAGAGAGGATGGCTTTTGATCTTCCAACTGAGAAGGTCTATAAAACTGGTTTTACTATCTTTCTAAATGATATTTTTGCTACTTGTGTAGATGGGAGTTTTGTAGATGGAATAACTAGAGACTTTATGTTTCAGTTCATTTT
This sequence comes from Cunninghamia lanceolata, assembly GCA_027924645.1. Taxonomy (NCBI): domain Eukaryota; kingdom Viridiplantae; phylum Streptophyta; class Pinopsida; order Cupressales; family Cupressaceae; genus Cunninghamia; species Cunninghamia lanceolata. The sequence goes on along the minus strand of BSBN01000677.1, from coordinate 2,037,490 downwards.
TAATATGAAAGATTGATGTTCTTATGTCTTAATTCTTTTTGGAGCACTGATTGTTCTTATCTCCAGTCAAGTTATTTATTTTCATAATCTCTTTGCTTGCTCTTGAGATATAGGTGTTTTCAGGGGACTCTGTGCCTCTGTTGTTAGTGTTTTTCCTTCTTATTTTCAGGATTTTATGATGTGTTTCCTATGCTCAGAGGAAGATTTATTTTCTTTCCCTCTCATCCATCTTTCTCTCTTTTCTCTACCTTTTTGTACTTTCTGGTTAAAAGTACCTAAATCAAAAAAATATCATCATACAAGGGAGATACCCCTTAGAATCATCGCATTCAGAATGATTCCTCCATTTGTTAGCACCTTTTATTGTTGCCTTTTGGGTGAATCAAGTTATTTCTGTAGTGACAAACTATATGCTAATAGTTTTTGATGACTTTGTTGGGGATAGAAATTGAAGAAACGGTACTCTTATTTTCACAAAAAAATCAAGGTACCTCATTGAAGAAGTGAGGTTGGCGACTCTGCAAAAATTTGAAAATGGTTTGGTATCTAGGAAGGGATGATAGTGATGACAGTGATGATGAAGACTCCCTTTCTTCCACATCTGCATCTCAGAATAATCAGGTACTTGATGATTCTACGCAAGTGAGATTTTAAAAAAGTTTTTATGGTAATATGCAATTTTGATCTGATAAGGTACATCTAGCTTTGCTTAGAACTTTGTAAGAAATTGAAAAAAGGAATGGGAAAGAGACAAATTTTCTTGCTTGTAGCCATGAAAATACCCTTATTAATGAAAAAGTTGTATCAGATAAAGAAGTGTCATCTGATGAAGTTGTTGATGGATGTAAGGATAAAACATAAATTTTCAATTAGGTACATATGCACTCAAGGTTTGAAGATGAAGATTTTAGTAGTGCTCACTCTCCTAAGAATTCTTTTTCTCTTGGGTATTGATTTTCAGGTAATGATTCTCTATAAGTTGATTCATTTGAGCATGTATCAAGATGTATTAAGGAAGAAGAAACTTTTACATATAGTTGTGATAGCATATACAAGATGTAGGATCACAAAGAGGTTGAAGACATAAACCACTTTGAGCATGATAATAAGGATAGTTCAAAGTGTATGCAAGGTGTAATTGATGAGATGGTGGTTTCAGATTTAAACTGCTTCTTCGAATACATAGTGGAGATTATGGAAATCAAAGAAAAGGAATTTGTAGCATTGAAAGAGTAAGGAGACATTGATGAGCAGCCAAGCAAATTCAAGATGTTTTAATTTGCTATCATGAGGTACCTAATTTAGATGTTCACTACTTTAAAAATCTTTCTTTTGTTAATCCATTAATTTTAAAAGATGATTTACATCACTCTACTATGAACCCAAGTTGCCAAATAAGTATTAAAAGGTTTGGGTTTCCATACTTCAAATGATACAAGAGGAAGTAATTTGCAACATGCATGAAGGCATTGAAGTATTGTCTGGTTCAAATAAGGAGCATTTGTTTGAATTTGTTGCATTATCAAGAGAAGCTGCATATGCCAAAAAATTTGAAGCTGCTATTCAAAGCACCAAATGGTAGCTAGATTCAATCCTATTTCATTGGCATGGTTCTTTGTTTTGTACATGTACATATTTTTTTAAACCTATCAATGGCTTTGCATAGTTTCCTGAAGCAAGTGTTGATTTGTTGTACCTAGTCCAGGTACATTGGAGTCTTAGTTTATTCATCTTTCCTGTTGTTGTTGGGTTTGTTTCAATTTTGGCTTTATTCAACTGTCCTGTTATTCCTCTTGACTCTATTGGCCCAATGGATAGGCACTTGTCAATGTACTTGATCTCATCGCTACATTTGAGTCCTCCATTTCCTATAATAATAAAATGTCATTGTCATCCACTGCTCTCTTCAATGTCATATCTTTATATAGGGAAGGCCAGTAGAAGGAGGTGCTCCATATTTTGTTTACTCCACCATTCCCCTAAAAATTTCTTGTGTATATATTCAATCATTGCAACCCTGCATTCTCTCAATGCTCATTGGCTACCTACATTTTCTATATGCTCAATTTTTCATTTACGGTGGATGAAGGATATTGGAGAATGGAACAAGCCTTTGACAAATGAAGAGTTGAATGCTATGTTTCTTCTTCTATGGAGTTAAAGTTCATGTAGCCTTCTTGAAGACAATTAGGTTTATCACACCTTTAATGGATGCTATATATGTAAGTTCCTATACAAAGTAAGTGATGGGTATCTTGAACTGTGAATTCCAATCTCTTGATAAATAAATGAAGAAGACTGTTCTACAAGTTATGAAATAACTATTGATTTGGAGCACAATTAGTACAGATGTTTTCAAGGTTTAACTTATTTGATGTAGATTTGTGCAAGCAAATGACTTTATGATGCATGGTTTTCACAACTCTACAGGTCAATTTGGTAGTATCTTTCAGACTTCTTAGATCTCTTTCTGTTACTTTCCAAGTAACTTAGCAGCTATTAATGTATGATGTTACTTGTTATCCTTTTTTATCCTTGGACATATAAAAAAAGAAGAATACAGTAAACATATATGTATTATGTGATAAGGATACTTGGGATGAACTATATTGGTGTGCTTTCAACAAAATCTGATGAATGTTGTAGATGATTATGCATTTGAGGTTGAAGTTGACATTCTTCATGATCTAGATTCAGCAAATAAACTTGTTTGTGCTGCAAACATGTTCACTAAAGGTAATACACCACATGGATATTGGAATGAAAGTGAACGAGATTTACTAAAGGAAAAGGAAGTCACTTATAGCAGGAACAAACAACAATGGCATTAGATCCATTAATGTGAATATGGAAAACCCTATGGTTTATAGTTATAAATTAAAGGAATCCAAGTTCCTTCAACAATACCAAAATCACAAGGGCAACATCGCAAGATTCCATCAATGATGCTCGATCAAGCATACATGTGAAGTATGGAAGAGTAGACAAGGTGAGTTCTTTGTTTGTTTTATAACAATGACAAAGTAGTCTACACAAAATTGCTTTATCGATAAAGCCTTTGACATTTTGAGCAAATGTGCTGGCAGGTGCAAATCTAACTTCCACATCCTTTGCCAACTCTCTCTTTAGCTTGTGTGAAATGAAAAAAGCACTAAAACAAGATTTTTGTCAGCTATTATAGTTGGAGTGCTGGAGTGGACAAGTATATGAGCTATCAAAGATGCTAAAATGCAATGATTGCAGATTGGCTCACAAGGTGTATCTGTTGAAATCTTTTAGAAACTTTTAAATAAATTCAATTGGCATGGGCAATGCCAAAGCCTATCCATAGCTAGCATTTGCTCTATGAGTGCTAAAAATAGGAGTGTTAGATCAATCCTTATGATAGCACATTCTTTTTGGTGAGATTTAATAGTCAAAGTCTTCTAGCAGACATGCATGCAAGTACAAGAGGTTGCGGCTTGTTTTAATAAACAAAGTAATTTATTTTGGAAGAAATGTTATCTCCATGTGACTATATGCACAAAATGTTCAAAAGGATTGACTCTTTCAAGAAAATGCAATCAATACGAGTAATACCAAATTATACAAATGGCAGTGTGCTCCCAGCCCTATGCCAAATGAAAACAATAAATGAAATGATAGTTTTGTCCACTATTATAGTTAGAAATGATATGGTGATAAGCATGCAAAATGGGCAAACATACATAGAGGTCAGATTTTGGTAGTTCAAAATGAACTTACTAACAAGGCATTAAAATTTTATAACAAATGAAACCAACGATTACAATACCAAATCTCATGAACCTCGTCAGAATCACTCCATTTTGAAATGGGAGTATTTAAAACAATTCTTATCAAATGATATAGTTTGAAATGCTTACGTTAGCATGCATGTGAAATGTGTAAGCATCAACAAGGTTGCAATTGTCAATGGTTGGCAATATTATCTAATGGAACATAATCCTTGCTGGATGCTAGACAAACTATATTCACACTTTGGTGAAGTGTCAGTCCATTATGTGTTAATACCCTTGATAAGAATATGGTGTTTCCTCTGGTCTCCCATGAAAATAGAACAAAATATACATGATATCTACTCAAAAATGCTTAAACCACCAGTGAAACTTGTCTTTCCTTAGGTCCATCAGATAAAGAAGGATACTTTTATCATCCTGAAGGAACAAGAGGCCTGGCGTTGTTCCAGATGTTGGAAGGAATCACTAATAATAGTTGCTCTCTCACTGACGACATGGAAGAAAAGTTGGATGCTTTGGAACAACTGGAAAAATGACATATACCAAGGCAACAACATCAACTTTTTGAGCTCTGAAGCTGCATTAAACTTGTTTCTAGTTTGAAGACTGAGGCCAAAGATCAATCTGGCTTTGAGGTACAAGAAAGGACACAGGGAATGGAGAATGTTTTGGTATGCTGGGAGATGCTTGAAGAGTTATTTTTGAAGATGTATCTAGTATTTCAGATTCTATTATAGAAAAGACAAGACATGATCATGCCAATGGATGGCAATGATGGCTTTTACCCAATGACTAGAAATGATTTCAAACCAAAGGTCGTAGCTACAAAACAGATGAAGATCAACTCTTTAGCAATGGATGGAGTACATCATTATGGGTTAGTCAGATCATTATGGAAGAAAATGTTTTTCTACTCATAACTTGGTTTGAGCAAAGTATTAGCACCACAGATCTATATTTAGACTCATTTCATCTTGGACTTTTCTTGACCAACTCTATTGGAATAATGATTTTTCCTAATACATGTATAGACTCAGATGTACTTTGTGAAGAGTAGCATGGTCGGTTATTCGGGTTCATTGATTTATTAGAATCAATGTCTGACATGAGTAGAGTATATATCAGCACAATTCAACAAGTTTGTTTATAGTAAGTGTTGATACAACTCTTATACCACTTGTTGATGGAGATGATAGACGAGTTCTTGGAGAAGGTGATTTTGTTTATGGATTAGGGGTTGGAATTAAATGACTTGGCAAAATATTCGTGGAAGTATGGATATGGTGTTGACATAAGTTATGTTGCCCATGGCATAGGAAGGCAATTTCTCTTAGCTCACTGCATGAACTTTCATGATGATTAGGTTGGATGTATGATAGCTTCTAGCAATGTTGAAGTTGAAGTATGTGATGATTAAACAATATGAGCTAGAAAGAACTTCAAGACTCATGCCTTGGGGATGATTTTGAAAATAATAAATGTTATAGGTTTTTCTTTTTCAAGAGTAAGTTAGAGAGGATGGCTTTAGATCTTCCAATTGAGGAGGTTTATAAAAGTAGTTTTACTATCTTTGTAAAGGATCTTTTTGCTCTTTGTGTAGCTGGGATATTTGTAGAAGGGATAACTAAAGAATTTGTGTTTCAGTTCATTTTTAATATGAAATATTATTGTTCTTTTGTCTTCATTCTTTTTGGAGCACTGATTGTTCTTATGTTTAGTCAGGTTCTTTATGCTCACAATCTCTTTGCTTGCTCTTGATATACAAGTGCTTTGAGGGGACTTTGTGTCTTTTTTTTTAGTGTTTTTCCTTCTTCTTTTTGGGATTTTGTGTTGTGTTGCCTATGCTCACAGGCATATTTCTTCTCTTTCCCTATCATCTCTCTTTCTCTCTTTTTGCCACCCTTTCGTACTTTTTGGTTAAAAGTGCTTAAAATAAAAAAATCTCATCATACGAGGGAGTTTCCCCTCTCAAACATATAGAAGAATTATTACATTCACAACGATTCCTCCATTTGTTAACACCTGTTGTTGCTGCCTTTTAGGTGAATTGGGTTATTTTTGTAGTGACAAAACTGTATGCTAACGCATACAAGGTCTATTATGCCAACCAAGAGGGTTTGGCCACAACCACCACAATTCATACAACCTACTACATGGTAAAGGAGGGAAATGATTTTGTCCTTTATGAGGTGATGTGCCAACATCTCTTGGAGAACCTACAAATGATTAAAGACTCAAAATACAATTTTCGGTATGGTACCTTAATCATTTGTCTTCCATTCTATTTTATGAATGAGTTATCAGGGTTTAAGGGGAACCAATGGAAGAAAAATATATTGGTAGGGTTAGAGGTTAAAAGACATATAGATCAATTTTTTAACACCAAAGCATTTAGTGCCAAATGTTGGGGGTTTATCAAAACTCTACAAGAGATAAGGGCAAGGAATAGAATTCCTTATGGGATAGTGAAACAATATATCAAATATATCACATTTTTGGTTGAAAAGGACTTCACATACATGGAGGCGGTGGAGCCAAGAATAGCATGGGTGCCTCAATTACCCTATGAGATAACTGTGGCAGAAGCTAATGGGTGAATGTTCAAAGTTGTCACACTTTTATAAAGGAAATTAACACTATAACTTAGTTACTGATAAAATGTTAAAATATAAGGTTGAATGGGACATTGAACTTTATATAGTAAATTTCATTTATTTTCCCTCTATATTTTTTGTGTATTCATAACTCAAAACTTTAGTGCATGGATTAATTTTCCCCAATTTGATAAATATATATTTTTAAATAAATCTTGGAAGTGGCATGCAATGAAAACATAATTGTTTCAATGAGACATCAAATTTTATCTTGAATATTAATCCAAAATAGGAAAAAAATTATACTTTGATAAGGAATCTCTCCTATAGTGCATCATATTTTTTTCAATTTTTTCTTGAGAGGAAAATTAACACCATAATTTTGTGATGATGACCTACTTTTATTAGAAATAAAAAATAAAATATAAACACTAATTGAAATGTTGAAAAAATTATATTTTTGTAAAGTAGACTTATAGATCTACAAAAGGGTGTTTTTAGATTCTTTTAAAATGATTATTTGCACAAGTAGGAGTTGTTAGAACATCAAGTTTTTCAAATAAATTCATTTTTTGGTAAATGAGCCTCAAAGTGATGGTAAATATGTTTTTAGTGGATGGTTCATATTGGAAAAGTTGTGGGTTAGATCTAATTTAGCTAGAATGAATCCAGATAGAACATAAGTTTCACCATAATTGACTTTTAGTTGGAAATACTTCAATTCATTTATGCTGATAAGTTGGTCCAAAGTGTGAAACAACTTTAAGCTTTTATCCTAATGCCTATGCACAAAATTTACTCAGAAAACCCAAGGATACAAGTGCAGAAAAATATGGCACTTATTCAAAGTGATGGAGAAACAACATAAAAACTAGGGTGAGGAACACCTAGATAAAAATAGAGAGAAGCTACATAAAAAGGGGGGAGTTCCATAAAAATGAACCACATCAGTTGTAAAACTAGCCACATCAGCTCTTCTACCCACTAAGGGAGCTCTAGTAGTGAGAAGATCTGAGAGGACAACATCATAGGCACCATCATCTTGTACCATGTCATTCAGAGGGAGAGCAACATCAGAAGTGTTGTCTAGAATGAAGAAGAACAAAGAGAAGAAGGCTCCCCGGTAGAAGTAGGAGCCAAAGAGAAAGAAAACTCAAGAAATGTTGGAGGTTATTGAGTCAGAAGAAGAAGGGGAAGAGAAAGAGTCTGAACTGAAGAAAAGGAAAAAATCACAATAGAAACCGGAGGAAAAGTTGACATAACAAGCATCAGAGGAACTAGCACAAGAACTCTACAACCTAGATGCACTACTCAATGCCATGGAAAATGTTGGTATGTTGAAAGAAATTGTTGTTTTGTATGAAGATTCATTCGTAGAGAATAAACAAATGATATTTACATCTATGATATAATACATGAGGAATAGGGAAAAGACATTAGATGAAATAATAGAAGGATTTCCAGAAATCTTAATACACACATTGAGGGAAAAGACAAAATAAGGCACTCTATTTGGAGGAAGAAAGAAGGCAAAATGCCATTAATAAGCTTAGTGACACATTGTCACTAGACGAAAAGAACAAATTGATACAACAACAAGCTATGGAGCTGATGAGAAAACAAAGGGTAGACACCCTCATGAGTAGAAATAAGAAGGAAGAAGAGAAAATACAAAAAGAGACAGAAGAAGTTACAACAAAGATATATTAGGCTATCAAAGAGCAAGAACAACAATAGCTAACACCATCACCTCCACACAACACTAAGATACTAGCAAGAGGAGATAACTAATAGAGGAAAGCTTATCGGAAGCTCTAACACAAGGGGTATCTCTTCTGGATAACACAAGGATGGAGGAGGGGGACACAAAACAACAAACAGAGAATCCACTAGATAAAGAGAAAGGAAAAGAGGAGAACATAGAGGAGCAAAGGGAATCAAAACAAACTAATATTTTGGAGGCCTCATCATCCTTAATTGAGTCAATCAAAGAATTTTTTGACCAAAAAAACTAAATATAACCCATTTTGATCCCACAGTTGCTACAGTTACCAATAGTAGAATGTCAAATAAACCTTTCCAAAATATTCCCACTATGGAAGCTACAATTGGGAGATGTATTTCATTCCTCTGCTAGAGCAAAAAGTTTGAAGCAGGTTACACTTTTTGGCGAAACTTGACATTGAAATCAACATTTTGAACTAAATATTCACTTTCTGACACTTATAGCTGCTAAACCGTGAGGAATTTGAAGATGATGTGAATTAGTGAATTGTGAGATTTTGTTTGTAAATTCTAAATATATTATTTTAAAAAAAATTGGAGTTAAATTGTAAATTTTTTTGTGTCTCCTTTGATAACTAGTTTTTAGTAGTAAACAACATTTTTTTATTCTGTAGCACATAACTTTTTTTCTACAACTAAGGATAAAACTTTGATTCTTTTGAATTTAGATTGGTAACACCGATATATAGGGCATGCATTTAGTTTTATAATGTTTTGTTGAACATTTTTTTTTAAATTAATTTTTGAAGTCAAACCAATTATAATTTAGACATAGGCATATTCCGTAAAACATAACTTTTTTTGTATGTATTGAAATCCAATTTTTTCTTTTTTTTTTTGAAACAAGGACTTGAATACCTAGGGCATAGATATTTTTTAGAATTTTTTTTCACTAATTAACTAATTTTCCATGTGTGTAAAATAGAGGACTTGATGTTTGGTGAAAAACCTACATTCACAAGAAATAAAAAATAAATATAATAATCAAATTAAATATACTTAAAAGTAAACTTTTTGGGAAGCTTATAATAAGGACTACATACTTACAAAACATAAATTTTAAATCAATTCATTTGATCCCCCAAAAGGTAAATCAAAAGTTGTTTTTTATCAGCATTTTGATAGGTGTAGAGGAGATTCCATTATAGGTATGGTTTAAAACTAGTAGGGTTCTATCCGAGGGAGTTTGAATCTAAGGGGGTTTGATCAAACCTCTTCAATTAAAATACTTAATATGGAACCTTTCAAGGCTTAAATCATTATGTTTTCTAAAAATATGTGATTTCAACAAAAATTAAGATGTCCCAGAAAGTGTAACCCATTATTGTGGCAACACCCTAGAAGGGAGTGAACTCCTATAGGATGTGGTGGATACATTGACCAATGAGATGCCAGAGACAGCTAGAGATACTACCTTACCCTTACCAGAGCAACTGAAATAATTAACACATGGATTTGAGGAGTACTCTGACTAGCTGGAGAAGAAGGTAACTAAATAATTAAATAAGAAAAGACTGGTAGAAATGATGAATAAGTGTGCCAAGGCACACACTTAGATGGAAATAAAAATCAAGAACATACAACAAAGAATTGTGGAGGCCAATATCCTATGCCGGTTTTGTTTAAAATGGCCACAATCCACAAAAGAAATAAAAGATCAAATGGATGCTTTATAACTTCAAATCACAAATGTGTCTACCCAGTATGACCCTCTGGAAGATAAGGATGGAGTAATAAGGGCACATGTGGAGACACTGCATAACCAACACCAATAACTCTAGGATCAAAGGGATCAGATAAAGGGCCAAATAAAATAGTTGAGGGAAGTGGTCAACCTGAGACTGGCTAACTTAACCGACAGTTATTTAGAAGCTAAACAAACTTCATAGACCATAAAAATACTAGAAAATATACAAGTAGAGCAAACATACATAAAAGTAGAAGGGAAAATAGCTATGGTGGCTAAAGCCAAGAAGCAGTGGGACAATGGTCTAACACTGCTCAAGAAAATCTATAAGACAGTCCTACCTAGCAGTTAATTTTGAATGTCTTGAGGAGAAGACATAATTTTGAGGGGGGATGATGTTAGTAGGGTTTAGAGCCTAAAGAAGAGCCAACCAGAAGTGACCACACATTATGCAGAGGCTAAAGATGACAACGAAACACATCCCTATATGTAATCTAGATACAGTATATATAGATATAGGATATGATGATAAGATATAGAGGAATATAGGAGTATGATAGAATATATATTCTGATGTAAGAATAATATAGAAGCCATGATTGTAACTGCTAAGGTGGAGACTTAGACCTGTTGGAGGATGGATAGATGATGTATGCATTTGATGACTACTAATATATATATGAAGAGATGTGCTGGTACTGGGTAATTCTAGGTTGTCTTACTTTGATGTGTATGTGATGTTCTATTTTGTTATTCCTTATGTTTTGTTGTCAATCTCTAGCTATTTGATCAGGGTATAAACTAACTACAAAGACTTGACTAAGGACCAGATCTCTAGACCGGTATATCCTCTACATTTCTTTCTAACATTATGTACTAATATTAATCCATTCTATATATTTCTTGTTTCGAACCTTCTTTCAAATCACTATATCATGGCTTACCTAACAACTAGACAACAAATACTACTATTACAATCCTACAAAGGTAGATACTCACCACTATGTGATAATTATTTGAATATATATTAATTTAAATTTTATTTCAATATCAAATACCACTATGAAACAATGTGCTATATGATATTACATAACCAATGACACTTCAAACTTTACAATAAGTTCTAATCTCTCTAAAACTTTTTTAGAACATATCTAGTTTTTAGTAGTTTATATTTACAGTTGAATTGTAAGATGTGGGGAGAACAATAACACTAGCACTTACACCCATAGGAGGTTTAAGGAATACATCAATAGGAACAAACCACGAGTTTAGAAAATTTTTTGGCATGAATTTATTTTACGGCATGAGACATTTTTTTTAAAACAAAAGGTGGCAACCACCTGAACTTGTATTAATAAAAGTTTGATTACAGAAAGAAGATGGAGGTCATCCATAAATGTTTAACATAAACATATATATAAAGAAAACAAAAAGGCCCTATAATGGCCTAAAAGTAGAGACAACAACAAAACTAGTCCATTGGTCACCAAACAACCTAGACCAGACCATCCATAATCACAAGGAAGACAACAAAAAAGGACATCACCAACAAACACCAACAACAACAAAGGGAAATGGAGCCATATGATCATTCTGAGATTTGTACTCTTCCTCTCTACCAACCATGGATGCTCTCCTTGCATAGGCACTAGCTCATTCACTCCCTCCTACATAGTGGGGTCCTTGTCATCTATGATCACCCTAGGAAGATGATGAGCCTAATCTAGGGCATACACTCAAAGTAATCTGATCAACGTGAAGATGTCCCTACACCTAGAAGCCATACATTTGGAATAGCCATGACTATGTCCATGAAGAACTTTATCCATTCAACTAATGTACCCACAAACTAGGCCTTTCTGCATGGCTTTGTATACACACTCAATTGTTGAGAAGGTTTTGAGGGATTGGATTGGGAATAGCCCCCCAACCATGGCTTCACCTCTCATCATATCATACCTTTGCAGAGCTATTTTCCATCTATCCAGATTATTCAGATGATAAAAAATCAACCTAGTAGTGATGGCATGAATGTAGTTCCCATCCTACACAATATCCATAATATTTGATAGAATGTCAGAAACTACATTGGACCAATACAATATTCTCTCCTCTAAACCAAATAACCACCTTTGTCCACAAATGTTATGCAGTACAAATTGCACCATAGAATAGTCTAAATCCACAATTTGAGCCAGGTCTGTAATTCTCACTTTGTCATGTATTTCAAGCTCCTAGGTCATGGCAGGGAAAAGGAGGCATTGGTTAAGGTTATCGTCCTCCATTATTGAATCGTGCAAGAAGAAAGACAAGGAACATACCAAGAAAATGTCATAGCAGTTTGAAGGAAATAACATGCCCAGGCCTATGATCTAAAAGGAGTATTTATAAAAGGAAAGCAGAGCCTATGTACTCCTGTTAGGAATTGCATATAGAAGATATCAATTAAATGCAAATAAAGATTAAACAGAGGAATGAAAAATACACAAAAATAATAACAGTGAGAGATAATTTTAACGTGGCTCACGCAAACTCAAGCTACATCCACAAACAGAGAGTCCAATATTATTATCCAGCAAATCAAACTGATTACAACCAGCAATCCCTTGCAACTCAATACCACTCCAAATGCTACAATACAATGCCAATGGAAACCCTAACCCTTAGCCATTTTTATCTCAAGACTTATGTCATTTACAAAATAGGGTTTTTTTTATGTCAGCCAATAGAAAAAAAACTCCTGACGACTTTATAAAATAATAAAAGTTATTTGAGGTTTTGGGGGCACTGCCTCTTGACCTCATCTTGGGGGTGCTGCTCCTAAACCCCTGTTAAATAATTTGGGGGGAAACCACGCTAATAAAAGTGGAGAAAATTTAACCTCTAAGTTTGATTAGGCTCCATTTAACAACTCCTTCCAATCCTAAGGCAGCCTAAACATACATTAGGTGACATCACTTAATAGTAAAAAACTAACCTTAATATTAAAATTGTGATCATTTTTGGATATGCCTCATGCTACCATTAAAGATTCCCATAAACCTTGCCACTTTCTTAAATAATCCCTGTCCTTGTCACATAGATGTGGCTGCTTCTCCCCTCCCATAACATCAACATAATAAAGATTGGTGGGTGTATGAGCCACCATCCAGCTAGACTTACCTCTAAGGAATGCAGGAGCTAGATAATTTCAAATGTATGAAGAGCTCAGATATTTGACAAGTAAATCCGTTGTTGGAGCTATCTCAGATACTTTCTATTAGAAGCATGTGGAGACAACCATTTCTACTTGCTTCAATTATTAGCCATTAATGATCATTCATCCAATCCATCATATCCAACTAATACAACCCTTGGGCTATTAAAACATTTGATCTGAACCTGGTCCATAGTTAAAATATTTGTTGACATCAACACTTAATGAGCCTTGTGTCAATCTACCATTTGATACCCAAGGTGCCATCGTGGCCATGGCATCCCATGTAAGACCATCCCACCGCCTCTTCCAAGGAGCCATTCAACTAAAAAGGCTAAAGACAATAAATTGTGACATCTCACGTTACCAATCAGAAACATAGGGCCTTATAAGTTACATGTCATCCTTGATCTTGATCATCAATTGACTGGGTATACTCCCTTGTCTAGGATCAAAAACCACTACGTCTCGGATTTGTTCTATGGCTCTATTTGCCAATATAGCAGCCACTCTATTTCCTTCTCTATAGCAATAGGATATCTAAAAAATTTCTAACTTCGAAACTAGATCCCGAGCTTGCCGAAGAATGTAGTTTACCTTCCAATTATCTATTTTTAGGCCTTGAGATCTCTAATTATATTAAGAGAGTCCCCCTCTATCCACAAGTTTCAAACTTTATAGTCTATGGACAATTGGATGCCATGCAGGAGAGCCCAAACCTCCACCTCATTATTGGTACCTTGCTGGATTTGACAATTTGGCCACCATTAGCATCCCATCATGGTTTCTTATGACACATCCCATTCCTAATAGGCCTAGGTTACCTCAACATACCCCATCAAAGTTTAGCTTGCGGTATGGCTAATTTGGGGGATTCTATTTAACTAGGCTTCTATCCACTCTCTTATCAATTGGCTGCACTGTCGAGACATTAACAATTGGCTCTAGATGGATCCAATTTTTAACCATCTCATCATACAACCTTGACCACTTTGCACATTGATTGCTTGACTTTCTTATTCTAGCTAAGACTACCTCTAGAATTGCTTTATCTAAGTTCTCACACGGCTTCTAAACCATCTAAGTTCTCACACACCTTTTGAACCATCGATGTCTTCGTCCTTAGAATTCTAAAATTTCATTCTTGCCAGATATGCCAGACTACTAAGCATGGACACACATCTTATAAGCATGCAAAGGTTGCTTCTCGACACAATTTAGGCCAGCTTTGAACAACGATAACAAAGACTGGTATGGGTGTGGCCTAGTTTAACTTCTAAGGAGCGAGTACAAACATTCACTACTAAAAGGACACTGTAGTAAGAGGTGGTCAAGACTCTCCTCCTCCCCACATAAAACACATTTAAAATTTTAACCTATGACCCATTTCTGAATTTTGTCCCCGATAAGAATTCTCTTATGCAGTTCTAGCCAAGAAAATGCTTCGGCCTTCGGTAACATGGCATCATTCCAACATAAATGTGCAAGCTAGTCTGACTTTTGCCTTATAATTAGACTTGTGTAGCCTTGTTTAACTGTATACAAACCTGAGTTGTCTATTGTCCAGACTAGCTCATCCTCCTAGTTCGATAAAAACATCACTCTAGACCTGAGGAAACATTGGATAAAATCCTTTTGAACATGTGGAAAATTACAATCCACTGTGTTTCTCCATAACACTATAGGTTAAGAAGATCCTTCCACCACTTGACAAAAATCTTGAACCTTGCTTCCCTAATGAAGCTTCAAATAGATCCTTACTTCTTTTAGCTTTTCCAATGCTGAGAGCTTTGGCCATCCATCCCAAGAGTCCTCCCAGAAATCTATCTTCGTTCCGTTATGAATTAACCATGTTAATTGTGGTAGAATTACCTCCCTACTCCTTCTAATGAAATTCCACATGACTGACCCTCATTGGGGATTCTTTACTTTAAATATCCTTTCCATCTCCACATTATCCATATATTTGAAGTGCATCAATCTTACCCATTTGGATTGAGGTCTCTTATACATGCTCCAGGCTAACTTTGCTCCTAAGGCCTAATTTTGCATACTAAGGTTTAAGATTCTTGCCCCTCCTTGATGCTAAGGTTTACATACCTTCTCCCAAGAAAGAAGATGAATTTTCTTTCTTTTTGAGGTCCCTTGCCAAAGGAATTGCATGCATTTCCTAATTATGAGCAAACACCTTTAGGAGTTAGTAAGGTGGATATTATGTATACTGGAATCGCTGTCAGCACCGCTTTGATCATGGTCAATCTGCTTGCCAATGTCAACCAACCGCCATTCCAAGTCCCAATTTTACTCTTTAGATTAGAAATCACCTCATTCCAAAAGTCCTTTCTATGCCTCCCATTAAAAAAAGAATACCAAGATACCTACCTGGAAGTGCTTCAACTTTGAAGTTAAAAATGATGGATATTTCTCCTTGCTTGGCCACCTTTAAATGGAATATAAAAAGTTTGGATTTAGTATCATTTACTAATTGGCCCGATACGCTGAAATCATAATCAATAGTTTCCTCGATTGCTTTAGCTTCCCACAATGAGGCCTGGCCAAACAAGATAGTATCATTTGCAAACAACGCATGAGTGAAGGTTTCTTGCAAACCTTGGATCCTAACTCCTTGCCACAACATCATTCTATTAGCATCTCGAATTGCCCACGTTAGTGTCTTAAACATAACGATGAAGAGGTATGGGAGAGGGGGTCCCCTTGGCTTAAACCCCTAGTCGATTCAAATGGACTATAATGCTCACATATAAAAGTCTATCGGCTAATTATGTTGAGAGGCATTCTATAGTCATATCGGAGGTGGAGATGAGAGCACTCATTTTTCCGTGTAAATATATAACAAAAAAATAAAAAATAAAAACCAAAAAAGAAATTGAAAAAAATAAAAACCAAAAAAGAAATTGGAAAAAATAATTAAAAAAAAAGTAGAAAAGAAATTAGAAATAGAAAAAAAGGTGGAGAAAATCACAAAAACTATGGAGAAAATAAAAATATATATATACAACCAAAAAAAGAAAAAATCACAAAAAGTATGGAAAATGCAAAAAAAAAAAAAAAGAAAAATTAAAAAAAAACTATAAAAACAAAAAAAAACTAAAATATCTCTCAGCATACTATAGATATATTTTTAAAATATAAATATACTAGTTATAAAACAAAAGCCAAAAAAGTATAAATACGTACTATAAGAGTTACGAAGTTGGAAAAAGGAAAAACAATAAAGTTAGTGACGCGTACGCTTTATGGTAGGGAATCAATCAAATTAGTTGAGGAGACAGCCGATGTTGTAAACCTAACTCTGAGGCGGTGACCTAAGGAAGGTTTGTGTTACGATTGGATTACCAGTTTTTTTGACACATAAATACGGGGGGAGTAGATTGAAATGTTATACACTCGGGTGAAATTCGCTCGACCAGCAAAGATGGGCATTCTAGGGAGATCATCCAGCTGTGAATGTCTGAAGAACTTCTCGTTTGCAGTGATAACGGCCGTGCTAATTATGAGCGAGTCAGTTGTTTCTGCAGGGGAAAGCAAACAATCGCAGATCTATATCGTTCATGTGGAGGAACCGGAAATGAGCCTACATAGCTTTGACGAGCGTAAGATATGGTATTCATCCTTTCTGCCCAAAGCAAGAGCACCAGATGCAGAAGGAGAAGGAGCTTCTCATGAAAGTCTAGTGCATGCGTATGAGAATGTTATGACTGGATTTGCAGCCCGATTAACAAAACCTGAAATAAAAGAGATGCGAAAGATCCCAGGTTTCATGGGTGCATATCCCGATAAGGTGCTGCACTTGCAGACAACATATTCTGCCAAGTTTCTTGGCCTGGATCCCCGCCAGGGACTGTGGCCAAGATCCAACACGGGCAAGGGCACCATAATTGGCATACTCGACGGCGGGGTGTGGCCGGAGAGCCCTTCGTTTAAGCCAGACGCCAAGATGGGTGCCGTGCCTTCTCGATGGAAGGGCATCTGCCAGACTGGATCAAATTTCAGTGCGTCCAGTTGCAACAACAAACTCATCGGAGCAAGAATTTTCACAGAGGACGGCACGGCAAGGGACGTGGATGGGCATGGCACTCATACTGCATCGACTGCCGCGGGAAGCCCAGTTGCCAATGCCGAACTTTTTGGTAGTGCAGAAGGAAACGCGCAGGGAATGGCGCCGCGTGCTCATATTGCAGTTTACAAGGTTTGCAGAGAGGGTCACTGCATGACTTCTGACGTTCTGGCAGGGATGGACGCGGCCATTTCAGACGGCGTGGACGTCCTCTCGCTCTCTCTCGGCGGATATTCTCTGCCGTTTTATATGGACTGGATTGCCATTGGGGCCTTCCGTGCGATGGAGAGAGGCGTTTTCGTGAGCTGCGCGGCAGGAAACAACGGGCCGGGCGAGCCTTCTGATCTTTCCAACGTTGCACCCTGGATCATGACCGTGGGCGCCAGCTCCATGGACAGACACTTTGTTGCAAATGTCAAGCTTGGAGACGGAACAATTTTTTATGGTGAGTCACTTTTCCACGGTATGAACAACCAGACTTTAGAATTGAGCCTGGTGCAGGGAAACTTGTGTGTGCAAAACGCTCTGGATGGAAACCTGATAAAAGGAAAGCTTGTGGTGTGCACACGAGGTCCTGCTGATCCAGTACAGCAGGGAGAAGCTGTCCGAGAGGCTGGAGGGGCTGGCGTGATATTCATTAACGATAACACTGATGGGGAGGAAATCCAAGTATATGCTCAGGTTTTGCCATCAACAACCCTTGGTTATAAGGCAGGACTTGCCCTGGAGGCCTATATGAATTCTACAAAGACCCCCACGGCGGCCATTCTTTTCGAGGGCACTGTCTTTGGCTCCGCTAACAATATTTCAGCTCCCGCGGTGGCCTCTTTTTCCTCCCGCGGCCCCAGTATAATCAGCCCAGAAATTCTAAAACCCGACGTAATCGCTCCTGGTTTTAGCGTCCTAGCAGCTTGGCCTTCAGATCTTAGTCCGTCGGGCATCCTTGAAGATAAGAGACGAGTAATGTTCAACATCATGTATGGCACGTCAATGGCTACTCCACATGTAAGCGGGGTAGCTGCTCTGCTTAAAACCGCTCACCCGCAATGGAGTCCTGCGGCCATTAAGTCTGCCCTCATCACCACGGCAGACTACCTCGATAAGAAAGGCGGGCCAATTCTTGACGGTGGAAACAATTACGCACCGGCCGACATTTTCGCTACAGGTGCTGGACATATAAATCCTGAAAGAGCAGCTGATCCAGGCCTTATCTATGACATTAGTGCGCAAGATTATGTTCTTTATCTCTGTGGGCTAAACTACACAGCGTCTCAGATTGGCATGATCCTAAACAAAAATGGTGTATGCCCTACCAATGATGAAAGCACCCTCCCGGGCAACCTCAATTATCCGTCCTTCTCTCTGGTTTTTAATAAGCTAAATTCTATTACCTTGAGAAGAAGCGTAACTAATGTTGGAGAAGCCAAATCCAGATACAGCGTCAACATTGTTCCTCCCAGAGGAGTGGATGTGAGCGTGAATCCAACCTCCTTATCATTCGGGGCAGTGATGGAGAAGAAGAGTTACAACGTCACATTCGTACTGAACAAAACGAATGCTAAAGGATCAGCAGTTTCTCAGGGCTCAATTACGTGGGTTTCAAGCTCTCCTGTATACAGCGTAAGAAGCCCGATCTCCCTCGCTTGGAATACAGATTGGAATTCAGATTAAATCACGCATGATATCCCTTCTCCATGTTTGAATTTGAGGTCTCATATTCATATATATTAATATGATAAACTTCTGTCAGATCTTGACATGTTATTGACTCAGTTTTACAGAAACATGTGATAAAATCTTTGCACATCACTGTTCTGCAATTGTCTATTTTTCTATAGACCTGTAATGCTTTCTTTATATTATGGTTTCTCTGATATACTATTTTTAGTTTTCCCTGCAGTAAGGTTTAATTTATCCTTTTTCGAAGGCTCTCGTTATTAATGGAAAATTTTCTTTCAACTAAACCTGCTTTTTTCCTCGTTCGTTTTCATAAACTCGATAGAAAAAAATATTTGTCCAAATAAATATAAAATTGAGAATATAATTGGGAATAGGTCTGATATTTGATGCTCTGTGGTTTGTTTTTAAAAGTCTAGGCTCTAGTTTACAATTTAATTTTTTAAAATAATTTGTTAAAAATATAAATTTAGTAAATTATAAATATTTATTTTATGCTATTACACTCTATTTAAATATCATCTTTTTAATAGTCAAACAGTCTATAATGAATTTACACTTCATGTAAATATTTGTCCTAGTTTTATTGACCAACATTAAAGTTGATGATATTTAAAAACGCCCATTAATATGATTATATAGTGACAGGGAAGAGGATTAAATGCGTTAGAAACAAGCTTATCTTCAACAAAAACTGCATATATTATGGCGTCCAAGGTTCGAATCCGCAGAAGTGTCTTTGGGGATTTCCACATGTTATTCTGAACTGTACTGCAAGGTACTCGTGAATTTGACAATTACGTTTCTTTTCTATTTCTCGATTTTCCATGTGTTGGAATTATTGTCAGAGATAAGTACTGTTCACAGAGGAATTTGATAATCTTTATTCTGTTGTTTTCTGTTCTTTTACCATTTTTGAGTTAATTTGGAATATTAATTTGGCGTCGGTGGCGTTTTATCTCCATTTATGTCTTCTCCGTACTTAATTTTTCCAGACTTTAGGCGGGTTTCAAATCTGTCTTGAATAATTTCTGTAACTGAACTGGATCCTCTCGTTAGCTGATGGTGCTATTAAAGTAAATGTTATATATATATATTAAACGCAGTTCAAAACTCTTTGAACTTGTAATTAATTTTTGTTATACAAACCAATCAATTTTTATTTTATAAAATTAAATTGTGTTCAAAACTCTTTGAATTTGTAATTAATTTTTGTTACACAAACTAATCAATTTTTATTTATTTTTATATAAGCTTATATTAAGTTTTCTTAAAATAAAGATGCAAAAATTTTAAACAAAAATATTTCGAAAAATTATCTACAATTTAATTAGCTAATTGATTGAAGAGATATAATTCTATTGGCTACTTGATTAAGGGTCTTATTCTCCCTTATCTTCCTTAAATGTCTCATCTACTCCCCCCTATATTCTCTCCATCATTGAAAATTATTCTATATTTATCTCCACTTACACGTTTAACATTCTTTGTTTTATTAGAAAATTTTATGAACCAATTACATATTATAGTTTTTCTATATTTGTGTTTTGGACATTTTATAGGAATGACAAAGAAAATAAATACTATCATAACCTGTCAAAAATAATAACCTTATTTTTACAATGAAGAGAATAATATGTAGCATCACTATGGACTTTATTGGTTTAATGAAAATATTGAAGAGATCAAACACAATATTATAATTGTAATTATAGGTACAATATTTTTGGTTTAAGATTATTGAATGTTGATATTAAAATCTTACATTGGGAATTCCATCTTTGGAATATATCAAATGCATGATCCTCCAAAAAGTAAAATTTACTAACTACTATACTAAGTTCTATTTCTATCAACTCTTTATACATACTAAACATTCAATTGAATTATTTTATCAAACATCATACTACGTAAAAAGAGCTTAGAATCATAGAATTCTCCAATATTATAATTATGTCAATTGTTGGTATTCTATCTCTCATGGGTGCATGAAAGATTATGTAAGTGAACAAATATGAATAATAAACACCACTAAAATGTGTTTAACAAGCTATATACCAATTTGTTTCAACAAGAACTAACCTTTCCAAGGTTTAAATAAAAATATAAGTATTAATAAGATGGGTTTTGGTATGCAATTCAATTGTATTGTGAAAAATTCACACAACACAATATAAAATAGATTACTAATTGGAAAGAAATGCACCCGCATTATAGAAAAATTTAGACTACAATATTATTAGAATAGTTACTAAAATTTTTAATATATTAATTTTTTTTGGATTTTAAATAAGCAAAGTTAGAACCAAAAGACTGTAATTTTGGGGTTAAAAAAGTAAAATTGTAAAACAACGCTAACATATCTAAACAAAACATAAGTGATTTGTGGAATTCAAATCAAACAACCATGATATGCATGATTTGTGTAATTTTGAAGGGTAAGAGTATTTGCAAACAAATAGATAAGAATATTATGTGGACAAATACTATTCTTATGTGTACAAGTACTAGGGTGGCAATGTACATGTGTTGGGATACTTCATATTATATGTTTGTCATATGATGTCATTAAACAATTACTCCATACTAATGGTTTTATCTATTAATATAAATTTGGGGATTAATATTGCACTAATGAATGCATTTGAAATGACCCAACCCTAACCCTAACCATAATCTCCAATGTTAGAATTAGGGTTAGGATTAGAATTAGTGGTATATTACATATGAAAATGGAAACCTAATGGGACTGGCTAGGGTGGCTAAGGTGGGTAAAGGATAGATCTCAACAAAGCACAAAACTCTAAAAGAAAAGATATAATAAGGGAATAAAGATAAGTAAGCATTTTAAATGATCCAACCCTAACCCTAACCGTAATTCTAAGTAAGGTTAGAATTAGGGTTACGTTTAGTGTTAGTAGTTGAATTATATTTATAATTAGGTTTAGGATTAGGGTTGCAGTTAGGTATATAATTAGGGTTTGAAGTATGATTAGAATTAAAATTAAGGTTCGAATTAGGGTTAGAATTAAGGTGGGTTACTATTACATTTGGGGTACAGATTAGAGTTACAGTTAGGGTTAGGATTATGGTTCAAATTAGAGTTAGGGTTAGAGTTACAATTATGGTTAAGGTTAGTATTAAGGTTAGGGTTAGAGTTTGAATTATAGTCAGGCTTAGGGTTGGAGTTAGCGTTAGGGTTGAAATTAGAGCTATGTTTAGAGATATAATAAGGGTTAGGGTTAAAATTAGGATTACGGTTACGGTTAGGATTATAATTAGGGTTGGGGTTATAATTAGGGTTGGGGTTAGGGTTAGGGTTAGAATTAGAATTATGGTAAGTAAATTAGGGTAAGCAAGTTAGACTTACAGTTGGGGTTATGGTTAGACCTAGAGTTAGGGTTAGAATTCAAGTTAGGGTTAGGGTTAAAATCATAGTTAGAATTAGGGTTATTGTATGATTTAAAATTAGGGTTATAGTTAGGGTAGAATCAGGGTTACTATTAGAATTATGGTAAGAATTAGATTTAGGATTAAGGTTAGAATTATAATTATAATTTAGGTTATAGTTTATAGAAGGGTGACAATTAGAATGAGATCAAAACTAGGGTTAGGGTTATAATAAGGGTTAGGGTGAGATTTAGGGTTATGATTATAATTAAGGTTATGGTTAGGGTTATAGTTATGGTGGATTAGGGTTATAATTAGAGTTAGTGTTGGAATTGCACTTAGGATTAGGGTTAGGATTAGGGTTAGAATTACATTTAGAATTAGGGTTACAGTTTGAAAAAGGGTTACAGATAGAATAATAATTGCAGTCAAAACTAGGTTTAGGGTTATAATAAGGGTTAGGGTTAGGGTGAGATTTAGGGTTATGGTTACAATTAGGGTTATGTTTAGGGTCCAAATCAACATTAGAATTAGAATTATAGTTCCAATCAATTTTATGGTTAGGCTTAGAATTAGGATTAGTGTTAGGGTTAGTGTTAGGTTTACAATTAAGGATATAAGTATGGTTAGAATTACAGATAGGGTTAGAACTAGGGTTGTATATAGGCTTGTGATTAGGGTTAGAATTAGGGTCAAGCTTTGTGTTAAGATTAGAATTATAATTAAGCTTAGAATTAGAATCAAGGTTGGTATTAGGGTTTGGGTTATTGTTAGAATTAGGGTTGGGGTTATTGTTATAATTAGGGTTAGGGTTCAACATTGAGATTAAAATATTTCTTAAAAATAGGCACCCTAATTCTAAATCTAACCCTAATTCTTACCACAACCATAAGATTACACTTAGCATTGATTTATAAGCCTCAAAACCCTCAATCTAACTATATTTCTAAATCTAACACTATTTAACATAATTCTAACCAAAATTTTGATCATAAGTCTAATAATTATGCTAATTCTAATTGTAACCAGAACTCTAACCCTAACCCTAATTATATTCCTAACCCTAACCCTAATTCTAACCTAAACACTAATCCTAACCCTAGATTTTTAACCCCTAACTCTAATCCTAAATATAATATATAATATTTAATATAGTTATAATTATTATATAATATAATATATAATTTTAATTATTATATATATTATAATTATAATTACTATATATAATATAATATAATATTATATAATTATATTCATTTATATAATTATATAATATAGTTATAATTATATTCTAAAGTATGTCGAGAGATATCTTTCTCGAGGCATCTATTTTTTAATAACTAATCCTAACATTAGGTACCTCGAGAAGGATATCTCTTGGTGTACTTTAGATATATATTTTGAATATAAGTATGCTAGTATGTTTACTTTATCCAAAATATAACTAGTATAGATATCTTAAATACATCTATTTAAAAAACACAAAGAGTTATTTATTTACCTGAGCATTGTTTTATTTTTCTTTGGAACTATTTAATTTACTATATATGTACATAGAATATTAATTTTATTATATCTACATTGTATACTTTTTTTAATAAAGTGATCTACAAAAAGGGTCCAGAACCCCATACAAAATAGTCCAAAGGGT
Source organism: Cunninghamia lanceolata (assembly GCA_027924645.1). Lineage (NCBI taxonomy): Eukaryota > Viridiplantae > Streptophyta > Pinopsida > Cupressales > Cupressaceae > Cunninghamia > Cunninghamia lanceolata. The sequence continues at coordinate 2,013,671 of BSBN01000677.1, read as the reverse complement.
AGAACAAAAGCCTCACACAAGCCAGAGACAATTTCAAATAGTAAAGACCAAAAGGCAAAGCTACGTCAAGGCAGCAAGGAACAAAAATTAGAACAAAAGACCAAATAATTGAATAACCTGACCTAGCAGATCATGCACCCTTGACTCGAGTGTGGGTGTAAGAAATATGGTTATGAAGACCTCTCTTCCTTCTTTGGAAAATAGTCCAAAAAACATCACTATCTCCATCCATAGAAATAGGAGATGTAGGAGGTGAGACTCACCAAATCCTTAGAAGGGGGCAGAGCTTGGGGATATAAAGTTGTAAAAACAACAACAACCCCAACAATAGATGGCACACCTACAATAGTAGCCTTAGTCGCAGATGGCTCCTTAACAACTACAACAATAGGGTCGGTCCCTGTAGTGGTCCCATTAATAGAAACACACCCTATCATGGGTGGTGCGCTAGCAGTAACAATAAAACTAGCAACATTAGCCTTTGTCACAGATGGCATATTAGTAGTAGAGGAGTTTCTAGTAGTAGGAAACATCCCAACAGTAGTTGAATCCTACAAACCAGTAACAAATGGTACATGGGTAGAAAGAGGAGTGGAAAATTAAACCTTAGGCTAAGGAGCCACAATGGAAGGAGAGATAGGAGGTGAAGCGATTGGAGGAATAGTGAAGTTTTTGGGTTGAACATCTTGTAACCATGAAGCCAAATGAGATTTGGTCTTAGAGCACACACACTACTCAGCCAAATGACCAGTGTCAAAGTAGTGTGGACAATGAAAAGGAATACCCTCGTAGTCCAAAATCTGACACCACTGACAATCTACAACATTGAAGATAATCTTAGTAGGAAATGCCTTAGTCAAATCTAGATCCACAAGAATCTGAGCATAAGTCATATGTGTAAATTGTAAGGTAATAGGATCAGTCATAATAAATTACCCAAGAGAGTTCCCAATCGTAGAATAGCAAGAATCACACCAAAACTAGAGAGGGATGTTACAAAGCCTAACCTCGATGGGAAAAGTTCAAAGAATCAGTTGTTGGATTGAAAAGAAGAAACCAGGGACAAGGAAATAGGGGATATTGGCCCCACAACCAAACAGAACCCTCGAGCACTACATTTCAATCCTTAATATCATCAAATGCAACAATAAAAAAACCCTTAGAACATGGGTAGATTTTGATTCTACCATTAGTAATTGGTCCCCAAGTATCAGAGGTCCATGAACTCAGGTCATGGAGGTGTGGCAAAAAAGGATTAAATCTCCATATCAAAGCGTGGGAGGAGAAAAAGTTCTCTCTAAAAACTCCATCCTAGAAGAAATAACAGGAGAAGCAGCACATGGAAAAGGTGACCCCTGATGCTTCCCTTGAGAAACATCTAAGAAAGATGGTTTACCCTATCTGTAAAAGCCATACCCATAGACAACACACTAGCAATAGTAGCAGCCTCTGTCAGGGACAGCACGCCAATGGCAAAGCACCCTTCAACAGGTAGCATCCCAATAGTAGATGAGCCCTGCAAACCCCCAACTATAGAAGCGAGAACCATAGATAGCGCTTCAGTAGCAACAAAACTCCTTTTACAGATGACACACCAACCGAAACATCCCCTATCACAGATGACACACCAACAACAGAGGAGATGCCTACAACAAGCAACATCTCAGTATTTACTTCAAAATTTTACTTCATTTACTTTATTTTTTTGTTAATACACATTTTATTTTTACTTTTCTACATAACTTTCTATAGATATTAACAATGATATTTATATAGATAATTAAATAACCTTAAAGTAAATTATTATAGATAAATTAAACTGATCTATCTAAAGAGATAGGAAGAAATATCAATTTTGATATCTCTTGGAGCCTTTTAAATAGATAGATGCATTTAAGATATCTATAATAATTTAGATAAAACTTATTTATATGTATATGAATACCATTTTTATTATCTTTATATTGAAAGGCTATTTTATTTTAATAGATGCATTTAAGATGTTTATACTACTTTACTTTTTATCATATATTAAACTTGTTTATAGGTATATGAATACCATTTTTAATATATTTTAATTAAAAAGTTATTTTATTTTAAATAGTAATACATTAAATCATTGAAACCATGTAAAAGTTTAAAAAAATTAAATCAAGACAAATTATTTATTTTTTACTTTAAAACTTATTTACTCTTTTTATATCTCAACTACATAGCTATTTCAATAGTTTTGCTAACTGTTTGATTTGCTATACTTATTGTAATATTTTTTCTAACTATTTATTTACTATAGTTATTTTAATAGTTTTACTTAGTATTTTATCTACTAATTTAAAGTTATTTTATTCACCTTTTTTTTCTTCACAAATTTCCAGTCTTAAAAAAGTAGCTATTTCAATAGTTTTATTTACTATTTTTTTTAATACTTTAAAGATAATTTATTCACTACAATTACTTAAATAAATACATACCTACTATTTTAATCCTATATATATATATATCTTTTGATTTTACTTTTCTAAAAGCTATTATTCATTATTAATCATTTTATTGATGGATCCATCAAGAAAAAATTAATATATGTTAAACTAGTAGAGATATGTTAAATACATCTATAGTCTGCTACCTATCTATTCTCAATGACAATTTTAGTGCCCCTAGATAAACATCTTTTAGATATATGTATTTAAGATATCTATATTAGCTTAATAATTTTATTAATTTATTGATTATATATATAAATTTTATAAATTTTTATTTTATTATTCTATTACTTTTATGTCTTTATATATATTTAAAAAAATTTAACTTGAAAATAATTATATGATTAAATATGCATAAATTAATCTTTTCAAAATTTAGAAAAATAAATTACATATTACTTATTTAAACAAGTGCCACTAGTGGGAGTACCTACCTTTATAGTATTGTAATAATAAAACTTGTCTTGTAATTAGAAAATAAACATGTCTTGTAATTAGAAAATAATGTAAGTTAAGAATAATTTTAATTGCATTAAGGATGCCTAAATCTGTTATTTAATAGCTAAGTTGTTTGAATCTTATTTAATTTAATTACTATATATATATATATATGTTAGGAAATATTTTAAAAATGATGTTTAAATGGTGGAGTTAAATTCATTAATTAGGATTTAATGGATAATGGAAGTGAATATTGAAATGGAGATAAAATGTTATGGAGAAAAAAATTAGATGTTTGTCTAAGTTAATTGTGGAACTAATTAAAAATTACATCATTTAATAATAAAAAATGAAAAAAATTCCAATGATGGAGAGAATATAGGGGAGGAGAGGAGACATTGAAGGAAGATGGTGGAGAATAAGACCCTCAATCAATTCGACAATAGAATTGTATCTCCTAAATCCAATCAAATTGGAGATAGAAATATTATTTAGTATTTTTGTTTAAAAAATTTACAAAATTTAATATAAACTTATATAAGAAAAAATGCTCCTCATTAACTTGTTCAATAAAAAATATTTACAAGTTAAAGAGTTTGAACACAATAATATGTGCAAGGCAAGTACTAATAAAAGAATAAAATTCACACAAAAATTATTTAGTATTTTTGTTTAAAAAATTTGCAAAATTTAATATAAACTTATATATGAAAAAATGCATATAAGAAAAAATTGTTTAACAAAAATTGTTTAAGAAAAAATGCTTTGTGGTAACTTTTGCCTCCATCTCTGATCGAAAATTTGTTGATGGGCATTCTTGGTTTATGGACAAGTTTCCCCTCATGGTGAAGCCATGGTATCCTTCTTTTAACCCTCTTTCTGAATCATTCCATATAAACCAGTGTGGATCCGCCTCCCTAATCTTCCCCTTCATTTCTAGTGTGATTCAAGTTTTTTAGCTATTGGAAACTCTTTGGGCCATTTTTGAACGGTGGATTCAGCTACTTCTTTTTTTCTCATACCACCTATGCACGAATGTTAGTTGATTTGGATATGTCCAAGCCCATTCCTGTTGAAATTATTTTGTAGGTAGTAGATCTGTCTAGGACTCAATCTCTTGATTATGAAGGTATTCCCTTCTGATGTCGTAGATGCTTTGCTACAGGACATATTGCATCAAAGTGCCCTCACCAAAAGGTTGTTAGATCATCTTCTTGGTTGAAAGATGTGGCTCCTAATCTTTTTACTCCAGATGTTGAAGACTCTTCTTTTGAGTCTTCCAAGTCTTCTTCTGAGGCTGTGAAGATTTCAGAACCTACAGCTTCCATGGTCCCATGTTCTATGCTTGATCCTGCTGGGGCACTTTCTGGTAGTTGTTTGGCTGATGGTGTCAGTGTCTGCTCTGCTATGCCATGTGGTTTGGTTGCTGCTATTGGTGTCACTTTTACTTATCCTCATGGTAGTTTGGCTTGTGGTGGTGGCGACAGCTTGGCTATTTCCTCTGTTCCTGGTAGAATGGCATCTTTTACTAGGGCTCTTTTTGTGGTTCCTCAACGGTCCTCCTCTCCAGTTGGGTCTCCCTCTTGGGCCTCTCTCGTGGGTAGGGGTTCTGTGGAGGATTCTCCTCCCCTTTCCCCTTGCTCGGTAGATCTCGGTGCTGGTGTCTCTTGGACATTAGTGCATCGTAGGAAGAAGGGTTTGCCAAAGTCCATCTCTCTTTCCCACACTTGGATTAAGGCTGTGCGGAAGGCTAGATTTGTTGTTGGCATAGCTTAGGTTGTTTGTCTATTTTATGGAGTGCTATGTTTTAGATGCTCTATCTTAGTTTGACACTTGTTATCTTGGCAGCTGGGCTGTTGTTGTGTTGTTGGTCAACCTCTGTTGCGGTTGAAATTTATTTGTAAAGGGTTTCAGGTCCCTTCAAAACTTGTTTGACCATATTAATAAAAAAAATTATTTACAAGTTAAAGAGTTTGCACACAATAATATGTGTAAGGCAAGTACTAATAAAAAATAAAATTCACAAAATCAATTTAATCACTAGTTATGTGATTTTATTCACAAAATTTAAACTAAAATTTTTATTGATATATAAAATATTAATATTAAAATTAATATACATATAAAATAAATAAAAATTAAACAATCATTTTTTTTTATTGGTAAAAGGCTGAGGCCATTAATATATAAAGTCAGCAATAAAATACAATAGAATATAACTTTGTTCAGTGCGGGCACCTTGCAGTCCAGGACAAACTATTTATTTATAGATCTTATATGAGGTCAAGCCCCCCCAAGGATTCATTCTTACTTATACAATTCCTGTGGTACAAGTACAAACATTGCCCTATACTAGGGTCTTTCTTCTGATATTCTATTGCTGCATGGCTTGTTGGGTCTCCGGCTCCTAGGATGTCCTCAATGACATATAGTATTTGATCAGTTATTATCAAGTGAGGGGCTTCTTCTGTCTAGTTCCAGCCAGATTACCTGTCTTACCTGAAATCACAAGGAAAACTTTCAACTCTTTTCGCATGTTAGCTGACCAAAACAAGGATAAACATATAATACTCTTCCTACAAACACCTGTCAGTTCTCTAAATCCTTTGCCTAATAGAAAATAAAAATACTTGCGCTTGCCAATCTTATCATTAATATTCAAACACACTTTCTTCAAAGTTAATTAAAATCCCAAACTAGATGCCAAACTAGATGACAGATCCCCTATATATTCCTGCATCTAATTATATAAAAATTAAATAATCATATTAATATTAATATAGAGATTATATTAAATTAAATAAATATATTTAATTAATCATTTAGTAGCTTTAGGTTGGAGTACTATAATAATAGTATTTGTTTTCTAATTGAAAATTAATGAAAATGCTTATGAAATAATATAACAATAATTTTAAGGAAACATGGGTATTTGAAATGACATAGTATAGACAAGTGTCATCCCAATAAGAGTTTGAAATCAAAATGATTATGAAAGAGTTAATTAGGGTATGGAATAATATAAAAATAATTTAAGAAAACTTGGGTATTTGAAATGACATAGTATAGACAAGTGTCATTCCAATAAGACATTGAAATCAAAGGTATTAGTCATGTATTATTTATTAGTGGCCAGTACTATTGCAATGAGTTTACACTTATCTAGTTATTAATCTATTGATTGTAAACCAATCAAAAGACATGATTATTTTTCTTGTGGGGCAAATTTGATTTAAATTTGTCAATATGATAAATTTTTAACAAAAAATTATTGAAAAATAATTTATCTATATTGTCATTGGCTAAAAAAAATGACCTCTTCTTTGTGGATTGTTGGAGAGTGCAACAAAAAGCTATAAATGTGGAGAGAATTTTAGTTTAAAGGGAGGATGTGGAAAGTAAACAAATTATAAACACAAATTTTATCTCCCACTAGTTAAGTCATGCCTAAATAGATGGCAATAATTATGAGGAGGGAAGAATCATTAGCTTTTATGAATTTAATTTTTTGCTTCATTAGCTAAACTAAAAATTACTTTTTGTCAAACAGACAAAGTTATAATATTAATAATACCATTAAAAATATAGGGTTCTACACATTTTATTTTATGAAATTAGATTATTTTTGGGATTTTAATTTTAGTTTTTGATTAATTCAGCTGGAAAAGAGGGTCCAAAACCCTTTACAGAATAGCCCAAAGGGTAGAGCAAAAGCCTCACACAAGCCAGAAACAACACATTGACAACGGACGGACAATAAAGCCCAAAGAGGCAAAGCAACAATAAGGTAGCAAGGCTGCAAGTAAAAACATACTAAACAATTTTGTAACCTGACCTAGCAGGTCATACACCCTTGGCCTGAGTACGGGTCTAAGAAACCTGCTTTGGAAGGCCTCTCTTGTTTCTTTGGACAACAGTCCAAAAGAGATCATTATCTCCATATGCAGAAATAGGAGAAGGAGGTGAAGTTCTCACCAAATCCTTAAAAGGGAGCAGAGCATGGGGAGATGAAGAAGTTGTCACAACAACACTAGCCCTAGCAGCATGTGGTGCACCTGCAGCAATAGTCCCAGACATAGAAGGCTCTCCAACAATAGTAACAGTAGGGGAGGTCCCTACAATAGTCATGACAGTAACAACAACAGCAGGGGAGGTCCCTGCAGTAGTCCCAGTAGCAATAGTAATAGCAGGGGAGGTCCCTGCAGCAATCCCAGCAGCAACAACAACAGTAGGGGAGGTCCCTGTAGTAGCCTCAGAAGTAACAACAACAGTAGGGGAGGTCCCTACAGCAGTCCCAGAAGTAGAAGAACCATGCAATGGGGGAAGGGGCTCCTTCCTGACATTAGCAGAAGGCTCAGAATCTTCTAAGAAAAAATCATCATTATCAACATCCACTGTAAAGTGTTATTGTATAGCATTCTTCCACCAAGATGAAGAACATGCGACCTTCAGGTGAGGGCATTCAGATGCCAAATGACCTGTATCAAAGCACCTCTGACAACGGAATGAAATACCTTCATAATCCAAGGGCTGACCCCAAGAGTGATCAACAACTTGTAAAACAACCTCTTTTGGGAGAGGCATAGACAAATCCAATTCTACTAAAATACGAGCATATGTGGTGTGAGAGAAGAAAGTAGTGGCTTGATCCACCATGATAAAATGACCCACCGAATTACCAATGCCTTCAAAGCAAGATTCACACCAAAAATGAAGAGGTAGATTTAGTAAAGGAATCCAAACTGGAAGCTGATTGAAAGATTTAGTGAGAGGGTTAAAGGTAGAAATCCAAGGCTTTAGCAGTAGTGCATGATGTACCCAAAACCCAGAGCGATCAACAAAAATAGTATTTCGATCAAAGACCAAAGCAAATGTGACTACAAAGAACCCTTTAGCACATGGGTAAATTTCTATTTTCCCCTTTGTGAGGGGGTGCCACTTCTTAGAAATCTAATTGTTTAGACCCTAGAGCCATGGCTAGAATCTATCAAATTTACATATTAAACCCTACTGAGAAAAAAAATCCTTAGTTTCTAACACTTCATCCCCTAAAATCACAACAGGGGGGTGGAGCAGAAGGTTTCACCTTACTAGAAGGGGCATCCTTCTTCTGAGGAGATGAGACTCCAGTATAAACCACGTTAGCAAATGAGTTTGGGACAATAGAAACAACAGAGCCAGGTAACCCAACAACCGAAAAATCTTTCGTCTCAAGCAGTAAATCAATAGCCCAAACTTAGGCGGCACGCCAGCAGTAGCAGCAACCCTAGTAGTAGGCAATGTCCTAGCTATAGGAGAACCCTGCAAAATCCCAGATGCTGCACCAACAACAGCAAAACCTTCTGAAGTGGATGGTGCACTAACAGTAGCACCAGACAACACGTTAGCAGTAGAGAAATCCATGCAGCAATCACAACAACAACCAAATGCTACAAACCTGGCTCAAGTGGGAGAGGCCATTTCAAAAAAAATTAGTTACTCAAGAGTCAAAAATCTAGTATTTCAATTTTATTTACTCAAAAGTTAAAAATCTATAGTATCATGAAAAATATTTGCTCATATTATTACATTTTTTATTTTATTTTTCAAACATAGAATATTTTAATGCATTTTAAATTATCATAGTATTAATATTATTACATTTTAATATCTTAAGCAGACATTTCAAATCTCTATACACTCAACTGGGGTGAGGGCTCTCCACATAAATACAAATATGTATGCTTTGTAAAGTTTAGTTTTATAGTTAAAGAAATATTTTTGTTATTTAATAGGCTATGTAAAGTTTAGATTTATAGCTAAGGAAATATTTTAGTGCTATTTTATTTTTACCAAATTAAATTATTTTATTAATATCATGTTCTCTAAAAGTATTTACTATTATTACTTAAACAAACAAAAAATTAAGTGACTAAGATAAAATACTGTAGTGATTTAAATATGAATATGTTATTGTTATTATATTGTGTAATTATTCTTCAAACTTACAATATTTTAATGTATTTTAAATTGTAATAGTATTCAATATTATTACATTTTAATATATTAGGAAGACATTTCAAATCTCTCCACACCCAACTAGGGTTAAGGTTATACACATTTTATTTTATGAAATTAGATTATTTTTGAGATTTCAATTTTATTTACTCGAGAGTTAAAAATATAGGATTTTAATTTTATTTAGTGAAAAGTTAAAAATCTATAATACCATGAAAAATATTTTTCCATGTTATTACATTTTTTATTTTATTCTTCAAACTTACAATATTTTAATGCATTTTAAATTATAAAAGGATTAGTATTATTATATTTTAATATCTTAAAGAGACATTTCAAATCTCTATACACTCAACTAAGGCTAGGGCTCTCCACATAAATCTAGGATTTCAATTTTATTTAGTATAAAGTTAAAAATCTATAGTATCATGAAAAATATTTTTCTCATGTTATTACATTTTTATTTTATTCTTCAAATTTACAATATTTTAATGCATTTTAAATTATAAAAGTATTAGTATTATTATATTTCAATATTTAGGAAGACATTTCAAATCTCTATACACTCAACTAGGCCTTTGTAAAGTTTAGTTTTATAGTTAAGGAAATATTTGTGTTGAAATATTTTAGTCCTATTTTATTTTTACCAAATTAGATTATTTTTGAGATTTCAATTTTATTTACCCAAGTCATTTCAACACTTCAAAAATTAATTTTTCAATTCATGGAATGCAAATTGTCTATACAACAAATAGCTAATCAACAAAAAGAAAATTACAACTAAACAAATACTATAATAACAACACTACAAGACAGGGAGTGGCCTACGTGACACTTATTTAATGATAATAATAATAATAAACACTAAATTGAAACTAGACCCACAAGTTAAAAACATATAGAAAATAACCGCGAGGTTAAAAACATACAGAAAATAACCGCGAGGGAAGCAGTTGCGCGGATATGAGAAGAAGATTCATGGCACGCCAAATACAGAGAGTCTGCTTATATCTTTGTTGAAGTTTTTCTTACTTCTTAACTATAATAATTGCTACTTCGTTTCCCTGAAAATAGGAAATCTAGTAATTACCAGTGCAAATTCTTGCAAATTGGGTTTCTTTCTCTAATGGAATAGAAATCTCTAGAAAATTAGGGTTTTCGTACCATGGAGCTGCAAATTATTTTAATTAGGGTTGCTTTCTCTAATCAAACAGAAAATTTCTTAAAAGAAAGGTGTTTCTGCGACGGAGCTGCAAATTTTTTAAAGTTAGGGTTTCTTTCTCCCATGAAACTACAATTTCTTTGGAATGGCATGTTTTTCTCCCAGCAAACTGCAAATTCTGTAAATTTAGGTGTTTTTTCCATGTGATGCAGATTTCCTCTCCTCTAATTCTAGAGTTGCCTGTGTTAATCTTTGTGATGCGGGTCCCATGGCCTACAGTCTCAAACAACAATCTTTGCTTACACCCAGGTAAGCATTTCTTTCACTTGATATTTGGGTTTTTTCCTTTAAATTAAATTGACATTTTCCCTTGGGGTTCAGGGCATTTGTGGTAGTAGATGATATATTTTGTCTGTTCGAGGGGACATTGGAGAATATAATGGCGTTGAGGCAGCAGTATGGGCTGAACAAAAGTGCAAATTAGGTTACAATAGTGATAGAGGCGTACATGACTCTCAGAGATCAGGGTCTTTATCATGTTGATCAAGTGGTCAGAGATCTCTCTAGAAAATTTGCCCTTCTTCTTTTCAACTTCAAATCTCAGACTCTCTTCATTGCAGCTGTATGTCATTTTTCTTTTCTCATTTTTGATTGTTTTCGTTTCTCAGGAAAAATACCTTTCTTCTTTATTTATCTTTTTACTTTTATCAATTGCAAAATCTTGATCTAGGGAAGCAGCATACAATCCCTGTTGTGGGTAGCATAAATGCCCCTATTTCCCCTACATATGTCGTATGTGCTTTCAAGGGAAGGTTTAAATGGGGCAAGTCAAATTTGAGGGTATGATCTTGCCTATCAAATTTAGTGCTCCTCTTCCCAATTTTTAAGTTTCAAATTTGAGCGTATGATCTTGCCTATCAAATTTGGTGTTCCTCTTCCCAATTTTTAATTTTCAAATTTGAGGGTATGATCTTGACTATCAAATTTGGTACTTCTCTTCCCAATTTTTAATCTACTAAGATTCCAAAAAGAGATTATGAATCTTAAAATATGCACCCTCTACTTTCTTGACACTTTTTTTTGGTTTGTTTACAGCCACGCTGGAGTGATTTGGATGTAAATCAACATGTCAACAATGTGAAATACATTGGCTAGATTTTGGAGGTAAATTTTGAGTATTTCCTGCAACCTGGTTGTTGATGATTAGTGCAAAAATTAACTCTCAAACACATTGTGTTAGGTGACTGAACATTTGTTTGAATTTTACATCCATATTCTCGAAGTTTTTATTATTTGTTGAAACTTCGGTAGAAATTTTTGTAGTTCAATATATTATTTTAATATTTGGGCAACTGAATATTTGTTTGAATTTTTTATCTGCATGCCCTAAGTTGGGTTGTATGGTTGTTTCAAACGGATAATGTTTCTCTATTTTGCTTATATAGTTATCAGTATGAAGAAAACATTTTTGTTTCCACTACATTTAATTTTTAAAGCAATCTCAACTTTGAGGAAAACCGTAGCATATAGTGGTGGTTCAAGAGGAGTTTGTTTTCAATCTTATCCTTTTTGTGGATTTTATTTGTATAGTCTTCCGACCTCCATTTTGGAGGGCAATGAACTTGCTAATATAACTGTGGAGTATAGACGTGAATGTGGGCCATCGCATGTACTCCAATCATTAGCTAGTCTACAGGTTGGTGATGAGATAGGTTCTGCATCATTTATGCATGCAGAAGAGCCTCTCGACACATGCAAATCCTCACTTGCACCACAGTTTACACATTTGCTTCGACTGCAAGAGCAAGGGTCAGAAATTCTCAAGGCAAGGACAGAATGGAGGCCTAAGGGAACTAAGATGGCAATTCACAACCTTTGAATGCACATTATGCAGTGTACATAATGTATACCTATTGATCCTTTCTTCAATCTTGATTTTATTGATGCTTATTTATGATGTTGCTCCCTACTATTTATTTGTCTTGCAACTGGACCAAGGATGCCTTCTTGATTGGATGGATGAAGCAATGCCAGATCTATCAAACATTTTGTTTGACTTTTGAATCATGTTTCGCATCTCCCAGAATGCCAGGCCCGTAGATTTGATTCAGTACACTTCTTGGAAAGTCAGTACCTCATTTTGAGAGATGCTCTCTATTTGTGGTGACCCTAAGATGAGTGCATGTAATATTGAACTCCACGGAAGGAGATATTATCTGCTGACCTGAACTGTTTCTTTCAGGTTGACAGTAAATTTGAAAAATAGTTCAAATCTGAATTGGATTACTACTATCTAAATGGAAGCTGTGAATTATTTTCAATGTAAAAGCATTTTATTCTATTTCATCATTGGTTTGAAATATTGGTTTTCTTAGTGCTGTGTGCTGGTTTGAACTCTGGTTTATATTTAAATTTGTGTGAAATGAATGAGTAAAGAGGCATTTGTATATGTGAGCTTGGGATATAAAAATAGATTACGAAAGATACTAGCCTAAAGTCTCTGGTACGTTCATAGACAACCAAATGATATTCAACTAAATAGTAATACAAAAAATCTATGGGCTATAGAACCACATTTTGCCACACTATTTGTCAACCCAAATACATTAAAGAAGTTTCGTGTAAAGCATACCGTATATTATAATAAATTTATAATAATATTATAATTATAATTAAATAATTTTATTTATTGTATTTATTATTATAAACATTCTTTATTATCAATATATAATTAATTATACAATTTCATTAATATTAAAGATATCAAATTTATAAATTATATCTATTGAAGCAAAATTAAATAATCACATTAAAAAAATATTATATTACTATAAATGTTACAATTTTGTTATAATATTTATATAGACTTAAAAAGAAATTATTTGTTCAACATTATTGGAATGTAATTTGTCTATAGAACAAATATTGAATCTAACAAAAAATTACAGCTAAAACATATACTATAATTACAACACTACAAGGCAGGTACTGCCACTATGTGGCACTCGTTTAAATTGAAACTACACAAATTTACAGGTTTTTTTAATAAAAAGATGGGTAAAAGTTTATTGATAAAGCAACCACAAGTACAAAACCAAGAGGGCAACTGCCCCTAGAAATTAAATTGAAACTACACGAATTTAAAGTTTTTGTTTTTTTTTAAAAAGAGGGGTAAAAGTTTATTGATAAAAATACCACAAGTACAAAACCAAGAGGGCAACCACCCTCAAAAGCAATCAAAAACCAATAAAAAGCACAAGCACCACCACCACCCCAACCAGAACTAGGAAAACAACCCAAACCCCAAAGCCCCAAGTAGGGACCTCAACTAACCATCCATATCCTCTAAAATCAGTCTTTCTAAATTTTGAACCACATCTTGGGACAACCGGTCTCAGCCACTAACATTTCAATTCCCCACCTGCTTCGAAACCCACTTAGCCAAACAATAGAGCTATACCTTCCTAATCCCCAATCCCAGTAAGACCAAGGTTCCCTAGAAAAGTCATCTATATTAATATTAAAAACACCTGGAGGTGGAGGGGACCACATTCCATCTCTCTAAATCTTACTCTTAGAATGATTCTTTTTCCTAACTAGGAACTTAACACACAAATATATATATTTTATTGTATATACACAAATATATATTAATATTTGATTTTACTATAATATAACATAAATATAGATACATTATAGTTGTAATTCTACTAATTTAATATACATTCTATTGTTAATATATAATTAATTATTTATTTCATTAATATTTAAAATATTAAATTTATAAATAATATATATACAATAAATCAAAATTAAATCATCACATTAATATGAATATTATATTAATATAAATATTAATTTTTTTTATAATATTTCAAAGAAAAAAATATTGTTTGTTTAACAATAAAATAATATTATTTGTTTAATAACCATATGCAAGGAAAGAATTTAGTCATTCCATACATCCCTCCCATTTTTACTACCCGATTTTCATGTGTTTGTTTTATTCATAATAGTATTTCCACAAAATCGGTCCTTAAGAGCTCAAAGTTTGAGACAATCACAACATAGATAAATGATTTTAGGAATAATTTTTGTTAAAATTTTTTCATATAGACTTAGAAAAAACTAAATTTGTTCAACATGAATAATCATACTCTATTTTGATTGGTTTACTCTAAATAGATTAATCACTAGATAAAAAAATTCATTGTAATAGTACTATATATAGTCATTACATTAAATAAAGATGTAAGCACAATTTTAGATTTAAGTATAAATAAAATAATTTTCTTTTTTAGAAGAAAGGTGGCAGAGCACCTGTACTAAATTAAATAAGCGAAAATATAGATGTCTCACAAAAGAGGAACCAAGAATGTTTCATCTGGTTCATGAAAGGTCAAAACATACTATCCACATACAAAAAATAGTATAGCAAAAGGAACACACACATATGACGAATTACAAACATATAAGAAAAACAAACAATCCTCTATTCAGAATTTGAGTCATGGTTTTCCTTCAGGGGCGGCATGGCAAGGGGGAGGGAAAATGGTGGGTTTCCTAGAGTCCTCGGAGGATCAAGTACCATATCAGGCATATGGAGCCGTAGAAACTAAATTGCTTTGAAGACCTCTCTAGCCCTGTCCTCTATTCCTTCAAGTAACTAGAAATGGTGAGCATTCAAGGGCCGGTTAAAGGCATTTGTACAATCCACTTTGAGCCTCACTGAAGGCCCGTGTAAACACAAGCAACATGATGGGAGGATTGAAGAAGCTATTGATCAAATATACCTCCAATGAGAGCTAATCCTTCCTAGAAGTCATAGACCTGCAAAGTAGTATGCCATCTCTCTACATTGGAAAAGGAGTAAACTAAACCAAATCCAATTGCATGAGTATATTCCTGATCTTGGGAAAGACCAAAGACATTAGAAATGATAGTTGACAAAATTTTAGAGCTCTTCACCAGCCTATCCTCAACTTGAAAAAGATAATATCACGGCATACACACACTACCACATTATCGCAATCAATATCAATGATCTCCCTTAAATACATTGTGTTTATAGCTTCATGATAGGTGGGTTCTCCAACTAGTGGAGGGAGAAAGATACGCATATTCAGTTCCCAGAGAGCCATTTGACTAGAAGGTAAAATTATGAGACCGACAATGCACAAATAACTAAGCAGAGATGTGGAGAATGAGAGGCTAACTGAATTTAAAGGAGAGGAATGTAGGCATGATATGTCAACATCACAAGAGATTTAAAGCTGGAATGTGCAGTTAGGTACCAGGGATACGACGTGGAGGAAGGAGTAAATTCTAGCGATTAAAACCTTGAAGGAAATTAAAGATCAATCTAGAGCCTGGTGAAGCAAGATCACAACACTAAAGGCACATGGATGAAGTCGGTTTACGTTTGCAAATCGAGCTCGTAAGATCAAAGGATGTCATATCACGTACTATCTTGTAATAAAGAGATGGGTAGAGATTTAGTTAAACCAAAATTTAACCAACATATATTTAAAAAATATATAATTAAATATTAAATTAACTTTTTTAAACATTGGGTACATAAATCTTTTATGTTTATATAATATAGATTATTAAATATTAATGTAATATAATTGACCTCATTTCATATTGATGATACTTAAGTAAAATTTAAATGAAATATAATGTAAATTATATTTTGGAAATGATATATATATATGCTCTGTAAAATGCAACCAAAGGTTGCAATAATTATATTGATTCAAAAAAGATTTACAACTTTGTTTTTTCTTTGGCCATTTCTTGCTAAAAAATATATCAACACCGAACAAAGCATTCATTGTGGTTTACAAAAATTTCAATTTCATTTCTACAAAAACAAAATCCAGATCTCGTAGTTTCTAGTTCACAAAAGTCCAAAATAGAGTTTCTCCTTGCTAAAGCTTAGACATGAATGCTTGACAAAATGATAGGGAAACCAAAACCACAGAGCTGTCATGCACTTAGTTACTCCACTGACTAGTAAAATTCATCTGAACTAACCAAATTTGTGAATCTTTCCACCCATAGCATGTTGTCTTCATGATCCATGCCCACTACTAGCTGGAGGGAGTCTCTGCCCTCCTTTACCCAATGTCGGTGCCTTGAAAAATTCTGCTCAGACAAATTTAGTATGAAGGGTTGCTTCTCTTCCATGGCCCCTCGTTCAAATAACTTTGATATATCCCTAGACCAAGGCAAACCTACCCCCAAATCAGTGTGCACTATTATATCCACATCATCTACCAAGAGATCTTGTTTGAAAACCTCCTCAAGAAGAACTAGTGTTTGCACTTTTGGATCCCCTAGGTCCAACAAGAATGCCAAGAAAAGAAAGGAAATTTGTATGAATTTACTTGATACCTACCCATCGGGGCCAGAAAGTCATGCGCTAGAACCATTCTCATTACTTCTAGGAACAATTTACTCTGTTTATTACACATTACCATCAACCTATGAATGGTAATGAGGCAAATGAATGCTATTTGCTTCTTGTTTCAACGAAGTCTTATTGCAGTCTCTGTCTTAATTTGGATGCTACTAAAAGGAGGATGCAACCCAAATATAGACATTGTATTCATTGTTCACTTGCTTTGGAGAAATGCCTCATTATGATTTGTCATCCTTTGTTGATGTCCTAATGGCTTCCATCCAGCTTACACTCGTTTGAATTGTTTGTTAGTTAATATATATATATATATATTTGCTTTGTAAAACGCAAGCAAAGGTTGCGATAATTATATTAATTCAAAAAAAGATTTATAGCTTTGCTTTTTCTTTGGCCATTTCTTGCTCAAAAACATATTAACACCGAACAAAGCACTCATTGTGCTTTGTAAAAATTTCAATTTCATTTCCACAAAAACAAAATCTAGAACTCTTAGTTTCTAGTTCAGAAAAGTCCAAAATAGAGTTTCTCCTCGCTGAATCTTAGACATGAATGCTTGACAAAATCATAGGGGAGCCAAAACCACAGAGTTGTCATACACTTACTTACTCCACTGCCTAGTAAAATTCATCTAAACTAACCAAATTTGTGGAGCTTTCCATGCATAGCATGTTGTCTTCATGATCCATGCCAACTACCCACTGGAGGAAGTCTCTGCCTGCCTTTACCCAATGCCAGTGCTTTGCCAAATTCTACTTAGACAAATTTAGTATGAAGGGTTGCTTCTCCACCACAACCCCTGGTTTAAATAACTTTGATATATCCCCAGACCAAGGTAAACCTACTGCCAAATCAACATGTATTATTATATGCACATCATTCAACAAAAGATCTTGTTTGAAAACCTCCTAATGAAGAACAAGTGTTTACACTTTTGGATCCCCTAGGTCCAACGAGGACACCAATAAATGAAAGGAAATGTATGAATTTACATCATACCTGTCCACCTAGGCTAGAAACTTGTGCGCTAGAACCATTCTCACTGCTTCTAAGAACTTGATTTACTCTGTTGCTTGCACATTACCATCAACCTATGAATGGTAATGAGGCCAAGGAATGCTATTTGCTTCTTGTTGTAGTGAAGTCTTATTCGAGTCTCCATTTTAATTTGGATGCTACCAAAAGGAGGATGCAACCCAAATATAGACATTGTATTCATTATTCACATGCTTTGGGGAGATACATCATTTAGAATTGACATCCTTTGCTAATGTCCAATGATTTTTTTAGTGGCTAATATTCGCCAATTGGCTAATAGTTGAAATTGGGAATTCCAAATTTGGCTAATAGTACAAGTTGTAATGTGATGTGAATTGCCACGTTTATACAAAATTTTATTTTAGTCCTAGCTAAATCGCCAGAACATTTATTTTATTAAACTTTTAAACTCAAAGATTCGCCACAATATTCGATACATGATTATATTAGATTCACCTAAATTTTATAAGTTATAGTAGAAAATGAAATTAATTAGCCAATAATATTATATAATTATTGGTTACTTTAGGGCCCTACATGAGTTTTTAATCACCACCATTGATTTTATTAATAATCTAACGATTGGAGTTGTATTCCATGGGTTAAAATGTACCCATGGAGCTCCAATGCCCATTGAGCCAAAAATTGTATTTGGGTCATTGATCTCAATTTATAATCTAATGGGTGGGGTTAAATTCCATGGGCCAAATTGCACCTATGGAGCTCCAATGCCCATGGGGCTTGAAATTGTATTTAGGCCATTGATATCCATTGAGATCAATGACCTAAATGCAATTTCGGGTCCCATGGGCATTGGAGCTTCACAGGTACATTTTGGCCAATGGAATAGAACCCAAATTGTTAGATTATACATAAAATCAAAGGTGCTGAAAAACAATTTAGGAACAATTTAAAATATTCAACGTTTGATTTAAAATATTAAGGAATAAAGGAATTATAGACATGAACACTATACCTTAAACTAGTCAATCACTACCACCCTCAGGGACTTACTTTTCCATAGGAATTTAATTTTTTTAAAAAGGAAGGATTTGCCATGGTAATCAATGCATTTGCCTATTTTTTGTCAAGATTTGCCAGGATTTTCTACAAATTTCTAGTGATTTAAATAAATTTGCCTATAAAATTAATATACTTTAAAAAAAAAAAGGAAATATTCGCCAATAGAAATTAATATTTTTTTTCCAAAAAAATAAAAGATTTGCTAGGATTTTATATGTTTTTTTAGGGGGGTTTCTTAAAGTTATCACTGCTGATGTCCTAACGGCTGCCATCTAGCTTACACTCATTTGAATTGTTTGTTAGTTAATTCTGAGTCTTGCCGAGTGTTGTCACCACTTGGGAATTAAAGAAGAAATATGTCGACACAATATCCAATATATGGACAATGCAGAGAATCGATGAGTATGAGAGTCCAACTCAACCCCGATGGTGGCGCAATAAATGCTATCCACTCCATCATTTACCAACCTGTATTCCTCTGAATTCCCCTCTCTGTATATATGGTTAAAAGTTATTAAATAAAAATTATGAAGGAGGTCCATTTCTCTTTCCAACATAGACCTCAATTTCCAATTTCGAGTGGATCTTGTGCGAAGCGCATTTATTACCAGAGCTGAGTCTCCTTTGATTTCCACATTCTTTGTGTTTATATCCTTACATAAAAGCATTCCATGTATAATTGCCAAAAAATTTGCTTCATTATTTGTTCCAATAGGTAGAGGTTTTGAAGATCTTTGTATCACTGATCCATTCCAGTCTCTGATAATACAACCTGCCCTTGATGGACCCAAATTGCCCCTCAAGGATCCATCAAAATTCAATTTTACCCAACCATGTTGAGGTGGAACCCAAACTGCTTGTTCTCTAACTGATTGTAAAGCTGAATCTCTTGACCCAACCTACGTAGGGACTCTCAAGCCTTGCCAAATGAATCTCATTTTAGCATCCCAATATGTAAAAATAGGATTCTTTGGAGAATTTTGTAAAATCCTACTATTTCTCACTTCCACTATTTCCACCCCCACTTTGTTCTGAAAAGGGAGAAGGCTCATTTACTTATCTTGGAATATCCTTCTATTTCTTTCCTTCCAAAATTCTCATAAAAGGATTGAAGGGCTAGTAATCCACCGACTACCAAAGGGAGCATACTTTGTAATGATTGGCTAAGATTGAAACAAGCTAATTATGTCCCTCAAAAGGGCACTAGACCATCCTAGCTTTGCACAAAGCCATCACCAATACTTTTGGCAGAAGGGGCAACCTAGAAGTAGGTGATCCACAATTTCTTCTTTGGATTTATAAAGAACACACCTAGATGGTCATTGGAAACCTAACCTCCTGAAATTTTCAGCTATTAGGATTTTCTTTTGGAGGGATGCCCAAATGAAAGTGCCCACCTTTGGTAGACAAAGATTGCTCCAACAGAGTTGCAAAGGAATGTTAGTCCCAATCTATTCCATCTCCCTCACTAACTGAGAATACCCATCCTTGACATTATATTGTCCTGATTTCGATCCACACAATATCAATTCGTCCTCGCCTTGTCTAAAAATAATTACTATACTGTTGAGGGTTTCAGTGAGGAGATCAATGTCTCTTGGTGGCAAAACCAAAGATGAGAAATCCTTCCACTTCCAACCTAATGTTTGGCCCTCAGAATGAAATAGAATATAATCTTTCAAAAAATCTCCCCATATGAGTTTGAGAGTACTGTGCACCTATTCCATGTCAAAGAGATTGTTTAAACTAGAGTAACCAACAGAAGAGTCTTCCTAGAACAAAGCTTTCCTACCGTCATGTATGTCCCAGGAGAGATGAGCTAGAATGACTGGTTTACAAGCTTGCATAAAATTCCAAAGTCAAGAACCCCTAGGAGGATTGGAGGTTGTAAGGATACTGGAAGGGTCATCACCATCATGATATTTGCTTTGCGAGATTCTTTCCCACTTTCTATGAGGTTCTTTATACATATGCCAAACAAGCTTGGCCCCTAGGGCTTTGTTTTGTTGTAGTTGATTTTTGATTCCTACTCCACCTTCCTCCTTTGACTTGTACATACTATCCCATTATATTAGTGCAATCTTATTCTTTTCATCATTCCCTTACCAAAAAATTTTCTCATCTTCTTACCCAAGTCTTGGCTAACTCCAATAGGTAAAGACAAACAAGACATAATAAAGATGGGAATTGTAGAGATCACTATCTCCCTACCCAAGAGATCCACTTTCCTTTCCAAGATGATAATTTGGAGATTACCTTTGAGTTGAGAGGGTCCCAAATTTTCTTGATTTGAGATATTGGGGCAAAGGAAGACCCGAAAAGGTACATGGTAACTTCCCCTTCTTCTAGTTCAAGATCCTAAGAATTTCTTGTTCCTTCCATGTAGGGGTGTGGAAGAAAACATTTCTGATTTCTCCTTACTAACTTGTTGATCCAAGGCCTGAAAGTATCTTCTCAAAAAATTCTTCATGTGAAAAGCTTCTTTCCTTTTTGTAGCTCCAAAAAGCATGGTGTCATCTACAAACTGTTGATGTAAGTTGGATGGAAGCAGGCTAGTGACTTCAACTCCTTCCATATTCCTAATCTCAATCTCATTCTTAAAATTCCTTCCTAAAGCTTTAAGCATAATGATAAATATTAAAAGGGATGAAGGGTCCCCTTTGAGGATACCCCTTGAGGCCTCAAAAAATCTTTTACGGGAGTCATGGACAAGAATTGAGTACTAGGGAGTTGAGATACAATTGTAAATCCAATTCAACCATCTTTTGTTAAATCCAAAAGCCTCCATCACCTTTACTAAAAATCACTAGTCCACTTTGTCATAGGATTTTTAAATTTCTAGCTTAATCATCATACATTGTCTCTTGGTCTATTATATCGAATGCAACATTTCTTGGCCAATTATAGCCCCATCTACGATAGATCTTCCCAGAACAAAACTAGTCTGTTCATTAGAAATGATGTTGGGCATAATTTTCTTTAGCCTTTTTTCCATTGCTTTAGTCATGATTTTATAGATGGTATTACATAAGGAGATTGGATGATATTTATGGGTGCGGGCAAGAGGTTGTGTTCACTTTTTGACCAAAAAGTGGAAGTGTTTTCCCTGATTTTCAGAATTTGTCACATATGACCTTAAAATTTGAAGCACTTAGAGAGGGAATCTTTAAAAAGTCACTAAACATAAAATGTAGTACTCGGAGTCTAGTTTCCAAACATGTAATTTATTTGAATACCTAGATGGTACCAATTGATTTTCAATAGGCATTTCTAAAAATCACTATTTAAAGTCACTTTTTTTTACTATGCCATCCACATGTACGTCATCCATATTTTGACCTAAATAATCATATTTTTGTAAATTTTTTTGGGAAAAGATTTGTAACTCACTAAAGCACATTTTGCATATTTTTTTGTAACTTTTTATTGAATTATTTTTTTGTTAATTTTTTATTGGCCATATTTGGTGTTTTAAAACATCATCATGTACATCACACATAATATAACAACTATTTTTTTAACCTACAAATTTTGCTTTGGGGGGGAAGAGTTGGTAGTTATTGAATGCAAAAAAAAAAGATCTATGAGAGCAGCATAGAAATGGGAATAGAGGAAGTAACTGCTGCCAGAAAATATCTTTTGGTAGATGATAGAAATGATTCCAATCACAAAGGTGGATGGATAAGATGATTCCAAACATCTTCTCAGTGAAATCACCACTTTCATTTAGTGTCTTTTGAGGTAAACTAATATCTTTCATAGTTTTGAGGGTAGTTGAAAGTTTTTTCAAGGTAACGCTTGGTGATTGAGGAAAATATCTGAGTAGCTTGATAGAGAAAGAAAAAAAAGTCAAGGATGGACAAAATATCTGGTGGGTAGATAAAAAGAGTATGTAGGAGTTAAGAAGGGGGAAGCACTTGAAAAATACACTCATTGTTTTTGCAGAAACTAGGGGATTTGGGAAAAAAAATCTCTACAGCCATCACTAGTATCCTCCTACCATGACAAGATGGAAGCTTTCTATACAACATGTTCTATTCTAGTCTCTACAATTATGTGAAGGGCCTGTCAAAGGAGGATTTAGAGATCGGTGTGTGGTGAGGTGATGTCAAATTGACAAACATGGAGCTGAGGCCAGAGGCATTGAATGCTCTTAAGCTGTCTGTTAAACTAAAAGCAGGGTTTCTCAGCTCCATGAGACTGAAGGTCCCCTAGAGCAGATTGGGTCAAGAACCAATTTTACCCTACCTCGATCATATTTTCCTCTTAGTAGAGCCTGCAACTAATGTTGAGGGATGTAATGATGATTCTGTGCAAAAACATAAATGTTCTAGAGTAAAGGAAATGGAAATGAAACTTTTGGAGTCAAAACACATGAGAAGAAAGATGAAGTGGCTAGGTTTTTTGAGAGGCACCACGATTTGGAGAGGAGGGGAATAAAAGGAATAGATGAAGAGCAATGTAGTAGTTTAGCCCATAGGCTATTATATGTTAGCTTTCAGGTGGAAAGATGTCTCATGTTGGAAAAGGAAATGCAAAACAGTTGAAAGCAAAACTCTGAGCAAGATTTGAGGTGAGCTGAAGGGGAGTGTGATAGGAAAAGAGGTATTTACCTTTGTTTTCTTTGGTTTCTTTCCAACACAAAAACTAATATATATTTGCTGTGATTCTATTAAGTATAGAAAAAAAGAAACAAAACCCCATTACTACCTCTTTATAAACTAAAATATATTGGCTACCATTTCATTAGCACAAAGAAACTGAAACCCAATTTTTTCCTTTCAAGGAATATGCCAAAATCTATTTCAATGCAAGATATTTACATTCCCTCTTTCCTTGAATCGTCTTCTCTAGGTGGAACGATTTACTCTTCTTTTGATAAATGGTTTTTTTTAAGAAAGATCATGTGTTGTCTAAGTTATAATTTTGTTTGTAATCAAAGGGTTTGATTTTTTATAGTGAATTTAATGAGGGCAGCCATACCACAAAACCTAGGACGTAATGCTAGAGATTGAAGAGATCTAAGTCCCATGGAACCCTTTTTGTAATTCGATGCCTTCTCTGAAAAAGATTTTCATTTTAACTCTTCTTAAAAGTATGGAGTGACTCTATTTTAATCATTATGGTCATGTTCTACTAATACACCAGCCTTGGGAAAACCATCAACCTTGAGTAAAGAATGTTATGTCACTAA
Source organism: Cunninghamia lanceolata (assembly GCA_027924645.1). Taxonomy (NCBI): domain Eukaryota; kingdom Viridiplantae; phylum Streptophyta; class Pinopsida; order Cupressales; family Cupressaceae; genus Cunninghamia; species Cunninghamia lanceolata. The sequence continues at coordinate 1,989,909 of BSBN01000677.1, read as the reverse complement.
AATACCTTAGATTCTTTGATCGAGGTTTGGGCATTGATATTTGGTCACATAATTTCTGATTAAGAATTTCTATCATGCAAAAAAAAAAGGAACTATTGTAAGAGGGAAAAGTAAGATTTCCATTTTATAAGTCCTTTTAACATTTTATTTTGTTATTTGAAATATGGTAGACTTTATGCAAAATTTAGGTTGTGAGAAGACTCACAATACCATTTTCCATGTTTTCTTATGTTATCCATACATTCCTTTGTGAAGAGTGATGAAATTAGGGTTACTGGAGTTATTACACAACTGGTCTAACTGATAAAGGGCTATTTTCAATATATTACACTATCATCGAAAGTTTGGGCCTTGAAGATCACATTTTTCATATTTTCTATTTCAAATTTATACTTCAGTGTTTCAATCAATTTTGGATTCCTCGTTGGTTAACGAGATGAACTGGGTCTAGGCATTAGAGTGGTCTATTGGAGTGGCTCTCTAGGGGCCTGGGGCCCACAAGTGGCTGCTAGGGGAACTAGTAGTAGAGTTACATTAATAAGTGATAACTAAATGCAAGCATTGGGGTAAAAACATTAATAAGATAATTAGTCCTCATGCATAGCCTTGAGCACTTATAAAGGCTAAGGATGCAACAAGAAGGCCTATCCGTCTACAGGGTGTCAAGTCATCCATCTGTGGGGTGTGGATTCAAGCACGATTGAGTCTCCTCATTTGTATGAGAAGTGTACTTGGTTCCATGTGGTGCCATCCCTTCGAGCATGCATGATGACACTCCATCTGATTACAATCTAGTATCTAGTACCTTAGCAGTCATAAGTAGTACCTGACCTATGACCTAGATGAGTACCTCTATGTTATGACTTTGGTTGTATACATTTTTCTCCGTGTCTTCTCCGTGATTGATGTGAGTGTTGGCTATCTTATATCCCCTTGTTGTTGTTCTTCCATTGGGCCTTGTGACTATCTCCAAACACAGTGGGGTGGTCTCGTATGAGTCCACATGGTTGGGAGCCATTACCACTGCCATTGGGGACCGACAAATAGGTTTTGGAGCACCAGTTGGAGATGTTCTCTTTCTATTACTTCATTCAGTTATTGTACTCATTCAGTCATTGTATCATATTCTAGACTATATCATTGTATTTGTATATTCTTTTATGTAATTGAACTCTCTTAAGAGATAAGACGTAATCATTGAATTTAATGAGAAGAAATGTGATGTTTCCTATTTGGTTTACAAATTTTAGTGTGGGTACCAGATCCAATTGTACTATGATGCTTTTGTATTCATGTTTACTTTAGATATGGGATTAGGAACATTTAAATTGGTGCTTATAATGAATGTAGTTTAACAATGTTTCCTCTGTAGAGTGAATTAGTCCTCTCTTTCAGGTTTCGCATTCAGCCATACTTGGCCATGGATGTTGTCAATCTATCTAATCAGCAACTGAATCTGTGTATGTTGTCCACTTATGTCAAAAAACATTATCTGGTTGTCTTTTGGCTCTTACCCTTTAGGAGTTACGTAGTAGGATGTTACATCTAGCATCAGAGCTCATGTTCACACACTAGGAGCTCTAGCATACTTGAGCCTTCTATGTTTTGTTGTGTTTGGCGTGTGTGGTGTGAGCTTGTTATATTGCTTCATAGTCTTGTTGTTATGCTTTCATGCCTTAGTATGGTGCATAGGTCATCCTTGGGATGATCTATTTTGATGTGTTCTTTGTTTCATTTAGGATGCCTCCTAGAGGCAGACGCAGAGATAGAGTTAGAGGTATGGCCACTGTTCTTTGACGTAGCACCCAGTGTAATGCCAATTAGGGTAATCAAGGTGGCGATAGACTCCCTTTTTCATGGTTGTGTGTTGGATTTGGGCACCTTCACTACCACAATGGATCTCCGTGTGTTGCCTTTGGGGTGCATGGATTGGTTGGAGACCCACCTAGCTAGTATAGATTATCGATGTAAGTTAGTTCAGTGTGTTGACGATGATGGAGAGCATGTTGAGTTAGTTGGGGTTCAGAGACCCATTTCTCTCCATGTGATTTTAGCTATGTAGCTGAAGCATGCCATGCAACAAGGTTGTTAGATGTTCTCTATTTTAGTTAGTGATCTTGCTGAGGGTAGGATTTAGGAAGCATCTCTTGATGATCATCCTATTCTTGAGGAGTTGCAGATGTCTTTCCAAGTGATATTCTAGGTATGTTGCCTAAGTGCGACATAGACTTCCGTATTGATCTCATTCCTGGTGCAAAGCCTATTTCTCAGGAATCATATCACATGACTACTCAGGAGTTGAGTGAGTTGCAGATGTAGTTAGAGGATTTACTAGAGAAGGGTTTTATTCATCCTAGTGTATCCCCTTGGGGAGCGCCTGTCATCTTCGTGAAGAAGAAGGATGAATCTCTTCGCTTGTGCATTGATTATCACTAGTTGAACAAAGTGATGGTGAAGAATCATTACCCGTTGCCTCAGATTGATGATTTGTTCGATCAAATGAGGGGAGCCAAGGTGTTCTCCAAGATAGATCTGAAGTCAAGATACCATCAACTTTGTATTCATGAGGTAGACATTCATCGGATGAAATTTCGTACACGCTATGGGCATTATGAGTTCACGGTTGTCCTTTTCGGGTTGACCAATGCTCCATCAGTTTTCATGAGTTTGATGAATGGGGTGTTTCACACCTATCTTGACCAATTTGTTCTCATGTTCCTTGATGTTATTTTGATTGATTCGAGGACTATGGAGGAGCATGAAGGCCATTTACAGCAAGTGTTGCAGTGCTTGTGAGATAATTAGTTGTTTGGCAATTTGGCCAAGTGTGAGTTCTTCTAGACTAAGGGGAGATATTTGGGCCACATCATCTCAGGAGAAGGTATCTCATTGGATCCTTCTAAGATTCAAGCCATTGTGGATTGGCCAGTGCTGATGAATGTGGTTGAGGTTCTCCATTTCATGGAATTGGTGGGTTACTATCACCAATTTGTGAGAGATTTTTCTCGGGTAGCCCATCCCATCACTTCTCTTCAATGGAAAGGGAAGAAGTTTGTGTGGTTAGATCAGTGTGAGTCATCTTTTCAGGCTCTTAAGGAGCGGCTGACTAGTGCACCTATCTTGGTAGTGCCAGATCCTACATGTGATTTCGTAGTGTACATCGATGCATCATTGGAGGGTGTGGGGGCAATTCTTATGTAGGAGGGATGAGTGATTGCATATGAGTCTTGTAAGCTCAAGGATCATGAGCTAAACTACCCCACCCACAATTTGGAGATAGTGGTTGTCGTCCATGCACTTGTGCATTGGAGACATTTCCTCTTGGGACATCGGTTTGAGTTGCATAGTGATCATCGCAGTTTGTAGTATATCTTCACTTAGCCAAATTTGAATGCTTGGCAGTGCCGTTGGATGGAGTTCCTTTGTGAGTATGACTTTGAGGTTCGCTATGTCCAGGGTAAGGAGAATGTTGTTGCGGATGTCTTGAGCAGGAGGAGACATGAGATTTTAGTTTTGTCTCTTGGAGTGGATTTACAGATCCATATTTTGGAGTCACTTCCTAGTAATACTTGGTATTAGGAGGTGAGAGCGGAGATTGAGTCTGGGAGATTCCTTGAGGGCAAGTTTATAGGTTTATCTCTTGAGTCTGATGGACTTTTGCGGCATCTTGGTCGTATTTATGTTCCAGATTATGGTGATCTTCATTCCTTGGTTTTGTCAGAGGCCCATTATACACCCTATTCAACTCATCTGGGTGTCATGAAGATGCATGCCAATCTTTGACAGTTGTATCATTGGGCAGGTTTACATCATGATATTGCTGATTTTGTGGCTCGGTGTCTTGAGTGCCAGCAGGTGAAGGCAGAACATCAGTACTCAGCAGGACTGTTGCAACCTCATTCCATCCCTGGATGGAAGTGGGATACTATATCTCTTGATTTTATAATTGGGCTAACTATGTCTTCATGCCATCATGATTCTATTATGGTTACAGTGGACAAGTTGTCCAACATGGCACACTTATCACCCATGAGATCTTCGTACACTACAGCATCCGTAGCTCAAGTGTTTATGGAGGATATTGTGTTTCTGCATGGTATTCCTCATAGGATCATTTCTGATCATGATCTAGTGTTTACTTCATCTTTGTGGACTTCTCTTCAGCATGCTTTGGGAGCTCAGCCTAATTTCAACTCTACATACCATCCCAAGACTGATAGATAGATGGAGAGGGTTAATCAAGTTTTAGAGGATATGCTTCGGATGTATGTTATGGATCAACATCTCATTAGGAGGACTACATGTACCTAGTTGAGTTTTCTTATAATAATAGGTACCATAGTTCTCTTGGTATGTCTCCCTTCCAAGCCTTGTATGGTAGGACCTGTCACACTCCGTTGAGTTGGGATCACTTTGAGGACCGAGTTCTTTTGGGTCAAAAGATGCTTCAGGATATGGAGAAGTGGATAGTGCAGATAAGAGAGTAGTTGGATACAGCTCAGGGTTAGAAGAGGAAGTATGCCGATGCCTGCAGGTTGGATCGACACTTCTCAGTGGGTGACCATGTGTTTTTGAGCATTCATCTGTGGAAGAGCCCCATCTGTTATGGGAAAGGCTTGAAGTTGGCACCTCATTTTGTTGGACCTTTTGAGATCCTTGAGAGGATTGGTCCTATTGCCTATCGCCTTGCACTGCCACCAAGTCTATCACGCATCCACGATGTGTTCCATGTTTCAGTTCTTAGGTAGTATATTCCTGATGTGACCCATGTTCTTGATTAGACTACTTTACAGGTCAAGGCAGATGAGCAACTTTCTTTGGAGCCCGTACACATCCTTCAGCATCGGAGGTTGACCCTCAGGGGTCAAGACATAGAGTAGATAATGGCCCAGTGGGATCTTGATGGTGACTCCTCAACATCTTGGAAAGATGCGGCGAGGATGAGAGGCATTTATGCATATATTATTGTAGGCTTCTACGGGTAAGCCAAGTCTTAGGGGATGTAACGAACCCCGTGTTCGTATTATGCTTTTGTTTATATTGATGGACTTGGATGATTGTATACTTTGTTTTGGATTATGCATCTTGTTATTGTTTTGTGTTAGCACCAGTGATGTGCAATCTTGATACTATTATGATGTGGACATTATTATTACTTATGATGGATTTCATGCTTACATGGTTGATGTTTCTTTGGCTATATGATATATGTATATGCATAGTTACCTTGATGTGTGCTTGGAGTGTTGCAAGTACTGAGTATCGACTTAGCCTAGATTCACAGGCCTGAGCATACTCTTATTATCCCTGATGGTGGTTACTAGAGATAGTCACAGGCCCTATTCCCTACCCTAGCCAATGTACCCTACTAGTCTAGTGTTCCCGTGTTGTTGTCTTATCATCCTGTTACCTAACAGAAATGTCTAGATTGCCCCTTATGGTCATGCATAGTTTGCCAGTGTGGTGGTTGAGGGATTTCTCCTTGGTTTCTGTTGATTGTTCAATGTGGCTTCCTTGCAATCATTCATTATTTTGATTCCAAAAAATTGTTTTATGCTAACATATATTTTGAAGGAGATGAGTGCCTTGCCAATTCCTTACCCATTTACTAGGACTAATTGCATGTAATTGTGACTGTGATAACCTAATTTTTATTATTATATCAATTTTCATGGACTAGTGTGTGCTTTGGCTGCATCATAGCATTTGCAGACTTCTAGGAGTAAGCCTAGTCCTAGGGGGTAGGATGTAACATCCCTTTTTTGACCTATAAATATTCTTAGGGGGGAAGAGTTGGTAGATATTGAATGAAAAAAAAGGATCTATGAGCGCAGCGTAGGAATGGGAATAGAGGAAGTAAATGCTACCAGAAAATATCTTTTGGTAGATGATAGAAATAATTCCAATCACAAAGGCAGACAGATAAGATGATTCCAAACATCTTCTCAGTGAAATCACCACTTTCATTTGGTGTCTGTCAATGTAAACTAATATCTGTCATAGTTTTGAGGGTAGTTGAAAGTTATTTCAAGGTAAGTCTTTGGTGACTGAGGAAAATATCTGAGTAGCTTGATAGAGAAAGAAAAAAAAAGTCACGGCTAGATGAAATATCTAGTGGGCAGATAAAAGAGTATGTAGGAGTTAAGAAGGGAGAGGCACTTGAAAAAGACACTTGCTGTTTTTACAGAAATCAGGGGATTTGGGAAAAAATCTCTACATCCATCGCTAGTATCCTCCTACCATGACAAGATGGAAGCTTTCTATACAACATGTTCTATTCTAGTCTTTGCAATTATGTGAAGGGCCTATCAAAAGAGGATTTAGAGATCAACGTGTGGTGAGGTGATGTCAAATTGACAAACATGGAGCTAAGGCCATAGGCATTGAATGCTCTTAAGCTGCCTGTTAAAGTAAAAGTAGGGTTTCTCAATTTTGTGAGACTAAAGGTCCCCTAGAGTAGTTTGGCTCAAGAACTAGCTTTAGCCTACCTTGAATGTATTTTCCTCTTGGTAGAGCCTGCAACTAATGTTGAGGGATGTAATGATGATTTTGTGCAATAAGCTAAACGTTCTAGAGTAAAGGAAATGGAAATGAAGCTTTTAGAGTTGAAACATGAGAAGAAAGATGAAGTGGTTGGGTTTTTGGAGAGGCACCATGATTTGGAGGAGAGGAGGGGAATAAAAGGAATAGATGAAGAGCAATGGAGTAGTTTAGCTGATAGGATATTATATGTTAGCTTTCAGCTAGAAAGATGTCTCACGTTGGAAAAGGAAATGGAAAATGGTTGAAAGCAAATATCTGAGCAAGATTTGAGGTGAGTTGAAGGGGAGTGCAATAGGAAAAGAGGTATTTACCTCTATTTTCTTTGTTTTCTTTCTAGCACAAAAACTAATATATATTTGCTACGATTCCATTAAGCATAGGAAAAAAAAAATGAAACCCCCTTACTGCCTCTTTATATACTAAAATATGTTGGATGCAATTTCGTTAGCATAGAGAAACTAAAACCCCATTTCTGCCTTTAAAACAATATGCCAAAATCTATTTCAATGCAAGATATTTACATTCCCTCTTTCCTTGAATTGTCTTCTCCTGGCAGAACAATTTCCTCTTCTTTTGATAAATGGGATTTTTTTTAGAAAGATCATGTGTTGTCTGAGTTATAATTTTGTTTGTAATTAGAGGGTTTAATTTTTTATAGTGAATTTAATGAGGGCACCCATACCACTAAACCTTGGACATAATGCTAGTGATTGAAGAGATCTAAGTCCCATGGAACCCTTTTGTAATTGGATGCCTTGTCTAAAAATGATTATCATTTTAACTCTTCTTAAGAGTATGTAGTGGCTCTACTTTAATCATTACGGCCATGTTCTACTGATACACTAGCCTTGGGAAAACCATCGACCTTGAGTAAGGAATGTTATGTTACTAAAATACCTTAGATTCTTTGATCTGGGTTCTGGCATTGATATTTGCTCACATGATTTCTGATTAAGAATTTTTGTCATGCAAGAAAAAAAAAGAGGAACTATTGTAAGTGGGAAAAGTAAGATTTCCATTTTAACATTTTATTTTGTTATGTTAAATATGGTAGGCTTCATGCAAAATTTAGGCTGTGAGAAGACTCATAATATCATTTACTGTGTTTTCTTATGTTATATGTGCATTCCTTTGTGAAAAGTGATTAAATTGGGGTCACTAGAGTTATTACACAATTGGTCTAATTGACAAAGGGCTATTTTCAATATAGTACACTGTCATCAAAAGTTTGGGCCTTATAGATCACATTTTTCAGTTTTGCTATTTCAAATTTATACTTCAATGTTTCAGTCAATTTTAGATTCCTCATTGGTTAATGAGATGAACTAGGTCTAGACATTAGAGTGGTCTTTGGAAGTGGCTTTCTATGAGCCTGGGGCCCACAAGTGGCTGCCAAGGGAACTAGTAGCAGAGTTATATTAATAAGTGATAACTAAATGAAAGCATTGGGGTGAAAACATTAATAAGATAATTAGTCCTCATGCATGGCCTTGTGCACTTGTAAAGGCTAAGGATGCAATGAGAAGGCCTATCCATTTGCGGGGCATTGAGTCATCCATCTGCGGGGCATGGATCAGGGATGATTGAGCCTCCTCAACTGTATGAGAGGTGTACTTGGTTCGATGTAGTTCCATCCCTTCGAGCATGCATGATGACACTCCATTTGATTACACTCTAGTATCTAGTACCTTAGCAGTCATGAGTAGTACCCGACCTATGACCTGGATGAGTACCTCTATGTTATGAATTTGGTTGTATGCATTGTTCTCCATGTCTGCTCTGTTATTGATGTGAGTATTGGCCATTTATATCCTCATTTTGTTGTTGTTCTGTTGGGCCTTGTGACTATCTCTGAGCAAGGTGGGATGGTCTTGTATGAGTCAACATGGTTGGGAGGCATTACCATCGCCATTGGGGACTGACAAACAGGTTTTGGAGCACTAGTTCGAGATGTTCTCTCTCTCCGTTACTTCATTTAGTTATTGTACTCATTTAGTCATTGTATCATATTCTAGAGTATAACACTATATTTGTATATTCTTTTATGTAATTGAATTCTCTTAAGACAGAAGATGTAATCATTGAATTTAATGAGAAGAAATGTGATGTTTCCTATTTTGTTTATAGATTCTAATGTGGGTATCAGATCTGCTTGTACTATGATACTTTTGTTTTCATGTTTACTTTAGATATGGGATTAGGAGCATTTAAATTGGTGTTTAAAATGAATGTAGTTTAACAATGTTTCCTCTAGAGAGTGAATCAGTACTCCCTTTCGGGTTGTGTATTCGGTCATACTTGGCCATGAATGCTGTCGATCTATCGAATTGGCAACCAAATCTATGTATGTTGTCCACTTATGTCAAAAAAAATTATCTAGTTCTCTTTTGGCTCTTACCCTTCGGGGGTTACATAGCGGGATGTTACACATAAGATGACCTAAACTTATCTTTTTTTGAATTGAAAAGAATTGTCTGAAGTACATTTTCATACAATTTGTTTTTGAAAAAAATATTTTAATAAAAAGTTATTAAAATACTAAAAAACCTTGATAATTCAAGTTTATGGACCTATTTCATCATAAATTAATTAAAAAATAGAAAAACTAGTCCAATTATAAAAAAAATTACATATTGGGAATCTAAACTGCCTCATCTATAATGGGTTTTAATTTTGTCAAAATATTCTGTAAAAAAGGCCTTCAGACATATGCTCAAAGTCACTACTTTGTTGTGACATTGACCAGACCTTCAACTTGCAGGTGAAACCAGGTCCAAAAGCTAGGTTCAAGTCCCCAAACCTTTCCTGAACTGGTTAACAAAGCAAAAATTGGGCCTAGAATTCAAAATTTTTAAAATGAGATCTTGTTTCTTATTGTACTAGCACTGTAAGAAACATGATATCGTTTACTAAATGGAATCCCGTTTTATAGAACATGATCCCATTTTATAGAATGAGGTCTTGTTTAGTAAATGGGATCTCATTTTAATTTTGACCGGTTTTTAATATGGACTATCATTGTCGGCCCTGTAACTTGTTCTATACAACCAACAACGACATATGCAGTGTTTTCCATCAACTTTTCTCTTCTACAGGTTCTTCAACTTGTGATTTGATTTGAATTTTGGAAGGAGACATCTTTGGGATAGTGTTTGAGTGGAATTTTGTTGAATTGCTACTTGTTTGAAGGAGGAATAAAGAAGGAAGGCTTTCAAGTTTTTGACATTCATTTGTACATACTTCAAAATTTTTTAATCATGGGATCACAAGCTCGTAATAAGAGGAAAGATAGGAAGGTATTGGCCTATGAAGAAATTGAAGCAAAGAGAAAGAAGGAAGGAAAAAGACAAAGAGATAGAAGAACAAAGATTTGATCAATGAATAATGCTAAAGCATCCAATTCCACAACTATTGAAGCTAAAAACATTGAGGAGACCATGGATGTAGATGATGCAAATTTGCAAGAAGTGAATGTGGAAACTAATACAATTATACAAACTACTCCTGGTATGTCTTCAAATCCCCTTTTCAATGCTATGCAGAATGTTTCAATAAGCACAAATCCAGGTACATCTACAAATCCACCTTTGGATGAAATGTAAATAGTGTTTATAGGACATATAAAATAAGTTGGATATAACAATGTTGAGATTGAAAATATTCATAGAGATCAAGATTTGAGTTAAATTGTTGTTAAAAATGAAAATGAAGTTTTTTTGTTGTTTTTGATTATATAAGTCAGTAAAAATTAGGGGCCGAACCCTTACAACAACACAAAAAGTGACAGCAGAGGGTCAAGAACAAAAAGAGCCACCCAAACCAACTACAACATTAATAGCAAATATAGCCCATAACCAGCAGATAGTAAATAGCAGTAGATAGACAGCATAAAAATAAAGAGTAACAAGACTAAGGAGATACATTCTCCTAGCCTTCAGCTAGAAATTCAACAATTTCATCCAGTTTCTTGAATTTCTCCTTCTCCTCGCCATTAGCACGAGTCCCATGTTCCTACAACAGAGTCAAATTGAGCTTTGTCATGTGACAAAGGATGCTACTTATGAAATCTCCTATAGAAGTAACCTTCTGCTCCAATTCCTCCACCCGACCCCTAAGGATAGCAATATCAAACCTCTAGTCATCCCCCTCCTCCTTAGTCTCCTCTCCAACCTCCTTCATAATCATCCTCTCCCCTTCACCAACATTGTCCATAGGATCCCCATCATCACTTCCTGAGTCATCAGTCTATTTCCCTTCTCCCTCACCAGCATCCTCTTCAGAGATCTCATGGACTTCAATGTCTTTGGAATTCAACAAATCATCCTCCCCCTGAGTGGAAGCTTCAAAAGCACTCTTAGAGTAATTAATTAATTTAGCTTGTGGAGAAGGCTTACCAAAAATTCTTCCCAACCTTCTCACCACAGAAAAGAAACCCTCATTCTTATCTTTAGCAGACAACTTGGTTTTATGTTTATTCCTAGGTCCCACAAAGTCACTGCTCAGATTATTATGGGTCCCAACAGTGTCCCCTACAATTTCACCAAAAGCATCCATCTCCTTGAGTTTTCTTTTTTTACATTTCACACTCCCTTTAGAAGCTGAAGTATGCATATCCTTCACCGTGGTCTCCTCAGTGGACATAGAGAAAGAAACCCCTTTCATCTTTTGGAAATCAGGGGTAGGGCAAGGTTCCTCAGAAACGACAGTAGCAAGGGGGTTGGAATTAGTAGGAACCTCACTATTGGAAGGCTAAATTGGTTTAAGAGGCTCCAAGGCAAGATGAAAATTATACAAACGAAGGATAAGGCCTTGATGCAAAGGGACAGGGTGTTTGGAGGGTTTCTTTTCAAACTTATCTTTAGCCCTAAAAATGGTTTTGTTGTTGAAAATGAAAATGAAAATCCTTTTCTTGAAAATGAAAATGAAAATGAAAATCCTTTTCTTGAAAATGAAAATGAAAACAGTATTGTTGTTGAAAATGAAGATCATTTTGAAGTTGAAAATGAAAATGAAAATCCAGGATGTGATGTTGAAATTGAAAATATATATTTTTTAAATTGAAAAGGATGTTTTGGATAATCTTCTTGGTAAGATTTCTTGGAGAAAAATAAGAACTCATGCCAATAGATTATACAAATATTTTTTTATCCTAAAAAACTATCATTTCAATGTAAACTAATGATGCAATTAATGAGAATGTGTAAATGAGAAAAGTAATGAAAAAGTTAGGCATTTTTGTTAAACCAAGAAGAACAGATCAATCACTAAAATATGTTATGTTTATTATTGCTAATTCCATTGAGTCTATTGGACTGAATAGTCGATCTAAAGATAAGAATGCATCAAGACGAGCTATAACAACTTCTATAGTTAATAAAGCAACTTTGAATAGAAGAATGCTAAGAAATATTAGTGAAATTCTAAAAATACATCCTAAAACATTGGTAAGAGTGACAAAGAGAAGAGAAAGTATAGAAAATGATCCAATGAATCAATGTTGGAGTTTTAGTGGTCGACTCCCGAAATCTGACATGAAACTGAATGTTGAAATGAAATCTTTGATTGAAAAATATTGGCATAATAATACTAGGGTATCATCTAATGCTAGAGATGTTTTAAAATTAAGAGTGGTGTCCAAAGTTTACGATCCTCATCTAAAACACCTATTAGGTACAACGCAAACTGAAATTTATAAAAAAGTTTGTGGTGATTTAGTGTTACCTAGTAATATTAGAATAAGTCAAAGATCTTTTGAAAAATGTAAACCTTGGTATGTAAAGATTAATAAGCAACTAATATCTTGTTGATGTAAAATGCATGTTCAATTTAATTATTATTATGATGCATTTTGATATATACGTTGTACTTGACATACTGACATGATTATGAAAGAATGTGGTAGTAATATGCCACCTGAAACAATAAAGGAGTTTATATCAAGTTTGTTTTGTGAAAGATCTAATGGGAAATTATTTTATTTAAGTTCACGTATTTCTGGACAATGCACTAGTTGTGGTAATCTTTCTTTATTAAGAGTTTGTATGCATGAAAGTGTTGAAAATAATTTTGGACAACATTTAGTGGATGTTAAAAAATTTAAGAATGTTGACTATTCTTTAAAAGATGGAAAAATTGGAAAGCATTGTGATTTAATTATAGAAAAAGTTACTGTACATGCATTCATATCAAAATTTAAGAGTAAGATTGTACCAAAACATGTCAAACACTCTCAACAATCTCAACAACTTGATGGACAATTTCGCGCATGTAGAAACATATTTCTATTTGGTATTATACTATCAGTGGTTGATTTTGCAGAAAACTATACTCTAGCTTTGTAAGAGGAAATCCAATCACAATATTACAATTCAGTGCAGGTGGCTATGTTTGTTCATATTGTTTATAGACATGCAGATGATAGCATAGAGGATGATAGAAAAGTTTTGAGAGAGTATCATTTCTATTTGAGTGAAAACTGGTTACACTCATAAGAGTTTGTTCAATACTGTTTCAATATATTTTATACAAATTTAAGAGAAAGAGGAATCCAGATGATAGAACTTCTCATGTGGTCAAATAATTGTATGGGGCAGTTCAAGAATGGTCAAATGTTCTATTGGTTAAGTAGGTTCACAAGGAACATAATATCCAACATATGTGGAGTTTTCTTGAAGCTGGACATGGTAAAGGAGAACATGATGGAGTTGGTGCATATGTTAAAAGAATTCTTGCTAAAGAGCAATTGAAATTTGAGGATGCAATAAAATTTAAAGATGCACGTGGGATTGTGGATTGGTACAATACAAGATTATCTACACCTAGATCAAGTGAGTACTCTACAGTTCACCGATTCTTTTGGTTGGTTGAAGAAGAGAACATTCTACCTAGACTTGATTGCAAGACAATCAATGGATCTACTAAATGGCATTCATTTAAGAGTTTGAATGCAAGCACATGGACTATCTAGACAATGGAGCTTGCATATTTTTGTCATTTTGTATTTTAGGAGATTGGGAAGCATGTGAGAATATAGAATGGGTTGAAGAGTGAAAGCAAAGATCATTGACACCTGCACAAGCACATGATCAATATGAAACAACAATTGAACACAATGATCAACTATTTGCATCAAATGATTATGAAAGAGTTTTAGATTTTACAGTACAAGAAAGTAATTTAATTCAATTTATTTCATTATATTTCACTTTATTACTATTTTGAAGTGCTTTTATTTAGTTATATATCTATATGAATGCATGTACATAGATTGTGTTGGCAAGAGACACATTGGAGCTTCATGATTGTTATCATTGATGGCAACAAAGATCATCCCACACATCCGCAGGACATGGTGTGCCTATACCGGAAGTTAGATTGAAGAGTGTTGTGGTTCGGTAAGCAAGAACAGAGTATGTGGCAAGGTCCGCTAGTCAGGTTTGGATCTCTCAGAGGAAGTATCTTTGGAAAGTGTGGACTTGGGGAGGTCAAGAGGAGTACCTTGACTGATAGATTCTAGAAATTGAGCCTCCGGTGATGAAAGAGTAAAGAGATATAAGCATTCAAGTATTAGGGTCTGGTTTGATAGAACAGACAGAGGAAGAACTGATAGGCAGAGCATCATAAGTTATTCTGAATGAGATGTTGATGGTGATAAAGATTCCTAAGGTATCTTTCATGATTGGCTGACTTATTAGATGACTTCTATAAGTTTCTTTTTGATCTGCTTCACTTGGGAAGCAAGGATTCAACCGACAGACTAAAGTTTGAGATAATATTGACTATTCTGGACGCCGACTAGAAAAGTGTAGAAATCACTTGTGTGGATATATATACAAGATGGATTTAGATGTGAAGGGGTGTGGTGTGTAAGTGTTGAAGTGCGAGAAAAAGTAGAATAGTACAAAAGGCAGAAAAATAGGTTCAGAATGTAAAAGGGCAACAACACTTAAGGAGAGTAAGAATGAAGTGCAGTAGATCAATCTATTGAGCTTAACCAGAACTGAACTTTAGCATGTGTGGATGCTTCTCATCAGTTCAAGTTTTCTTTGTGTATACAGTAAGTCTTTTGTAGGCAGTGAGCCTCTTGTGAGTAGTGTGCTCAGGCAGTGAGCCCTAATTAGCAAGTGCCATTTTGTATTTCTATTCTTCTAATAGAGAATACAATCTTGGGTTAATCATCCCATGGTTTTCTCCCTTAACAGAGTTTTCACGTCAAAAATATTGTGTCATGTGTATTTCCATTTCATGGTTATGTTTGCTTGTTTGAATTGATGCTGCATTAATTATTAAGAAAGTTTAGGAAGCTAAAATAATTAAGATAACCGATTTACCCCCCTCTCAGTTATCAACAATTGGTATCAGAGCCAATTTCCTGTCAACAGAGCCTAACAGCTTGAGGAAGACTTGGGAATTCAAATGGATGTGTATGGTATGAGGGAGCAACTTAAGTCTACCCTAGATGATCTTGAGCAGTCAAATTTTGAAATCAATGAATTGAAGGAAAAACTCAAACAGGCTGATGATTTCATAAATGAATTAAAAGAGAAACTTAGTCTTCTATGAAAAAGAGAAAGGAGCTACTTTAGCAACTAGCAAGTCAAGGTGAAGCCAATGATATAAATGGAGATCTGAAGGAGAAAACTAAGTTATGTGAAAAGTTATCAAAAGAAATCATTATGGTAAGACATGAAATGGAATCAAAAGTTATGAAGTTTACCCAAGAGGTTGAAGAGAAAAGAAAAATTGAAGATGATCTAAGACAATCTCTCAAGGAGAAATCAGAAGATTGCCACAAGATGGATAGAATTATCAGACATCTTGAATCTGATCTTGAAGATGCTAAAGATAATGAAGAAAAACTTGAGGATCAAATTGTCTCTCTTAAAAAGGATCTTCAAACAAAAAATGAATATAAAGAGAAATTCAAGATAAGCTCTGCTCAACTTGAAGTTCTTCTTGAAAGCCAAAAGAGGGTAGATGACAAGTGTGGCCTGGGATATGAAAAAGGTGAAAGCTCTGGATCCAGTTAGAAGAATTTTAGATTAGAAAATCTAAGGAACAGGCCTAGAAGACCTCTGGTAAGGCAGCCTAATGCTCAAAGATATCCATCCTTCAATGGATACTACCACAACTGCAATAACTTTGGCATAAAGCTAATCAGTGCAGAAAGAGAATGAATCAGACTAATACATCCTTCTTTGGACAGTGTTTCAATTGCAAAAGGTATGGTCACAAAGCTCATGAATGCAGAAATATGCAAATGAACAAATCATTCAATGGTAGATGATTTGCATGCAATAGAATGGGTCATATGGCTAATAAATGTAGATCAAGAGGATATCAATCAAATACGCAAAGAAATGTTGTTTGCCAAATTTGCAATAGATCTGGTCATATTGCAAAATTCTGTAGAACTAAGAATCAGGACAAAAGAGGTCTGGTACATCATAATCAGAATCAAGATAAGGGAAAACAAAAAGTGAATGTGGATGAAGTTCAAAGTGAGATGAACAAGATTTGGGTGAAGAAAAGTACAAAGAATGTAGGGGATGGATCCGCACCAGACTTTGGTGCTGATATTCCTTCTAAAAATTAAAAAGTGAGCTCTGGCTCAGGGGGAGACACAAAGAAAACCTTGTTCCCCCAGCCAGTCAATTGGTGCCAGAACTAGCACAAAAAGAGTTGTGGATTAAAGGGTTCATAAGAGAAACATCTAAATAAACTATGATTAAGATTTGGAAGGTCTGCAAGATGTTTAAGATCAAGATTGATCCAGTACTTCAAATCATCCGAATAAGGTAAACTGAAATAACTTAGGTCGAGCATTTATTACAACTTGGTATTAGGGTTTGCGGAGTAATATAAGGGTTCTTCCTATTAAACATTTGCTCATTCTGCATTTAAGAAGAAGAAAAGAGAAGCTCTGCAACAAATTTCCTCAAGCCCATCAAAGATCATTTGCAGAAGTCAATTCATCCAGAAATCGATCCGGCTAACTCCATGAAACTGAAAGGCGTACAAGGTATTTTCTATTCTTAAAATATCTCTCTACAAATCTTTTTAAAAAGATGTCTACTCCAGATATTGTGAAGATCACTGATAGGCCTCGCCCAAATTCAAGAAACATCCCTACAAATCCTTGGAAGTAGATCCCCTAGGAGCTTTTTCCAGTGTTCCGCATGGTGTCTTGCATATAGAAGATATTAGGGTTTACATTCACGCAAACATTGAAGAATTTGGAGAGTCCAAATTGAGGGATATCTACCACAAACAGCTAATAGATGATTCATTTGAGCTCAAACCCTAATACAAGGGCCTCCGAGAGAAGCACTTTGCACAATGTATACATTTCCCCTACTTTGCTGAGGATGAATGGGTCCGGTATGTCTTGAGTAGAATACATGACAACTTCATGTGGTTGAATGGACCATTCAAGATCACAAAAGATGCCATTAGGGTAGTTACCAGTTTGCACTCATCTAGTGGTATACCTATTCTCAAATCGATCAAGAATCTGACTATAAGTGAGGCTACCGGATCTAGGTTTGATAAAAGAGCAATGACACTAGATGACATCACTGATCCGGATGTCAAGTTTGCATCCATGATCATCGGCTACAAGATATATCATTCTAACAGGGAGAATTCAGTACTTGGAATTGCCATCTACACTGCCTATGAAATGTTGAGAAAAAATGTAGACTATGACCTTTGTGAGCTCCTTCTAAACTAACTCTTGGAGAACCTACATAAGATAAAGAAGGAGAAGAAGAATTCCTTCAATTTGGTGGTCTAATACTCTGTCTATTCTTCTGCTTTATGAATGAACTACTTGGATCCAGTGGATGGGTATTGCAGAATGACAAACTAGTTGCCATACAAATCAGGGATTATTTGCATGGACTTGGTGATGACAAAGCACAAAACATAGCTCTCTGGGGTTTCTTTAAAAACTTTTAGAACATGATGCAAGCTAGAGAGAGAATTCCCCAATCTCTAGTTGAGAAATACAAAGACACAGTATGCTTTATGGTAGAGACTGATCAATGCCTAATGGAGGCAGTGGAACCAAGAATAGTGTGGATCATGCCAATGGGGTATGATGTGGATGAGAAAATCGTAGAGTTGCATGTTCAGCACACGCTTAGTAAACCAAAGGATCCCAAGGCAGAAAGGTTTAGAACCTTTGAAGAACTGAGTGTGAAGATCCATATTGAGCTAAGGCAACCAGAGATGAAAAGAAAGGTAAGAAAAGAAGTAGAAAACATTGCTAAAAGCTTTGGCATCTCAAAAGAGGCACTTGATGCCAATAGGGAGAAGATGGAAAGAGCAAAGAAAGAGAAGGAAGGTGCTGAAAAGGAAAGTGGTCTGGTAGAAGCCCCCACCTAGACAAGATCCTCTAAGAGGTCCGCTCCTACCACTGACAAGAGCTCAAAGACATCAAAACCGGAAGTAAAATCATCCAATAAAGCAGAGAAAAGACACAAAGGCCACAAGGTCTCATATCAGTCAGAAAGATGAAGAAGAGACAGAATCCGATGAAAAAATCAAGAAGATGAAGAAGAAGAAGAAAGTATCCGGTGCAAATAAGGTGGCAGAGGCAGAAGAATTTGTTGAAAAGCCCACTCTATCCCCAGATGATGTAATCAAAGCTGTTACTATGGATGGAAACCTGCAACCAATAACAGAATTCTATGATGCATATAGAAAAATCTTGGAGGAAGCCACAATTAATTACTTGAACATATACAATAAAGCCTTGATTGAAATAATTTCTCTAATTCCTAAAAGTTTGGAAAAGGAACTTGAAATGAGAAAAGAAAATGCTAAGGCAAAAGACTTAGAAATCAGAGAACATATAGCTATTCAACTGTACCCTTCAATTACTCCAAAACAAATGGATA
The DNA here is from genome assembly GCA_027924645.1 of Cunninghamia lanceolata. NCBI lineage: Eukaryota > Viridiplantae > Streptophyta > Pinopsida > Cupressales > Cupressaceae > Cunninghamia > Cunninghamia lanceolata. The sequence continues at coordinate 1,971,463 of BSBN01000677.1, read as the reverse complement.
TGATCTTCAAAGATTGCAAGGATGAGTTCTGAAGTAAGACTAGAATGAATCAGCTCATGCTTGGAGAGATTGATAAAGTGGCAAAAGAAACAGAAGAAATCCTACGGAAGGCATACTCAAGATTCAACATTCCTATTATAGAGGACTTGGGTGTTGATCCCTTAGCTACAAGTGTTGAAAAAGAATCTACTGAAGCAATGACAGAAGAAGTAATGGACTCCGGTGAAGGTAAAGACAAGGGCTTAGAATCCTCTACTCCAAAAGAGGTGGCTCATGAACAAACAAATATCTCTCCTCTAGTTTCCCCTACAGTCTCTAGATCTAAAGGAGAAGAAAGAATAGAGCAGAAAGAAGAAGAACCGAAAGGAAGAGAAGAAAGTCAAGCTGAGAAGAACATAAGTGACAGTGGAGAAGAGAAGAAATCTCTGTCTCTTGTAAGAGACACTGCAGAAATTGTCAAGGACTTCTTGACAAAAGAAATGTTGGAGATTGATGAACCGGAGTTACTTCAAGGTCCATTTAACTTTGACTCTCTCTTCCCAGTTCAAACAATGAAGATAGCTTCATTTGCCAATGCAAAGGTAAAAGAAAAATTCTTGAAGTCTCACATGAAAGACTGTGAGCTAATAGAAGATGCATCTAGTGTTTTAGAAAAGATCATGCCATCTTTTCAGAAGGATCCCTCAGCCTCCTCATCAGGCAATCTTAAATCTCTTGTTAGTTCAGTCAGCACTCATTTTGAGTCCTTAGAGAAATCAGCTGAGGAAAAGGTCTGGAAAGAGTTTTTTGATAAAAGATTCTCTGAAGTACTATGTCTAATATCAAATGATAGAAGAAATATGGATATAGGGATAAAGAGCTTAGAAAATGCTCTTAAAGATGGCGGGGAAATATATAAATTTTGTCTATCATGGTCCAAAGCAACAATGGAGATTGAGAAGAAAATGAAAGAACAGGAGATCCAACTAACAAAACTTTCTCAAAATTTTGATCCATTTACCTCATCCATAGTAAATCAAGAATGTCAGACCATTGCAGTCTTGGATGAAATTAAGAAGCTAGAGAAAGAAAAGAAAAACAAAATTGGCAGGTTAAATGAGCTTAGAAGAATAATCATTCCTAAGTTGGAGGCCATGCATGAGGCCCTAAGTGATGCTCAAACCACCGCCAAGACAAATGATCCAACAGATCCGAAGAAGGCTGAAGTTTTTGCATTCCTGTTGAGTGGTCACATATCAATTTTGGGTAGGATGAAGCTGAGTTGGACAACCGAAGTTCTACAATTGAAAAACACTTTTGTAGACATACTGAAGTATATGTAGAGTGCAACCAGATGATACACTTATATGATTAAGTTAACTTTTTGAAAATTTTGGTATGCGGATCCCACCCTGTGCCATTGATGTCAAAGGGGGAGTGAAGAGTAGTGACAAATGAGGAATTTAGCTAAGGGGGAGCTCTGGAAAATGTACATAGAGACAGAGCATCAACTAAGGGGGAGTATAGTATAACACTTAGTCATTTTTCACTAAGTGTTGCCATCAATGCCAAAGGGGGAGATTGTTGGCAAGAGACACATTGGAGCTTCATGATTGTTGTCATTGATGGCAACAAAGATAGCATCAACTAAGGGGGAGTATAGTATAACACTTAGTCATTTTTCACTAAGTGTTGCCATCAATGCCAAAGGGGGAGATTGTTGGCAAGAGACACATTGGAGCTTCATGATTGTTGTCATTGATGGCAACAAAGATCATCCCACACATCTGCAGGACATGGTATGCCTATAACAAAAGTTAGATTGAAGAGTGTTGTGGTCCGGTAAGTAATAACAGAGTATGTGGCAAGGTCTGACAGTCAGGTCCGGATCTCTCAGAGGAAGTATCTTTGGAAAGTGCAGACTTGGGGAAGTCAAGATGAGTACCTTAACTAATAGATTCTAGAAATTGAGCCTCTGGTGATGAAAGAGTAAAGAGATATAAGCATTCAAGTATTAGGGTCCGGTTTAATAGAACAGACAGAGAAAGAACTGATAGGCAGAGCATCAGAAGTTATTCCGGATGAGATGTTGATGGTGATAAAAATTCCTAAGGTATCTTTCATGATTGGCTGACTTATTAGATGACTTCTATAAGTTTCTTTTTGATCCACTTCACTTGGGAAGCAAGGATTCAGTCAACAGACTAAAGTTTGAGATAATATTGACTATTCTAGATGCCGACTAGAAAAGTGTTGAAATCACTTGTGCGGATATATATACAAGATGGATTTAGATGTGAAGGGGTGTGGTGTGTAAGTGTTGAAGTGCGAGAAAAAGAAGAATAGTACAAAAGGCAGAAAAATAGGTTTGAACTGTAAAAGGGCAGCAACACTTAAGGAGAGTAAGAATGAAGTGTAGTAGATCAGTCTATTGAGCTTAACCAGAACTAAACTTTAGCATGTGTGGATGCTTCTCATCAGTTCAAGTTTTCTTTATGTATATAGTAAGTATTTTGTAGGCAGTGAGCCTCTTGTGAGCAGTGTGCTTGGGCAGTGAGCCCTAATTGGCAAGTGCCATTTTGTATTTCTATTCTTCTAACAAAGAATATCATCTTGGGTTAATCACCCCATGGTTTTCTCCCTTAACAGGGTTTCCACATCAAAAATATTGTGTCATGTGTATTTCCATTTCATGGTTATGTTTGCTTGTTTGAATTGATGCTGCATTAATTATTAAGAAAGTTTAGGAAGGTGAAATAATTAAGATAACTGGTTCACCCCCCCTCTCAGTTATCAACAGATTGATCAAAGTATATGGACATGTGCAAGTTATTAAATCAAATTTTGTTTGCAGAACATGTGTATGCTATTGTTGCACCTGATGAGAATGAAGAGGAAATAGAATATTGGTTGGCTCATTGTGTGGAGACTAAACATAAGTTAATAGCACATTGAGAAGATGATGATGGCACTCATTATACAACAAGTTTGGTGATCCTGTTAAGAAATCCCCTTAAGCAAACTTTGATAACAAGTCCTTGATCCCCTTAAGAAAATTTTGAGAACTTCTTTGATCCCCTTAAGTAAAATTTGAGAACTTCTTTGATCCCCTTAAGAAAATTTTGAGAAATTCTTTGATGATGGCTATCATTATCCAATAGGATCAGTGGTAGTTGTTGGCACTTGGCTACAAAAATACCTAATAAGGAACAAGGGTTTTCCTGCATTCAAAGATTATGAAACACATAAGAAGATTATACACTACTCACATTTGGTGGTGGTAACAAATATAACACTAGTGAGGTATTGTGGAAGACCTGCAAATAAAGAGATATGGACAATTTATATGGAAGAGCATTGAGACAATCATAGATGCATTGCAAAAAAGAGAGGATACAGATGGTACAATGGAATAAGTAAATATAGGTAAATATAGTTTTAGTTTTATATTGTCCTTTTAAATACATTAAATACATGTTTTGATATTGTTTGTGTGTTATTAGTTGAAATTGATTTAAATTGTCCTTTTATATCTTTAGGCCATCATCACAAAGGAGAGTCTATGTATCAATTCAACCTAGACAACTTGAAATACTTGGTAAAAATAGGTAATTATTAGTTAAAATATATTTAAATACATATTTTAATTATATATTTATATTGATTAGACATTAAAATTTCAAAATGATTTATTGTCCTTTTTTGTATCCTTATGCCATCATCACATTGATCTCATACTTTGAAACAAAAAGGAGAGGATGTAGATTAAACCTACACACATGTGCATGAGACACTTGTAAATATAGGTACAAGTTGTGAATAGAGATAGTTTTATATAAATTAAAATACATGTTTTGATTATCTATTGATATTTCTTGTAACATTTTGGTATTAGGTGGCATGAAGACCTGCTACATTCTATTACATCAAAAATTAAATTATCATTGAAATTATTTTTGTATAGAATGTGATTGTTATGATGAGTCATCATAGATTACATCAATTACTATTAAGTATGATACATGTACTTTGAAGTATTTGATCCCCTTAAGATGTCCTATTAGGACATATCCTAAATATTTATACTTAATTATATCATTTGTTATTATGAGTCACCCTATAGTCTAATACTTAATTATATCAATTGTGATCCAACATGAGACATGTAATTTGAATTCTTTGTTCCACTTAAGAAGTCATATTAGGACATATTCTAAACATTTATAATTAATTATATCATTTGTTATGATGGGTCAACCTAAAGTCTAATACTTAATTATATCAATTGTGATCCAACATGAGACATGTAGTTTGAATTCTTTGATCCCCTTAATAAGTCCTATTAGGACACATCCTAAATTTATTTATACTTAATTATATCATTTGTTATGATGAGTCACATAGGTAAAGTCTAATACTTAATTATAACATTTTTGATCCAACATGAGACATTTAGTTTGAATTCTTTATTCCCTTTAAGAAGTCCTATTAGGACATATCCTAAATTTATATATACTTAATTATATCATTTCTTATGACGAGTCACCCTAAAGTCTAATACTTAATTATATATCAATTGTGATCCAACATGAGACATGTTTGAATTATTTGATCCCCTTAAGAAGTCCTATTAGGACATATCCTAAACATTTATACTTAATTATATCATTTGTTATGATGAGTAATTTTTGTTCTACTATAAATGTAGTAAGCGTTTCCATGATATGGAGGATGAGTTATTTGTAGAACCATGCATGTTCAAGTAGGAAATTCTTCTTAGGATAGCTATGGGCAAACCTACGTGCGGCTAGATCAACCTAGCTACCCTTCTTAGCTATATTTTCTCTACCTTTTCATTTGTAGATTGATGGTAGCTTCAATACATGTGTCCAAACCCCTATCAGTATTTTGTAGTATATAATTATACAAGATTTTCATTTAAATGAATGCAATAGCTATGCAATAGCAATGATTTGTTATCATTCCTTGCTAATGTTTACAAATCTTATTATCTTTGATATTAATATAACTATGAAAATTTAGGTTATACTGACTATTGAGATCCATGCTATGAAATCTTGCATAGGTTAAGATGTCTTCTACTTCAACATATCTATACATTCCAAATGTGACTCAATACTAAGTTATGAATAAATCATGAATGGAATGCACATGTCTTGCTCACGTTTTATTGGACTACTATTAGATCACTCTTTCTCACATGAAAAATGCAAGTGAAGTGATGTGTAGAGTCTAGGGGACTACTCTTTTCATGAAGATAGAGTTCTTGATTGGTGGTAATATTATTTAGTTGAATTGTACTAGTGATGTTGTGAGTAGTAACTTATGCTCATAAAGTGTGGAGTTCTTGCCAATTATTTTGAAGGAAGTTATTCAAATGAAAGGGTCTACTATTTCAAAGTTAGATTTGATGTGGGCTAATTTAATGACAAACAAGTGATTATTTTCTTCTTAAAATTCATTTCAATGCTTCTTCATGTTCAGTAACCTTAGTAACTATAGGAGTTGGTAACAACTCCCTTTACTTTCAAAAATTGACCTTTACCAAATTTACCCTCACCATTAGACACATAGGTGTGAAATTTTAGACTATAATTGAGAGTGTAAAAATGCAAGTAGAGGTTCATTTGATGCCTTGGTATGGATTTCACTAGCTTTTGGTTGTTCAAAGGTTTTACTTGTGCTTGATTTACATATCATGATTTTGGAGGTTTAAATGTTTATACTCTAGTTTGAATGCATGTGTTTTGATTGAATGCTTAGGGTAACCAATGGAGTGTTTTCTCATTTTGAATGTTTAAATATTCACTAGTTGAAATTTAAAACTAAGTCTAGATTTGTTCTCAGCTTAAATGAATGAATGACCTAATATGTGCTTTTGTCTTTTTCTTTTTAATTTTATGTAGTTTGAATTCTTTGTTCCCCTTAAGAAATCCTATTAGGATGTATATCCTAAATTTATTTATACTTAATTATATCATTTGCTATGATGAGTCACCCTAAAGTCTAATACTTAATTATATCAATTGTGATCCAATATGAGACATGTAGTTTGAATTCTTTGTTCCCTTAAGACATCCTATTACAACATAAATTATATTAGTTCATTAACATTACTTTTGTATAGCTTTTGTGATTGCTAAATGATGAGTCATCCTAATTTCTACTACTTAATTATATCATTTGTTATATTATGAGTCTCCCAAAAGTCTAATACTTAATTTTATATCAACTGTGATTAAATATGAGACATGTATTTTGAAGTAAATATGAACCCTTAAGTAATTTTTTTAGAACTTTGATCTAAGTTAATGCCTTGACTATGAATCACTAAATTTGTAAAGTACAAATATTTAAATGTCCTATTAATTTGAACTTTAATTTCATATTTGTATTTAATCTCACATTAATGTCCTATTAATGTCTTGACATTGAATTTTTTTGTAAAGTACAAATATGTCCTATCAATTTCATATCAATTTCACGTAAAATACATAAATGCACGTGTAAATTGCTATTTAAAAATAATAGACCCATGAAATATAAAGTCCATGAAACATAAAACAACCCATGAAAATACAAATCCCATGAAATATAAAGTCCATGAAATACAAAATCCATGAAATTCATTTGTCCATGACAATTTACAACCCATGAAATATAGAGTCTATGAAACATAAACTATAATTCCATGAGAAATAATATATGTCTAGTCCACATGAAATAATCAAATACAACCCATGAAATAATCTAACTCATATTGTCTCTATAATCAAGAGACCTTTTCACACCACGTTGACTACCCAAATGACTCTAATCACTTGTACAAGAGAAAGAAAGATGAAATCAAACGTAAGAAGATTAAAAATTATTTTCTGACAATTTAATTTATAATTTACCATAAAATTAAATTACCGTGTGAGGTTGCTCTGCATGCTTTGGTGCACCTGGACCTGTCTCTACATGCTCTAAATCAATTTGTACATACAAGAGAAAGAAAGTTAAACTTAGATGTAAGATGATTAAAAATAATTTAATTCAATTTAATTTATAATTTATCATATTTAAATTGTACCATAAGAGGTTGTTGTGCATCCTCTGTTCCAGGACCTGTCTCTACATGTTCAGCTACATGACATGTCTCATGATATAAAAGAAAAAGAATTTAACACATACATCAACATATATATTCTATCAAAATTTACTTTAAGTTCACAATGTAAATCTAAATTTTAAATTACATTGTATCAGGTTGCTCATCTCCTCTCTCCTCTTGCTCTGCATGTGTTGTTGTATGTGGAATGGCATCAACAGGATGAAATGTGTCACTAATAATCTCTTCCAAGGTCATTTATAAAGCACATGTGTACAAATCAGGTTTATATATATATATACTCATCTCCTCTCTCCTCTTTCTCTGCATGTGTTGTTGTATGTGGAATGACATCAACAGGATGAAATGTGTCACTAATAATCTCCTCCAAGGTCATTTATAAAGCACATGTGTACAAATCAGGTTTATATATATATATATATATATATATATATATATATATATATATATATATATATATATATATATATATATATATATATATTCACTTGTGTAGGTACCCAATTTTTTGTTTTAATTTATTTAATTTAGACCTACATATTGCACGTATAGAAAGTTTTTTCAACAACCTGAAATGCAGTTGACTCTTGATATAGACTTGGATCATCTAGGTGTGCTGCAATGACCATCCTCATTGTTGTATCAACCTACATAGACATATATTTTTAATAAATATATATATACACACATGCGCATTTGATATAATAAATTCAAAATACAAAAATCTAAGTATATAGTTTTTTAAAATAGTATATACATACAAATGAGCCCTTAAGTGAGACACCCAAGGATGGAGGAGTGCACGAGACACCCTCTGGAGGATTCGATGTGGAAGAACCCTGAACCGAGATAAATATTTAATGTACATGTTAAAGACTGAATTACAAATTAGGTTAAAGTTAATAAAATTATTTAAAATATATTTAAAAAATCAATCAAAATACCCCAAATGGGTGGCTAAGATGAACATGTGTTAATCAAAAATGAAATTGATCAAAAGAACTATGAACTATGCTTGTTGCCATCTACACCAGATAATTTGATTGTTAAATTAAATTACAAGTTAATTTCAATCTACATGTTCATTAAAAACATGTGCTTAAAACTGTTATAATTTCAATATATATATAACTGTGTCAAATGATCAGTGGGGTGATCTTCAATAAATAGAAAATCAACAAATGATTCACTCATATCATCAGATGCTACCTGTGTAGTTAAATTGGGTGTTGCTTGATCAGATCCATAACACAACTGATTGCAACTTATGCACATATGAGGCATCGACACATGTGGAGTGGTAGTAGGACCACCTACACCATCAACTCCTCCATGGTCTTGAACCCCAGGTACCATCATAGAAGTCTTCTCATCTAGGCTACTCAAAAGTGTACTCAATGCTCCTAGTGCAGATACCACTGCATGATGCTGGGAGGCCCCAGGAATGGAAGTAGAAGGAGGGTCAACAAGAGGTTGAGAAGGTATGGGTCATTGGGGATCAACCTGTACCCCTAACCTCTATTGTGGCATGTCGCTACCAATACCTTGGAATGATATAAATTAAAATAGTTGGGTTTCGTATTCATAACAAACTTTGCATATAATTTTCTCAAAAAATATAAAGGAACCTCACAATTTGCATGAGGTGGATAGTCAAACACAATCCACCACCTATCCCAAAAATTGGTAGACATCGCTTCATGTCTACACAACCTAATTGATATTCTTTTCTTGCTTGCGGGAATTGGTTAATTGGTGATGGGGTATAGGTACACAATTTTTGTTTTAATTTATTTAATTTAGACCTACATATTGCACATAGACAAAGATAGCTTTTTCAACAACCTAAAATGTAGTCGACTCTTGATATAGACTTGGATCATCGAGGTGTGCTACAATGCCCATCCTCATTGTTGTATCAACCTACATAGACACACACACACACACACACACACACACACACACACACACACACACACACACACACACACACACACACACACATATAGACACACACACATGCGCATTTGATATAATGAATTCTAAATAAAAAAATCTAAGTATATAGGTTTTTAAAACAATATATACATACAAATGATCCCTTAAGTGAGACACCCAATGATGGAGGAGCACATGAGACACCCTTTGGAGGATTCGATGTGGAAGAACCCTAAACCAACATAAATATTTAGTGTACATGTTCAAGACTGAATTACAAATTAGGTTAAAGTTAATAAAATTATATAAAATATATTTTAAAAATCCATTTAAATACCCCAAATGGGTGGCCGAGACGAACATGTTTTAATGAAAAATTAAATCAATCAAAAGAACTATGAACTATGCCTATTGCCATCTACACCAGATAATTTGATTGTTAAATTAAATTAGAAGTTAATTTCAATCTATATGTTCATTAAAAACACATACTTAAAACTGTTGTAATTTCAATATATATATATACCTGTGTCGAATGATCAGTGGGGTGATCTTCAGTAAATAGAAAATCAAGAAATGATTCACCCATATCATCAGATACTACCTATGCAGCTGAACTGGGTTTTGCCTAATCAAGTCCATAACACAACTGATTGCAACTCATGCACATATGAGGCATCGACACATGTGGAGTGGTAGTAGGACCACCTCCACATCAACTCCTCCATGGTCTCGAACCCCAGCTACCATCGTAGAAGCCTGCTCATCTAGGCTACCCAAGAGTGTACTCAATTCTGCTAATGCAGGTACCATTGCACGATGCTGGAAGGACCCAGGAATGGTAGTAGGAGGGTCAACAAGAGGTTGAGTAGGTACGGGTCATTGGCGATCAACCTATACCCCTAACCTCTATTGTGGCATGCTGCTACCAATACCTTGGAATGATATAAAATCAAAATAGTTGGGTTTCCTATTCATAACAAACTTTGCATATAATTTTCTCAAAAAATATAAAGGAACCTCACAATTCGCATGAGGTGGACAGTCAAACACCATCCACCACCTATCCCAAAAATTGGTAGACATAGTTTCATGTCTACACCACCTAAATGATATTCTTTTCTTATTTGCGGGAATTGGTTAATTGGTGATGGGTGTGTAAAATATTGTCCTAAATGATCTTTTGTGATGTTTAGATCTAAAATATCCTTATAAGAGATGCCATCAACATAAAATTGGTGCCTCTCCTCTCTCCATATTCAAAAACTGTCCAACTCCATATTAATGGACCTAACATAATCTATAATGTTTTACATCGAAGATTGAAAATGCACCAAGTGAGGAGGCATGAATTGTTGACTTCTAATGGAATTGAGTTTTTCTTTGATGGAACTGAAAGTTTCATTAATTATGGCTTGCAAGTGAGCCTCATTAGATTTAGGTGTGGGTGGAGGTGGGGGGGAGGAGGGGGTTGAGGTGGGGTGGAGATGGAGACAGTAGAGGCGGTGCATTGAGGAAGTCCTCAACATCAAAGTGAATATTATCCATGATATATAAAACTATGAACCTACATATATACAAAAATATACAAAAAAGTACAAAATTAACTTTCAAGAATCTATATATATAACTTGTATAAATAAACATATATATAAAAAAGTAGATATTATACATGTTGAGAAATTACAAGAAATATTTAAATTAAATGTACATAACTACATTTAAAAGAAAAATTAGGATCTATGTATACACATGTACATACATCATTCAACTTGAGCATACATACAAATCTCAAAATGTAAGAGATTATCTAGTTCTATGTAATTTTAATACATGTACATGTACTAAAAAATAAATTGAAAACATGTACATAAAAAAGGTAAATTTAGATAACAAAATGTGTAAGGCTCACTTATGTCAAAGGCAAATAAAATATTATGGCTTGCAATACATACTTTAAAGTGTTTACAAGGAATAGTGAAGTTTCCTATTAAATCCTATTTTATTAAATCCGGGCTTAATCCGTGTATGTCATCTTTTCTAGGTCCATACACCATGCTAATGATTTTGTCCATATTTGACAAAGTTTAATATATATATCTTAAAAACAAGTTTGTAAAAACTAAAAGCATAGATAACATTATACAAATTGATCAAATGTGAATGATCAATTTTCAACTAAATTATTAGTGGCTTAAGGGGATTAATGAGTATATTTCAAGTTGTAGGTCATTTACATCATGTTAGTTCATCTATATCCTATTTTTTAAAATGCATTTACGACATAATTAAACCCTTAACCCTAAACATGTGAACCCTAAACCCTTAACCCTAAATCCTTAACCATATGCATCCTCTTAGGGTGGGTCGTAAGAAATTTTCTTAAATCCCCTTAATCCATGTCCTCTAAATCCTAGGTCCATAAACCATGTAACTAATGGAATGACTTTGTCTTAAGTTGACCAAGATTAATATATTTAACTTTTTAAACAAGTTTGTAAAAACTTCAAGCATCTAACATTATACAAATTTATCAAATGTGAATTATCAATTTTCAACTAAATTATTAGTGGCTTAAGGGGATTAATGAGTAGATTTCAAGTTGTAGGTCATCAATATCCTATTTTTTAAAATGTATTTACAACATAATTAAACCCTAAACCCTTAACCCTAAACCCTAAACCCTTAACTAAAAACATGTACATAAAAAAGGTAAATTTTGTTTCTTTCAATTTACATACTTTAAAGTGTTTGCAAGGAATAGTGAAGTTTCCCCTTAAATCTTAATTTACTATATCCCCTTAATCCACATGTCATCTTTTCAACCCCTTAACCTATAATTAATTGATAATACACTTTTCATTTTACATATCCTATTTTTAAAAATGTATTTAAGATATAATTAAACCCTAAACCCTAAACCCTAAACTCTTAACCCTAAACTCTTAACCCTAAACCCTTAACCCTTAACTATAAACCCTAAACTGTTAACCCTAAACCCTAAACATTTAACCCTAAACCCTTAACCCTTAACCCTTACCCCTAAACCATTAATCATAAACCCTTAACCTTAAACCCTTTTAACCCTGAACTCTCAAACCTTAACCATTAACCCTATACCCTTAACCCTTAAATCCTAAACCCTTAACCTGAAACCCTTTTAAAACCTTAACCCTTAACCCTTAACCCTATACCCTTAACATTATACAAACATTATACATTATACAAATTGATCAAATGTGAATGATCAATTTTCAACTATTATTAGTGGCTAAAGAGGATTAATGAGTAGATTTCAAGTTGTAGGTCATCTACATCCTCTTAGATCATCCCTTCACAATGAGTAGATTTCCAGGGGATTAGTGCTATTATTAGTGATTTTAGGGGATTTTATGATTATCACTTGACAATGACATGTGGTTTGTCTACCTTTGAGAACAAATAATTGTTAATGTGATGTGAAATTATCTAATACTGTAGGGCCACATTTTGATGAACTATTGTTGTAGGTTAAATATTGGTTGTAGGGCCACATTTTAAAATATAAAATTTCACATTTATCCTATTACTATCAATGAAATACAATTTTATGAATTCATTTGAACTATTGAGACTTTAGGGTTTTATTTCAATTTATTTTAAGGTTTTCTTTTAGTCTATAGGGTAATTGTTTATAGGTTTCAATTCAATTTAGGTTTTTTTTTTATGTGTAGGGTAATTGATTTTAGGTTTTAATTTGAAGTTTAGGGTTTTTTTGTGTGTAGCATAATTGTTTTGATTTTTCTTTGATATGAGGGTCAGGGCATAAATTTGACAGTCAACCTTGCTTCTCAAGCAATTTTTTTATGACAATTATCTATTTAATAGTGCCCTTCACATACTATGACATGCCTTAGTATAAGTAAATCATATAAAAATCAAATATATATCAATCATAATCCTATATAAATATTGAAAGTTTGTCCAAAATCTCTCCTTTCATAAGATACAGTGTTTTTTAAATTTTTGATTGTATTTTACAGCAAAAATGTTAAATACGAAAATAAAAAACCTAATTTATACCATAATACAGGAAAAAAAGCTTAGAGATTCAAATTACAAATTGAAACATTGAAGAAAAAGGGACAAAATCAACTCACTGGAGTTTCAGGTGGATGGAAATGCTATTTTTGTACTCGGGATGACGTTCTCAACCTATGCCTATCATTGTGAAATGAGGTCATAGGTGTTTTTTAAAAAAAATTAATACTTGATCCCGTCCTAGATTTTAGGCTTGGGATCCTGATCCATAACAGGATTCTATTTTGTACAAAATAGGATCCCATTTTTCTTTGCTCGATTTCAGGATTTTAACGAAGTCTAAAACTTCCACCTTAAGTGGACACAACTTCTTGCATTTACCCTTATCTTGAGAGCGAGGTGATTCCTTTTTTGAAATAAGGGCAATAAAGGTGTTGTTGACTTCCCTAAGAAGATTGCCTTAGTTCCAAGAGGCCTCAATGGTCTCCACTAGATCTTGTCCCACTGTTTCCCAACATCTTTGGAAGAAGCTCATTGGAAAACCATCTGGCCTAGGAGAGTTGTCAGGGTGCAACTAAAATAGAGCCTCCTTTATCTCTTTGGGAGAAAAACTCGCATTCAACATTATGTTCTGATCCTCTATGACCAGAGAAGGGATATGTCTGAGCAAATCTTGCTAAGCCAACAGATAATACCCTTCCAAATTATTGAGAATGTTACTAAAAAAATTTACTATCTCCTTAGAAATGGCTTCCGGTTCTTTCGATGTTGAGCCATTTGTTAGGTTGATCAAGGAGATTTTGTTCATATCCCTTCTTTGCTTTGTTACATTATGGAAGTATTTAATGTTTTCATCCCCATCATTTATCCAAGTCTCTCAAGATTTTTGTCTCCAAAAAATTTCTTCTTTGGCAAGAATTTCTTCATAATCAAGCAACAATTGTTTCTCTTTGGTATAGCTAGTATTATCCATACCCTTCTTTACAATCTCTTCTCCCAACAACTGCAGGTCTTCTTCAATCATTTTCTTGGTTTGAAAAATATTCTTATTTAGTAATTTCATTTTCATGATAAAACAAAACATTTTAGATCCTTTGGGATTTTCCTCTTCCCACCAACCTTTCACTAGTATGAAGAAATCTAGATCTTTCATCCACATGTTTGTGAATGAAAGGGCTTCTTATTGGTCTCCTTTCACCAAGAATCTCCATCTTGATCGGGTAATGGTCTAACCTAGAACATCTGATAATTGACCCTTCAAAATGAAAAGGAAAAGAACCCTGGTCTCTAGAGAAGAAAACCCTATCAAGTTTTTCTACAATATGATTAAAAACTAACCTCTAATTAGTCCATGTGTAGCTTCCAGTAGATAGATTGATGTCTGTTAAGTGATTGTTCTCCACCCAGTCCTAAAGGTCCTTTTGGGATTGATTATCTCCTCTAACACCCCCTCTTTTGTCACTACTATGGACAATGGCAGTAAAATCTTCCCCAATTATGTGACACTGGTCAAAATAAGAGCTTATAAAAAATTCTACTTGCACCCACAATTCTCTCTTTTTCATGTGTGAGTTTGGCCCATACACATTCACCAGACTGAATTGTAAATTTGTAGAAAAACTTCTGACTCTACAACCAATCCAATTAGTTCCCTCCTCCAATAATTTGTCTATGCTAACTAATTTTGGTCTCCAAAAAATAACAAGACCTCCTGAAGGTCTAGTTGCTTGAACCACCATCACTTACCATGTTCCTAATTTCCTCTTGAAGTGATCCATGTAAGAGTTGGTCATCTTGGTTTCTTGGATTAAAAAGATGTCTGCTTTTGAAAGATCCATTATGTGCTTGACCAAACGTTGCTTGTTAGGGGCATTTTGTTGAAGACATAAGACAACTGAGAGGGGTGACTAAATTAGCTATACCAAAAAACTTAAAATCTCTTAAACAAAATCACATTTACATTCACTTACTTTAACCCCTTAATCTATTATGAAGATTAAATATGAAATGCAGAATCAAAACATAAACACATCAACACCATACGCACATGAACACTACATTTTTACGTGGTAAACCCTAAAAGGTAAAAACCATAGTGAGTTAGCTCACAATATAATGTAGTAACAATACCAAATAATAAAAGAGGGTAACTGTCTTAGGGCTCACTATCCATAAAAGGATGCTCTTAGGATGGGTCTTAAGCAATTTTCATAAATCCCCTTAATCCATATCATCTTTCCTAGGTCCATAAACTACGCTAATGGAATTTGATTTAGTCTTAAGTTAACCAAGTTTGATGCAAGAGCATCCCTGGTTCAAGAGCAATCTTGCATCAACAAAAAAAATTACATTTTCAGTTTGTTTGCAGTTTAGTTTGTTTCTTTTCATTTTCTAGTTCAGTTCAGGCAATTCAGTCAGTAGCAATTTTTGTATTTTGGTCCACATTCTACCGCAGTTGTATTTCTGATCTTGCAGAGCTGGACTTAGCATCTAGATTAATTCATCTACATCATATCCATAATTTAGAGCATTTGGATCAATTACCAGAAAGTTATCGCTATCAGAGGATCGATTGTTTTCTTAGAATAGAGCATCTTGACAGTATCAAACAATCAGCTAAAGGAGAAGCCTTATGGAACATTCCTCAACTTATGGAGCTTAATGACTCATCATTCAATGATCTCTAGTTCATGGCCAACCTTCCCTGAGATTCGTATATCATTCCATACATTTGTGGAGGTGTTCTACATGCTTAGGTCTAACCAATTCGTGTACACACATTATAGCTCTTCATTGGAGTTTGTGATCTTTCTTAGCTGATGCGTAGGAATCTTTTGTATCAGAGATGATATATAAGGATGTAATAGATCCCTAGGAAGGTAGATGAGAATAGTTAGACATAATTTCATGAGTTCGTAGTTTGGATTTGCGCGAAGGGACATCAAAGCTATATCTTGTGCATATTCTGATATTCTATAATCAGGCATGTGAGCCCTAATTATAAGCCCGCATGTTGCCGACCGATCTGTATTTCAATCTTATGATATACTGAATGACTAAATATGCATTTGTTCCATATTTTTGAGTTGTTTCTATTGTTTTTACTCTTGTTGCACGGTTTGGATAGTTCATTCTATGAACCCTCCTACTGTGACTACACCAAGTGGTATCAGAGTGAAAGTTTGAAACTTTGGGAGTGAATTGAGCAAAGTTGGCGAGGGAATTCCATAAGATCTATCTATGGATAGATCTCTAAATTGAGGCAGGTTACTTGTGTTGCAACTAATCACCGATTATGTGGCAGTCGTCACCTTGTAGCCCGAGCACCGAACTTGAGGTAGTTTGCACTTGATCCTAGGAAGAATGCCACCAAGGAGAGTTGTTGTTGTTGTCCAACAATGGCTGGTAGAATGGATGAGATGATGGAAATGATGAAAAGGAAAATAGACGAAGAGGATTGACACCTAGACCTAATGTTGAAAGTGATGATGAAGAAGATTTTCAATCTATTGAACAAATTGGTGAAACCCTAGGAGGTAAAGAAGAAGAAGAATTAGAACAAGTCAAAATGTTGTAAGCTATTTCAAAGATTGGAAAAAGACCTAAAGTTGATGTGCCAGACTATACTGGTAATTTGAACCCTAGAGAATTGATTGACTGGATAAATGACATGAAAGAATACTTTGACTATGAAGAAGTTAAAGACCCAGAAAAGGTGAAATTTGCAAAGACAAAGTTGAAAGGGCATGCTACTATATGGTGGAAAGAAGTTCAGTTGGATAGAAACAGAAGAGGAAAAGAAAAGATTACAAAGTGGGATAAGATGGTGATAAAATTGAAGAATCAGTTTATACCTGCTGACTATGAGTTAGATGTTGGGATAAGGTACTATTAACCTTGTCAATCCCAATATTGTATTTATTCCATTTATTATATGTAATTTGTAATTATCCATGAGGAGATGTACTAGTTTCACTGGCAAGGGTAATTTTGGAGTAACCAAAGGTAATTACGGAGTGACTTTTACTGTTCACAAATGTAAAAACTCAAAGTAAATGAGTGTACGTGCCACCTTGGGAGAATCTACTATTTTTAGCATGTATGATGCACATCATAATGTTTGGTGGGTGCATGTAAAGAATCTATGACAACTGCAAGTTGTCATAAGATTCTATGATTCTATGACGCATATGACGGATATGTTAGTTGTATATTTACTATATTTATCCCAAGGCTCCTATCTTGGAAACATACTCTTTTGTGGAATCTATGATGGTTAAGACACATCATAAGATGTTGTAAGAGGCTAGATTTAGTCTTAGGCACCCAACCTTTGCATGGCTATTTTTGGACAAGTGGAAGGTGTTTGTAAGATGGCATTTAATGTTTGCATGTTGAAGAATCTCATGAGAGAGATGGTGAACACCTAGGATGAGTTGGAAAACATTTATATAAGTATTTTCCATGTATTTGTTGCTGCAATACATATTTTAGGTACTCGAGTGTTGCCAGAATGCTGTCAGATTGAAGACTGAAGGAGAGATTGGTGGTGTTGTTGTATTGTAAATCATTTTTAGATTAATACAAACATTGGGCCTCTTTCCTATGTGGAGTTTTTTACCTGAAAGGGTTTTCTCCATGTTAAACATTGTGTCATGTGTTCAATTTTCTTATTTTTCATTTTTGTGAAGCATAGTTTTGTTTCTGTGTTACAATCTCCATTAAAAACATAAAATTAAAAATTGCACAAATTTGTATTGAATCAAATTTCCATTGAAGTAGTTTTTCTTTCATTTCTAACATTTGGTATCAGAGCCTCGCCAACTTTGACTCTTGGGTGGTAGTGTGGAATTTGTAGCTACAGTGGGAGATTTGGTTGTGTTTGTTTTGCAGATCTTGTGTTGATATTATGGCTGCATCCACCATTGTATTAACCTCTCGAATGGACATTGAGAAGTTCAGCAGAATGGGGTATGAGTTGTGGAAGCTAAAAATGGAAGATTTGTTGGAAGAAAGAAACCAATGGTTGGTTGTTCAAAAAGAGAAGAAACCTGATGATGTCTCTCCAGATAAGTGGGCAAAATTGGATAAGAAGGCACAGGGAACCATTCGTTTGTGTCTGTCAGATTATGTCCTATTGAATATCACAAAGGAAGAGACTGCACACAAGTTGTGGAAATGGTTGGGTGAGATCTATCAAGCCAAGTGTATGGTAAATAAACTTTACTTAAAAAGAAAATTGTTTTCCTTGAAAATGAAAGAGGGTGAGTCAGTTACAGAGCATTTAAATTCATTTAATTTGTTGATGAGTCAGCATGCTTTAGTAGATGCTAAGGTGGATGAGGAAGATAAATGTATCTTTCTTCTTTTTTCTTTACCTAAGTCTTGGGATAATGTTATCCTTGCTATCACTACTAACCTCATAGATCCAAAGTTGGATGCCCTTGTTGTAGTTTTACTGTCACAGGAACTGAGGAAGAAGAGTTCAGATAGTTTAAAGGATACTCTCAGTGTCAGGGGAAGGTCTAAGGAAAGGGGACCTAAAGGAGATCAGAAAGGGGCTAAGGACAAGTCCAAGGGCCAGTCTAAGACTCCTGGTAAAAACCAGAGTTAAGTGTTGGAACTATGATAAAAGGGGACATGTGAAAAAAGAGTGCAGAAACCCCAGAAAATAATTGGAGAGTGCTTTAGATAAGTCCTCAAATGTAGGTGAAGATGTTTTACTTTCTGCATTTAATGTTCTTTTTAATGATCACTGGTTGGTTGACTCAGGATGCTCATTTCATATGACCCTGCATAAGGAATGATTCTCCACATATGAAGAATATGATGGAGGTAATATCTACCTTGGTGACAACTCTTCATATCTGATTGTCGGGAAAGGAAAGGTATTGTTGTGTTTCAGTGATGGGAGGATTAAAGCCCTCCCTAGTGTTTTTCATGTTCCTGGATTAGCTAGAAATCTAATTTTAGTTTTAAAGTTGAATGATTTGGGAATGCATGTGACATTTGACAAGCATGGCTGTAGATTGGTGAGAGGGAACTTGGTGGTAGTGAAAGGGAAGAGATTCACGAAATTGTTTAAGCTTGAAGCCACTATAGTTTGTATTGTATCTTATGTTTCTGAGGCTTCTAAAAACACTTGTTTGTTGTGGAACCATAGATTAGGCCACACAAGCAATAATGTATTAAAAACTATTAAGAATAAAGAATTGTTTGACAGTTTCTCTTATTCTGGTGAGCACTTTGATTTCTATGAGCATTGTGTGTTTGATAAACAAAAGAGAAAATTATTTCCTTCAAGAAGCAATAGAGCAAAAGAGAAATTAGAAATTGTTCATACGGATGTGTTTGGGCCTATGGATAATGAATCTATTGGAAAATCTTGTTATTTTTTTATCTTCATTAATGATGTATCTAGATTTACATGGATTTATTTTATGAAGCACAAATCTGAAGTTTTCACTAAGTTTAAGGATTTTAAAGTCTTAGTTGAAAACCAATCCGGATTGAAGATAAAAATATTAAGATCTAATAATGGAGGTCAATATTGCTCTAAGGAATTTGATGAGTTTTGCAAGCATGCAGGTATTATCAGACAAAAAACAATTCCGTATACACCATAGAAGAATGGTGTTGCAGAAAGGATGAACCAAACAATCATGGAAAGAGCCAGAAGTATGATGAATGATGCACAATTGGATAAATGTTTTTAGGCAGAGGCTATGTGTACTGCTTGCTACTTGATTAACAAATCTCCTTGTAAGGCCCTTGATTCGACACCTTATGAAGTGTGGATAGGTAAGAAACCTTCTATTTCACATTTAAGAGTTTTTAGCTGTGAGGTTTTTATTTATGTGCCTAAGGAAAAGTGATCTAAGTTGGATCCAAAGGTTGAAAAGTGTACATTGATTGGATATGGTGATAATGTCAAAGGTTATAAGCTTTGGAATCCACTAACCCACAAGATTATCTTTTCTAGAGATGTTATTTTCAGGGAACTTAGAGCTATTTCTAAACCCGAGCAGCCAAAAGAAAAAGAAGAAAAGGTAAAGAGAGTGCACTTTGAGTTAGAGCAGTAAGATACACCTCAAGAAGAACAAAATGATGGATTGGGGGTGAAGAAGAAGAAGAAGAAGATTCGAGTACTTTTGATGAAGATGAATATGTTGTGATAGAAGAAGTTGGTGCAGATGATCATGTAGAAGAACGAGTAGAGTCTCTTACTCCACCCTTAAGGAGATCCACAAGACAACAAAATCTAGTTGACAGGTATAGCCCACCAGATTTATGTTGTGTATATGCTTTATTGAGTACTAATGATGAATCTAGATCCTACAAGGAAGCTATTTCTGCAGATGATAGTGAGTCTTCGCAATTATTCATGCAAGAGGAGATGATGGCATTAGACTCTTGTAACACTTGGGATCTTGTTTGTTTTCCCAAATGAAGAAAGGCCATAGGATGTAAGTGGGTCTTCAAAAAGAAGTTTGGAGCAGACAGGTCATTGGAAAAGTACAAGGCTAGACTGGTAGCCAAGGGCTACTCCTAGAGAGAGGGAGTTGATTTTGGTGAGTATACTCTCTTGTTGCTAAATTGACTTCTATTAGATTTCTCTTATCCATTGCTACAACTTATGATTGGGAAATTGAACAAATGGATGTTAAGACTGCGTTCTTTCATGGAGATATTGAAGAAGAAATTTATATGCAACAACCTACAAGTTTTGAGGTAAAATAAAAACAACATTGGGTTCGCATGTTAAAGAGGTCTCTCTATGGTTTAAAATAGTCCCCTAGAATGTGGTATCAAAAGTTTGATTCATTTGTGTTGAAATTGGGTTTTGTTAGAAGTGAGGAGGATCATTGTGTTTACATTCATTGTGTTGATGATTCTATACTAGTTATTGCTTTGTATGTTGATGACATGTTATTTTTCAGTAATACTAAGGGTATGATCAGTGAGCTTAAATCCCAACTTTTAGGTGCATTTGATATGAAGGATCTTGGAGCTGCCAGGTATATTTTGGGAATGGAGATTAGAAGAGACATAGTTAACTGAAAGCTTTGGTTGTCACAAAGTAAGTATGTGAATACTATTTTGCAGAGGTTTAGTTTGTAGGACTGTAACCCAGTTAGAGTTCCTTTACCCATTGGTACTAAGCTTTCATTAGATATGTGTCCAAAGATTGAGGATGATCTTGAGGATATGTCTAATGTGCCATATACTAGTGCTGTAGGGAGTTTGATGTATGCAATGGTTTGTACTAGACCAGATATTTCCCAAGCAGTGGGAGTTTTGAGCAGATTAATGTCTAACCTTGGTGGATAGCATTGGAATTATGTGAAGAGGGTGTTTAAGTATCTTGCAGGTACTCCTGATTATTGTTTGGTTTATTCAGGTACTGATAGTGCTAACAAATCTTTTGACATACAGGGTTTTTTTGATGTAGATTGGGCAGGTGACTTGGATAGTCGAAGGTCCACTAGTGGCTATGTGTTTACTCTGTTTGGAGGTGTAGTGAGTTGGATGAGTAAGAGGCAGCCCATAGTTGCTTTGTCCACCACAGAAGCAGGGTATATGGTTGCAACTCATGTCTCTAAGGAGGTAGTTTTGTTGAGAAGATTGTGTACAAGTATTGGATTTGATTGCAGGATCATTTAGATTGGTTGTGATAGCCAGAGTGCTATTTGTTTGGCCAAGAATCCCATGTATCATGCTCAAACTAAGCATGTTGATGTTCAGTATCACTTTGTTTGAGAGCTAGTTGCAAATAGAGAGATTGAGATGAAGATAGACACTCAAGAGAATGTTGTAGATTCATTGGCCAAACTTGTGATCACAAAGAAGTTCGTGTGGTGCAGAGAGGCCATGGGCCTTATTTCTGGTGCCTGATTATTTTTCATTTGATTTCCTATGGATTGATATACAATATATACTGTCAAGTGGGAGAATGTTGCGATAAGGTGCCATTAACCTTGTAAATCCCAATATTGTATTTATTCTATTTATTATATGTAATTTGTAATTATGCATGAGGAGATGTACTAGTTTCACTGGCAAGGGTAATTTCAGAGTAACCAGACATAATTACGGAGTGACTTTTATTGCTGGCAAATGTAAAAACTCAAAGTAAATGAGTGTAGGTGTCACCTTGGGAGAATCTACTATTTTTAGCATGCATGACAAATGTCATAATGTTTGGTGGGTGCATGTAAAGAATCTATGACAGCTGTAAGTTATCATAAGATTCTATGATTCTATGACACATATGATTGATATGTTAGTTGTATATTTGCTATATTTATGCCAAGGTTCCTATCTTGGAAATATACTCTTTTGTGGAATCTATGATGGTTATGACATGTCATAAGATGCTGTAAGAGGCCAGATTTAGTCTTCGGCACCCAACCTTTGCATGGTTGTTTTTAGACAAGTGGAAGGTGCTTGTAGGATGGAATTTACTATTTCCATGTTGGGGAATCTCATGAGAGAGATGGTGAACACCTAGGATGAATTGGAGAACATTTCTATAAGTGTTTTCCATGTATTTGTTGCTGCAATACATATTTTAGGTACTCAGGTGTTGCCGGGATGCTGTCAGATTGAAGACTAAAGGAGAGATTGGTGGTGTTGTTGTATTGTAAATCATTTTCAGATTAATACAAACATTGGGCCTCTTTCTTGTGTGGAGTTTTTTACTTGAAAGGGTTTTCTGCATGTTAAACATTGTGTCATGTGTTCAATTTTCTGATTTTGCATTTCTGTGAAGCATAGTTTTGTTTCTGTGTTACAATCTCCATTACTAACAAATAGTTAAAGACTGTAGAAATTTATATTGAATCAGATTTCCATTGAAGTAGTGTTTCTTTCATTTCTAACATTGGAGCTATTGAAAAGATTATAGAACCTAAGGTAAAAGGAGAAATTTGTGAAGGAGTATACCAAAGAATTTCATAAGATGATTATAAGGACAAGACATATGAAGAAAGCAAGAAGAAAGTGGCTAGATACATTAATGGACTGAAATTGAACATTCAAGAAGAACTAAGTCTAGTGAGGATGACATCTTTTGAAGAGGCATATCAGTTTGCCCTGAAAGTTGAAGAAAAGTTGAATATGAGACATGATCAGAGACAAAGAGGCAGATGAGATATATTTTGGAGAGGAAGAATATTTTCTAGAGGAGACAGATTACATCCGAAGTAGAACAAGTTTGATAACACATTCAAGAAGGAGGGCAGATATAATAGTGCATATCTGAGAGATGACATAAACTTTTATCAGAGAGGAAACCCTAGTGCATATCAAAATGTGGGATACATAAGAGAAGGAAGATGATTTGATAAGAGAACATTTAGAGGCACTTGTTTCAAGTGTGGAGGTGAAGGACATAAAGCATTTAAATGTAATCAAGGGAGTACAAGCAAGAGAACAAAGAACAGTGGAAGAGAAGCTTATGTTGAAGAAGAACCTATTGGATCACCTAGTTTAGTTGGTAAACCTGAGAAAGGAGAATCACTTGTAATGAGGAGAGTGCTAATTCAAATAGAGACAAATGAGGAACCATTGTAGAGGAAGAGTTTGTTCATAACTAGATGCAAATCCAGAGGTAAATGTTGTCAAGTTGTAATTGATAGTGGTAGTTCAGATAACTTAGTTTCAGAGGAGATGGTGACTAAGCTAAAGTTAGAAATATTGAAACACACTAAGCCCTATTAGATAGCATGGATTTAGTATGATTATAAGGTACTAGTGAGTGAACAATGTTTGGTGAAATTTCATATTGGATCATATCATGATGAAGTCTTGTGTGATATTATGCCTATGGATGTACGTCATATCTTGTTGGGTAGACCTTGGCAGCATGATAGAAAAGTTGTACATTATGGGAGAAAGAATACATACACTATAACATCAAATGGAAAGAGAATTACTTTGATTCCTTTGGAGGTTGATCCTAAGAGTGAAGTATGTGGGAATGCTAGAATCTGTTTGGTAGATGGAAGAAAATTTTTGGATGGTTTGAGACATGAGAATATGTTTTCTCTTTTGATTCCTAAGAAGCCTGAAACATTGAAGAAGGAGACTGAAGAATCACAACCAGAGGAGATAAGAGAGTTACTGACAAAGTATGAAGACATCATATCAGACAATGTACTTGAAGGATTGTCACCAATCAGGAGTATTAGTCATCACACAGATCTTATACCGAGAGCTAGTTTGCCTAATAAAGCAACACATAGAATGACAGTGGTAGAGAATGAATAATTGATAAGACAAATACAAGAATTGTTGAGGAAAGGTTTGATCAGATAAAGTTTGAGTCCTTGTGTAGTACCTACAGTGTTAGTACAAAAGAAAGATGGAGAATGGAGAATGTGTATAGACTCTAGAGCAATCAACAAGATCAAAGTTAAGTATAGACTTTCTCTACCTAGGATGGATGATATCATGGATTGTTTGAGTGGAGAAAGATATTTCACAAAGATAGATTTGAAGAGTGGATACCATTAGATCAAAATTAGAGAAGGAGATGAATGGAAGATTCCTTTTAAGATAAATGAAGGATTGTATGAGTGGTTAGTGATGCCTTTGGGATTGACAAATGCACTGAGTACTTTCATGAGATTGATGAATGAAGCCTTGAAGAAATTCTTGGGTAAGTTTGTTATTAGGTATTTAGATGACATTCTGATATTCAGTAAGACAAAAGAAGAACATTTGTGGCATATTAGACAAGTTTTGCAGAGGTTGAGGGAGGAGAAATTGTTGATAAACATCAAGAAGTGTAGTTTGATGAAGGAAGAATTGGTATATTTAGGACTTGTGATTTCTGCGGAAGGATTCAAGATGGACCCTGAGAAAGTAAGAGTAATTGTTGAATGGCCTACACCAGAGAGCATTGGAGAGGTTAGATCATTTAATGGATTAGCTAGTTTCTACAAGAAGTTCATCAGAAATTTTAGTTCAATTTGCAACCCTATGATAGAGACAATGAGAGGTGACAGAAAAGATTTTAAGTGGACAACAGGAGTGAATAAAAGTTTTGAATTGTTGAAGCACAAGGTGATAGAACAACCTATTTTAGCATTGCCGAATTTCAATAAGGTATTTCAAGTAGATTGTGATGCAAGTGGAAATGCAATTGGAGTAGTGTTAATTGAAGAAGGAAGACCTGTAGCATATATCAGTGAGAAGTTAAATGATGCAAGAAGAAGATATTCAGTCTATGATCAAGAGTTCTATGCTATAATTCAATCCTTGAAGAAGTGGAGACATTATTTGTTGCATAAGGAATTTGTGTTGTATACAGATCATCAAGCCTTGCAGTATTTGAATAGTCAAGGAAAGCTGAATCAGAGACACATGAGGTGGGTCAATTTCATGTAGAGTTATACATCTATATTAAAGCATAGGAGTGGAAAATAAAACAAAGTTGCTGATGCATTGAGTAGGAGAAGGAACTTGTTGACATAGATGAGAGTTGAAGTGTTGGGATTTGATGAATTGAAGCATATGTATGAGGGAGACACTGATTTTGCAGAACCATGGAAAGCATGTAAGCAACCTATTGTGACAGATAGGAGTAAGTGGTTGGATTATTTCATTCAAGAAGATATGTTGTTAAGAGGAAATCAGTTGTGCATACCTAGAAGTTCAATGAGAGATAATTTGATCAAGGAGAAACATAGTGGTGGATTGGTAGGACATTTTGGCATTAACAAGATAGTGGCATTGGTGAATGAAAATTACTTTTGGCCTCAGATACATAAGGATGTTAGGAAATTTGTGCAAAATTGTAGAGTTTGTCAAATTGCAAAAGGGAGTAGTCAGAATACTGGATTATATAAACATTTGACAGTATCGAAGAGACCTTGGGAAGATATAAGTATGGATTTTGTAATGGGATTACCTAAGACACAAAGAGGACATGATTCTATATTTGTAGTAGTAGATAGATTTTCAAGGATGGCACATTTCATACCATGTAAGAAGACAACTGATGTAGTGCATGTAGCAGACCTATTTTTCAAGAAGATTGTGAGATTGCATGGATTACCTAAGAGCATAATTTCAGACAGAGATGCTAGATTTCTTGGATATTTTTTGAAGACACTTTGGGAGAAGATAAAGAAAGATTTGAAGTTCAGTTCAACATTTCATCCACAGACAGATGGACAGATAGAAGTAGTGAATTTAGGAGTTTGGGAAACTTGTTGAGATGTTTGGTTGGAGAAAAGGTAGTAATTTGGGACTTGATTCTTTCACAAGAAGAATTTGCATACAATAATTCAGTAAATAGGAGTACCAGAAGAACACCTTTTGAGATTGTTACTAGACTGAATCCTAGAGGAGTGACAAAATTGAGAGATATGGGTATGATAGAAAAGAGAAGTACAGAAGCAACAGAATTTGCAGGACATATGGAGACAATGCATAATCAAGTGAAGAAGCATTTGGAAGATATGAATAGAAAATATAAGGAGCAAGAAGATGAGAAGAGAAGACATAAGGAATTTGAAGTTGGAGATGAAGTGATGGTGTACTTGAGAAAAGAAAGATTTCCAGTTGGGACATATAACAAGTTGAAGATGAAGAAGTTTGGACCTTGTAGGATACTCAGAAACTTTGATTTAGGAAATGCTTATGAAGTGGAGCTACCAGAGACATTGGGCATATCACCTATTTTCAATATTGCATACCTATACTAGTATCATGAAGCAAAGTTTAGTGATAGCATGATAGAGGACTTGAAGAAGCAGTTACCACAACAAGCACTAAAGTAGATTGAAGAAAGTTTAGACAACAGAGTTGGACGCAGCACCAGAGGAAGACAATACAAAGAATACCTTGTGAAGTGGAAAGGTAGACTGAAAGAAGATTCATCATGGATTTCTTGGGCTAAGGTGGACCATCTTGGTTTTCCTCTAGCCCCAGCAAAGTGAGGGACTCATTTTTTCAATAACCCCAGATGTATGATGCAGGAGCATCCCTGGTTCAAG
The DNA here is from genome assembly GCA_027924645.1 of Cunninghamia lanceolata. Classification (NCBI taxonomy): domain Eukaryota; kingdom Viridiplantae; phylum Streptophyta; class Pinopsida; order Cupressales; family Cupressaceae; genus Cunninghamia; species Cunninghamia lanceolata. The sequence continues at coordinate 1,944,385 of BSBN01000677.1, read as the reverse complement.
AGTAATCTTGTATCAACCAAAAACATTTACATTCTAGGTTGTTTGTAGTTTAGTTTGTTTCTTTTTATTTTCCAGTTCAGTTCAGGCAATTCAGTCAGTAGTAGTTTTTATATTTTGGTTCGCATTCTACCATAGTTGCATTTCTGATCTTGCGGAGTTGGACTTAGCATCTAGATTCATTCATCTACATCATATCTAGAATTCAGAGCATTTTAATTAGTTATCAAAAAGTTATTGCTATTAGAAGATCGACTATTTTCTTAGAATAGAGCATCCTGATAGTCTCAAACAATCATCTAAAGGAGAAGCCTTATGGAGTATTCCTTGACTTATGGAGCCTAATGACTCATCGTTCAATGATCTTTGGTTCGTGGGCAACCTTTCTCGAGATACGCACATCATTCCTTACATTTGCAGAGGTGATCTAGATTCTTAAGTTTGACCTGTCCGTGTACATGTGCTACAACTCTACATTGGAGTTTGTGATCTTTCTTGGCCGACGTGGAGGAATCGTTTGTACTAGAGATGATATATAAGGATGTAATAGATCTCTAGGAAGGCAAATAAGAATAGTTAGACATATATTCATAAGTTCATAGTTTGGATTTGCGCGAAGGGACCTCAAAGCTATATCTTGTACATATTCTAATATTCTATAATCAGGCATGTGATCCCTAATTGTAAGCCCGCATGTTACCGACTGATCTGTATTTGAATCCTATGATATACTAAATGAATGAATCTACATTTGTTCCATATTTTTGAGTTGTTTCCATTGTGTTTACTATTGTTGCATGGTCTGTACAGTTCGTTCTATCAACCCTCCTACCATCATTGCACCAAAGTTTAATATATTTATCTTTTTAAATAGGTTTGTAAAAACTTCAAGCATCTAACATTATACAAAATTGATTAAACGTGCATGATCAATTTTCAACTATTAATAGTGGCTTAAGGGGATTAATGCGTAGATTTCAAGTTGTAGGTCATAGATATATCCTCTTCGATCATCCCTTGTAAAAGAGTAGATTTCAAGGGGATTAGTGCTATTATTGGTGATTTCAGGGGATTCTATGATCATCCCTTGACAATGACAAGTGGTTTGTCTACCTTTGAAAAATAAATAATTGTTAATGTGATGTGAAATTATCTAGTTTTGTAGGGCCACATTTTGATGAACTATTGTTGTAGGTTAAATATTGGTTGTAGGGCCACATTTTAAAATATAAAATTTCACATTTATCCTATTACTATCAATGAAATACCATTTTATGAATTCATTTGAACTATTGAGACTTTAGGGTTTTGTTTCAATTTATTTTAGGGTTTTCTTTTAGTGTGTAGGGTAATTATTTATAGGTTTCAATTCAATTTAGGGTTTTTTTTTTATGTGTAGGGTAATTGATTTTAGGTTTCAATTTGAAGTTTAGGGTTTTTTTTGTGTGTAGCATAATTGTTTTAAGTTTATGTGCCCTTGACATACTATGACATGCCTTAGTATAAGTAAATCATATAGAAATCAAATATATATACATATATATATATATATATATATATATATATATATATATATATATATATATATATATATATATATATATATATATATATCATAATCCTATATAAATATTGACAGTTTTTCCAAAATCTCCCCTTTCATATGATACAATCTTTCTAAATTTTTGATTGTATTTTACAGCAAAAACATCTAAATACAGAAATAAAAAACCTAATTTATACCATAATATATGAAAAAAAGCTTAGAAATTCAAATTACAAATTGAAACATTGAAGAAAAAGGGACAAAATCCACTCATTGGAGTTTTAGGTGGATGGAAATGCTACTTTTGCACTCATGATCCCATTCTCAACCTGTGCATGTCATTGTGAAATGAGGTCATAGGTGTCTCCTAAAAAAATTAATACTTCTCCAAAATAGGATCCTATTTCTAGGTTTGCTGTTTGGGATCCCACTACGTAACAGGATCCTGTCCTAGATTTTAGGCTCGGGATCCCAATCCATAAAGGGATCCGATTTTATACAAAATGGGATCTCATTTTTCTTTGCTCAATTTTAGGATTTTAATGAAGTTTGAAACTTCAACCTTAAGTGGACACAACTTGTTGCATTTACCCTTATCTAGAGAGCAAAGTGATTCCTTTTTTGAAATAAGGGCAATAAAGGTGTTGTTGACTTCCCTAAAAATATTTCCTTAGTTCCAGGAGGCCTCAATGGTCTCCACTAGATCTTGTCCCACCGTTTCCCAACATCTTTGGAAGAAGCTCATTGGAAAACCATATGGCCTAGGAGAGTTGTCAGGGTGCAACTGAAATAGAGCCTCCTTTATCTCTTTGGGAGAAAAACTTGTATTCAACATTCTATTATGATCCTCTATGACTAGAGAAGGGATGTGTCTGAGCAAATCTTGCTAAGCCAATAGATAAGACCCTTCCAAGTTATTGAGAATGTTGCTAAAAAAATTTACTATCTCCTTTGAAATGGCTTCTGGTTCTTCCAATGTTGAGCCATTTGTTAGTTTGATCAAGGAGATTTTGTTCATATCCCTTCTTTTCTCTGTTACACTATGGAAGTATTTAATGTTTTCATCCCCATCATTTATCCAAGTCTCTCAAGATTTTTACCTCCAAAAAATTTCTTCTTTGGCAAGAATTTATTCATAATGAAGCAACAATTCTTCTTCTTTGGTATAGCTAGTATTATCCATACTTTTCTTTACAATCTCTTTCCCCAACAACTGCGGGTCTTCTTCAATCATTTTCTTGGTTTGAAAAATATTCTTAAAATGATGTATGTTACACAATTTAATCTTTTCTTTCAATAATTTCATTTTCATGATAAAACAAAACATTTTAGATTCTTTGGGATTTTCCTCTTCCCACCAACCTTTCACTAGTATGAAGAAATCTAGATCTTTCATCCACATTTTTTTGAATGAAGGGGCTTCTTATTGGTCTCCTTTCACCAAGAATCTCCATCTTGATTAGGTAATGGTCTAACCGAGAACATGAAATAATTGACCCTTCAAAATCAAAAGGAAAAGAACCCTGGTCTCTAGAGAAGAAAACCCTATCAAGTTTTTTTACAATATGATTAAAACCTAACCTCTGATTAGTCCAAATGTAGCTTCCATTAGATAGATTGATGTTCATTAAATGATTTTTCTCCACCTAGTCCTGAAGATCCTTCTGGGATTGATTATCTCCTCTAAGACCCCCTTTTTTGTCACTACTATGGATAATGGCATGTTAAAATCTTCCCCAATTATGTGACACTGGTCAAAATAATAGTTTATAAAAAATTTTACTTGCACTAACAATTCTCTCTTTTTAGTGTGTGAGTTTGGCCCATACACATTCACTAGACCAAACTCTAAATTTGTAGAAAAACTTCTGACTCTACAACCAATCCAATTAGTTCCCTCCTCCAATAATTTGTCTATGCTAACTAGTTTTGGTCTCCAAAAAATAGCAAGACCTCCCAAAGCTCCAGTTGCTTGACCTGCCATCACTTGTCATGTTCCTAATTTCCTCTTGATGTGATCCATGTAAGCGTTGGTCATCTTGGATTCTTGGATTAAAAGGATGTCTTCTTTTGAAAGATCCATTCTGCACTTGACCAAGCACTGCTTGTTAGGGGAATTTTTTTGAAGGCACAAGATAACTGAGAGGGGTGACTAAACTAGTATGAAGAAATCTAGATCTTTCATCCACATTTTTTTGAATGAAGGGGCTTCTTATTGGTCTCCTTTCACCAAGAATCTCCATCTTGACCAGGTAATGGTCTAACTGAGAACATGGGATAATTGACCCTTCAAAATCAAAAGGAAAAGAACCCTGGTCTCTAGAGAAGAAAACCCTATCAAGTTTTTTTACAATATGATTAAAACCTAACCTCTGATTAGTCCAAGTGTAGCTTCCATTAGACAGATTGATGTTCATTAAATGATTTTTCTCCACCTAGTCCTGAAGATCCTTCTGGGATTGATTATCTCCTCTAAGACCCCCTCTTTTGTCACTACTATGGAGAATGGCATGTTAAAATCTTCCCCAATTATGTGACATTGGTCAAAATAATAGCTTATAAAAAATTTTACTTGCACTAATAATTCTCTCTTTTTAGTGTGTGAGTTTGGCCCATACACATTCACTAGACCAAACTCTAAATTTGTAGAAAAACTTCTGACTCTACAACCAATCCAATTAGTTCCCTCCTCCAATAATTTGTCTATGCTAACTAATTTTGGTCTCCAAAAAATAGCAAGACCTCCCAAAGCTCCAGTTGCTTGAACCGCCATCACTTGTCATGTTCCTAATTTCCTCTTGACGTGATTCATGTAAGCGTTGGTCATCTTGGATTCTTGGATTAAAAAGATGTCTTCTTTTGAAAGATCCATTCTGCACTTGACCAAGTGCTGCTTGTTAGGGGAATTTTTTTCAAGGCACAAGATAACTGAGAGGGGTGACTAAATTAGCTGTATCAAAAAAATAAAAATCTCTTAAACAAAATCACATTTACATTCACTTACTTTAACCCCTTAATCTATTATGAAGATTAAATGTGAAATACAAAATCAAAAATCAAACACATCAACACCATACACACAGGAACACTAGATTTTTACGTGGTAAACCCTAAAAGGGGAAAACCATGGTGAGTGTTAGTTCACAATATAATTTAGTAACTGTTACCATTTTTTGACCCCAGCTCAAAAAATTGGCTGAGAAGATTTATCGTTTATCATTTTTGAATGTGGTTTGATTTATTTCTATTATGTGTTAGTTGCATAGGCGTTATAGCAAGTGTTGTTCAATTGTTAAGATGCACAAAAGAAAAGTTTCAGATAATTCATTGCATTATGGAGTAGTAAAAGAGATAAGTATTCATTCACTATAGTGATTGTTCATTTACAATTTTGAATACATAAAAGAATAAACATTGCATTGAAGGAAACTATGACATATTAGATATCCCACACAAGCCATGGGTTATAGGTGAACTCATGCAACTACAAGTAAAACACTATGCATCTAATGAAGAAGAGGGAAAGACATAGCCATCATTGCCTTTGGGTTGATTTTCGTAGAAGCCTCCAGTTCCCGCTCTTGACCTCAACATGTACCTAAAAGAATTGTGGGAAGGCCCCGTTAGAAGCTCTGGTTATGAAAATACTTCATCAATCAAGAGAGACATAATATTTCAGTTGTAATGCATTAATCAGATAAAAATTTCCATATATAGAAGGAATTGAAGAAAAGAAAACATAAGAGCATCATTGTTTTATTCTAATCTATTTGTTTCATGTGCAGGTATAGGGTAAGTCATGTAGTTGATTGAAGACATTCAGCATGTGGTATCAAGTGGGCTCCCACAACAGTTGAGCCTAGCATGCTGTCGTCCCTTGTTCTTAAAAGGGATGAACATAAAAAGAAAAATCATTGTTCACATTCTCATGACAAGCTGAAGGAATAACAAAGAATCATATGCCTTAGTTCCATTTCAGAACATAGCCATGATTACAGTTCAAGGAATGAAATGCAACCATGAAAATGAGCTGAGTTGAGAAAGAAGGACTGCATTTAATTCATATGGCAGCTATCATCATCACTTCAGTTTGCATTAGAAAGTGACATTCAGAGGTATTTTCATTTGAATATCTTTCATAGTATTTTTATGCATCAAAAAAGAATGAAGATATTAAGACACATTACATTAGTCGAATGTCCAAAAGTTGCCAATGAATATAGGAAACACATATCACAAGTATGCTTCAGTGATAAAGGTATCTAAATGTTCATAAGCATCATGAGTGTGGGATGACAAACTAGCATAAATGTACAAAATGGAAGCCACAAGAAAGCATAAGGAGCAATCTCAAATGAGGACAACAAAGACCTAGCTCAAAGATAGCTCATAGGCTATGTGTGCAGGCATAAGAATAAGAGTAGTAATGTATGTATGATTATCAGTTGCTACAGCTGGAAGTATATGCCTCATAAATAAGGAATCTCAAATACATTAAGGATATAGAACAGATACACAAGTGACAACCATACATGATAGCAAAAGATACTCACTCATTTTAGTTTGTTGCTATCAAAGAAGCACAACATTTAATACTAGCACATAAGGTGTGTGCATTATTGGCTTTGACATCCATGGGTCAATGGATGCAAATCATGAAAAGACACAAATGGATGATACAGGTGTCATCAAAATGAGAAGCTGTAATACCATGATCAAAACGAGAAGGAGATATATGTTACAATAATGCTTCTGAATCATACAGGTTAATTATCCATTGTCCATGCAATATGGTTTTTGACTGGTACAGTGAAGGAAAGGAGAATGTCATTGAAATATAAGAAATCCTAAATGCACAGAAATGAAATAAAGACATAGTTTTCTAGCTTTTGTGAAGATCATATGTTATAGTTATTATTTATATCGTGCACAGGTAAAAGACTTCATGTCTTTTCTTCTATTCTATAGTTACAGTCAAATGGAAATAATTGATGCAAAAAGGGAAAGTGTCTTTTTAGTAATTAACAGTCCTGAAACAATAAAATGATCAAGGTTTAAAACTGTCAAAGGAGATGTAGCTATGTCTGAATTTGTTATGTGTTGAAAAGGAATCTACAAAGCTTCATATGTACAACAATGGTATGGATAGCTAGAATTAATCACTATGCCCAGAAATGATCAAAACATAGTCATTTGAGGAGCTACAGTTTCAAAAGGGAACATTACCAGACCATAGAAAGCAATTTTTGTGTCTAAAATTTGAAACCCTTACTTCAGTTTTGAAATACCAATGTCTTATTTCATGCACAGAAGTGAAAAGAAGAGATAAGTATAAGTATAGAGATGTGTTTATGCCATGGCCACGATAGATAATGGGTTTTCCAAGATACCCAACATGTAACTACATTTAAATGAAACCCAAGTTGTTAGTTTTTCAAGAGTCTTCTTTCTCCTTGCAAGATATAGTCAAATGAAAGAAGTATGGAATGTCTGTATGCATAACCATGAGGAAGAAAGAGTTCCTGTGTAATATGGAGAAACCCTCATTTCACAGTCAAGGAAACTTCACATATTTCATATCAAATGATAGAGAGCAAGCCACATAATGCATTCAGTACCATGGCCATGACATACATGAAGATATTTTGAGATACCCAGCTAGAAAATATGAAACCCTCATTTTAGTTTATTCATACAGAAGTAAGAAGAAGCCACAATAGAGAAGGGGAAGGGGTACTCATATTATAATCATAGAAGAGAAAGCTAGTATAGCCGTGACCTCTTTTGAGGTTTCTCATCATTCTTGCCACATTTACAGAGTTCAACACAAAAATGGCAAATAAATAGATGTGAAACAATGCAACTGAAGAGAGAGCAACTATGCCCGTGGCCATTTAAGAAGGAAATGCCACTAAGGTAAAGTCAAAATGACATTTTTAGCTTTAGATACATACTCACCAGGTTCGGCCTATTATTTTGACTTGAGAAATATGAAATTTTTGACCAACAGAACCATTGGATGCAAGGAAAACCAGAGTGTCTTCAAACCCTAAGTCGGTGGCCACAGAGTTGCAGAGAAAATCAACAGCAAAAGACAAATGAAATGAGATAGATTTTAGGGTTTGTGTTATTGGTTTTGTTCGACAGTGTTTTCTCATTTTTTACTTTACAAAGCAATATAATTACATTATCCAAATAGCATCGTGGTCAACACATGCAAATCAACATTCCCTAGTAATCATTGAAAGGAGAGGCTAATAACATTCTTATTTGGTTTGATTTTATAAAGTTGAAAGGTGGGCAACATCATAAAAGAATAAGGTTTATACCTTTTAAAACATGTCAAAACCTTTATTTGCAATATGGTCGACTCGTAGTGGAATCCAAGTGCCTTGTGATTATGCATGTGGTCGAGAGTCTTTGACCTCTCACTTGATGCATTTAACAATTATTCTATTCCTTTCATATGCATAATGTCAAAGTAGAGAACCAATGGAGATGTGGAAAGCATACACGAGTAATGGCATGGTGAAAGGGGTAAATTTTGACATGTGGCACATGTATAGGCAGTGAGGTGGCATTCTTCAAGGCCTGAAGGCAGCGGTGAGTTAGCATAATTGATACATGGACATGTATTTGTGGCCTTTAAGGCTCTCACATTTTTGCAAATATATCTAATAATTCCATCATCTTTTATGATTCTTATAGAAAATCATTTGTGATGCCTTGTAAAATATCTTGGCAAAATTATGAGCCACATATTGTTTTTTTTTGCAAAAACATATCAAATGGAGATATAAAATAAATTCCCATAGCATTGTAAAGTTAGTTTTAAAGCAATCATTAACAAATTGCTTTTAAAACTTAACTATTTTTAGGCAATTTATAGACTAATAAAACAAGTCAGATATTCCATTTTGATTTGTTTTATTTAGAGCCATATAAGACAAACTTTGGAGCTTTCATGAGTAGAGAAAAGCAGTTTTATGGTGGGACCACATAAGGGGGATAGTTTTGCAGCTTTATTTTCTAGATTGGTGGTAGATTTAGAGATTTATTTTTGGCTTTCATGAGTAGCTCGAAAATGGACTTGGAGTCTATTTTTAGGAGCTTTTTCAGCTTTCTTCAGAGGAGAACTTTTTGAGGCATATATAGGAGAAAAACTTAGTTTTTTCTCAGTCAGTTAGCATCAGTTTCTTCTCTCTTGCAGAGTTGTATATAGTAGTTGGCTCACATATTTCATTTTTTATGCATTCTATTCCTTTCAGTTCTAATAGCAAATCTTCTTGTTTTACATATATTTTTACAGTCTTGGTTTGATGTCATATTGTGACTATTCTAGTGCTTTATTTTGTCTCAAGATTGTTAAAATTTGGTTTCTTCCTGGTTGCAATTTGTGTTTAATATCAAAGCTTGTTGCAAATTACTTAAGGAATAACTATCAATGAAGTTGAGAAGATAAATGTTAGAGGATCTGCCTATGAATGATAGAACTTCATTTAGTTTTAGATTCTAGAATTAGTTTGTACTTCAGTTACATCTTTCTATCCCTTTTCCACTCAAGTCATAGTTTAGAAATTATAAGAGAACCAACTCACTCTAGAGATTTTTTCTCATGAAAGGAGACCCACATCTAAGAATGATTCCATGTTTCAACAAGTAGTTAAGCTTTTCGCATAGCTTAACAAGGGTGCATACTTGAATTGAAAACAATAACAATACCAAATAACAAAAAAGGCTCACTGCCCTTAAGGACTCACTGTCCATAAAAGGATGCTCACCACATTTAGGCTCACTACCAAAGGGTGGCTCACTACCAAGGGGTGGCTCACTGCCAAGAGGGGTGGCTCACTTCCATGAACTATGATGATAACATCTACAATATGCTTGAGTTCACTTCCATTGAAGCACAATACCTATAACCTTCGCTGCCTTACAACACAAACACTTTCATCTTCACATCTTCACACCTTCACTCACTACACATGGATTTACTACATTTATTTATAGTAATCATCGACCTTAGAACATACATCAAGGTTGGCAATACAATCTACAACCTTTGGAACAGTCTCCAAGGTTAGAAAACATACATAATTCAAATTAGGTCTGGACCTAAACAATCTTGTGAAACACACAAATCAAGGGAGACCACTTCACAACTTAGATCAGATAAAAATACATCTTCACAATCTTCTACACACTTCCACAATCCATGAAGCACCTCTGCAACTAGTGTTAAGAACCAAGTCAGCCAAAACTGGTGTAAATACCAAGAGCACTTAGGCACATGCTTCCATGAACACAAGCATGACTTGTGAACTAGGTACATCACTTCATCACAATCTAGAGACATCCATGAGGAACCTTTAGTCACCTGAGAATCACCAAAAACATCCCCAACACTTTTCACTTGAAGAAGATTTACTGTCTGTTTTACAAACAACACTGTTAAACTTTGCTACATAATAACTTGCTTTTTGTAGAACCAAATCATAAATCCTTTGGAATGAATATGGCTAAGGATCTTATAGACAAATGTGTAGAACTACATCACTTGAAGCTACTTTGTGGAGAAATGTGTAGAAAAATAATTTCTCCTAGATACCTCTGCATAACTCAGAAACTCTGTCAAATACAATCTTCAAACTGGTGAACACAACTTCTACTGCACAATGATCTAGACCACCAAATTCTAGATTTAGCACCTTCAAACACTTCTCTAAAACATATCCAAATCTCATACTCTAGTCTTCAACACAGAAGAAATGCAAAGCAAAAGCTATAAAAGTGTACTACAAGCCAGAATACTCTGCAACACACTATATCCACTTGGAGAGAAAATTTTCTCAAAAGCACTTAGAAACTCAGCAACATGCACAATATACCAACAATACCAACACTTCTTCAGATCATTCAATCACCTTAGCATGACAACTCAATCAAGTAACAATCAGCAATATTAGAAGACACAGTTGACACAATAACAACACAATCATGTTGACATCAATGACAACACCGGTTAGCACATGCAACAATCTCCCCTTTTGTCGTTGATAGAAACATATGATGTGAAAAACCATCATGACACAATTCTACACTGATCTCATTCTCTCCCTTTCTTTTATACATCTTACTCTCTTTTGTTTTAAACATGAACTCTCTCCCCCTTTGACATTAGTCGCAAAGGGTGACATACCTTCTTCAATCTTTCAAACACTCAATTTGACACTACACATACTTGCACAACTCTCAATTGTTTTGAATACCTCCCCCTTAGGAGTACACATCATCATTTACCAACTCTTACTCTTTAATGCCACTACTTGCTCCCCCTGAGAGGTAGCCTCCACCACTAGTCTAGAAAAGAAATGACTCCTAAAACATACAGACTGATGCACTTCCTCATGCATCTAGTTAAATGCACAAGCGGCAATAACCCTTAACCTCTCCTGGAGATACTCAAATGTGTCCTTGGGAAGAGGTTTGGTGAATATGTTAACAATCTGATCTTTTGTAGACACACACTCAAGCTTCAATTCTTTCTCTACAACCTTCTCTCTCAAAAAGTGATTCCTAATTGAAATATTCTTTTTCCTTGAATGCATCACTAGATTCTTTGAAATCTTGATGGCACTGGTATTATCATAGAAGATAGGAATTGGATCATCATACTCAACTTTGATATCCTTCAGACTTTGTCTTATCCACAGCATTTGTGTACAACATGATGCTTCTGCTATGTATTCTGCCTCTGTAATAGATAAAGACACTAAATCCTACTTCTTTCTCTACCATGGCACAACTCTATCTCCAAGAAAGAACACACCACCACTTGTACTTCTTCTGTCATCTACACATCTAGCCCAATTTGCATCTATATAGGCACTTAGGTTGAAATCATTATTGTTAGGATACCACAAACCATGATTTGGAGTGCCCTTCAAATACCTAAATATTCTTTTTACTGCCATGACATGTGACTCTCTAGGATCTACTCGAAATCTTTCCACAAGATAGACTGCATGCATGATATCCAATCTAGTAGCAGTTAAGTATAATAGTCCTCTAATAATTGATCTATATTTGCTCTGATCAGCCTTAGGAGATTCATCATCTTTTCTTATCTTGCAACCAGTTGTCATGAGAGAACAAATTGGTTTAGATTCTTCCATTCCAAACTTCTTGAATAATTCATTTACATACTTTGATTGTGAAATGAAAATATCCTTATCTGTCTGATTAATTTGCAATCCAAGAAAGAAGTTCATCTCACCACACATTGACAGCTCAAATTATTTTTTGCATCTCATCTACAAAGATCTTACACATACCTTCATTTTCACCAAAGATTATATCATCTACATAGACCTCAATAATCAAGATTTGATCTTTGCATACCTTGATGTACAAATTACTTTCTGCACACCCTTTACTGAATCCCTGCCACAATAAATACCTAACCAATTTTGCATACCAAGCTCTAGGAGCTTGCTTTAGTCCATACAATGCCTTCTTCAATCTACATACAATGTCTGGTTTGTCTGATAACTGAAATCCATCCGATTTCTCTATATATACTTCCTCTTCCAACTCACCATTCAGAAAAGCAGACTTTACATCCATCTGATATACTTTGAAATCTTTGTGTTGCATAAGCTAGAAACAATCTAATAGCTTTCAGTATTTCCACCGAAGAAAATTTTTCCTCATAGTCTATTCCTTCCACTTGTGATTAGCCTTTGCATACAAGTCTTACTTTGTTTCTTACCACTTCTCCATTCTCATTCAACTTATTCCAAAAAACCCACTTTGTTCCTATCACATTCTTATCTATAGGTCTAGGGACAAGTTCCCAAGTCTTTATCTTTTCAATTTGCATCAATTCTTCTTCCATGGGCTTGACCCAGTGTTCACCTTTACATGATTTAGAAATAGTCTTAGGTTCAACCTTTGAAATTAAACAAAGATTTACCTATTCTTTTGCAGTTGAAAATCTTTTTCATTGAACTTCTTCAACTACTTATGTATCAACAGACTCATCTGACTCATATCCATCAGGCTCTAATTTTTTTTGAATATCTTCATCTACCTTCACATTTTCACTCTCAATAATTTTCCTCAACCTTTTGTTGTAGCACTGGTAGGCTTTGCTCCTAGTGGAGTACCCAAGGAATATGCCTTCATCACATATAGCATCAAACTTTCCCGACTCTAGATCTCTTCTAATATAGCATTTGCTTCCAAAACCTTTGAAATACCTGACAGTAGGAGTTCTTCCATACCACAGCTCATAAGGTGTCTTTGTTCCATTTACTTTGACATGTACTTTGTTCTGAATGTAGACATCAATATGAATAGCTTCTTTCCAACAAACTTTGAAAAGGTCAGCTTCTTTGATCATTGTTCTAGTATCTTCCTAGATGGTTTCATTCTTCCTTTCAACCACTCCATTTTGCTGTGGAGTTTTAGGGGTAGACAATTGTCTCTTTATTCCATGTTCTTCACAAAAAGCATTGAATTCATTTGAAGTAAACTCACCGCCTCTTTCAGATCTCATATAGTTGATTCTCAAATCCATTTCATTTTCAACCATTTCTTTCAATGCCTTGAACTTGTCTAGGGCTTCTGATTTTTCTATAAGGAAAGTAACCCAAGTTATTCTTGAATAATCATCAATAAGAAGCATGGAATACTTGTCACCTTGTAGACTTCTTATTGTTGTACAGGACCACATAGATCTCTATGTACCAACTTCAATATATTAGTAGAGGATTGTTCCTTGCTCTTGAAACTTATCTTTGTTTACTTCCCAATTTGACATTCTTTGTAGATGGCATTACTTGGCTTCACAATCTTAGGTAGGTCCCTTATAGCTTGGACTGAGATAATTCTTACCAAATTATCAACTCTCCTATGCCATAACCAACTTTCATTTGTTTGACCAAACAAACAACAATTGTTAGTACCTTTCAAGTGATAAAAATTACCATGAGTATTCTTACTAGCAACAATTATAGTGCCAGAGCTTTTCCTTATCTCACATCCATTATCCTTAAACATCAGATTGTATCCTTTCTCACACATCTATCGAACACTTAGAAGATTATGCTTTAAGCCTTTGACATAAAGAACATCATTTGTATTATGCTTGCCATCAAAAGTAATTAACCCTTTTCCACAAATCTTACCAACTGCATCATCACCAAATCTAACTAGTCCTCCATCATACTTTTCCAATTTAACAAACTTTCTCTTATCTCTTATCATGTGATTTGAATATCCGTTGTCAATGATCCATTCATCTTCCTTTTTAGCATGAAATGCAAACAACTCTCCTAGACTTCCTTTCTTCTCACAGCTTGTAAGGTTAGTAGAAACAAGTTCTTCTCTTAGGGCAATAAACAAGGTTCACAATCATTACCATCTTTAGAATCAGGTTCATCATCAATTACACCATCTTCATCATCTCTAACATAGTAACTCTTTCTTACCATGTTACCTTTACTTTTGTTGTTCTTGGTCTTGAAATCTCTGTTATGACATATTGAAGCATAGTGACCAATCTTACCATAGCTAAAACATTTGAAAGGTAACTTACCTCTAAACTTTCCACTGCCTCTTTTCATTTTGCTTTCAAATTTTTCCTCAAGCTCATCAAAGTCTTCTTCATCTGATTCCACAACATACTTATCTGATCTAGAAGTCTTTTCTTCCTTGGATTTAAAAGAAGTCTCAGTTTTCACAGGGCCATCAATAGTACCAAATTCTCTCATCTCAAAAGGAGTCAGTTTACCAAGCTATTGATCTTTTGAAAGCTTATCCATATCAAACAATTCTTCAATGGAAGATACCTTGTGACTATAAGATTTGGGAAGAGTTATGACTACCTTATCTTCAATGTCCTTATCATCTATCATTCCACCAAGACCCTTGATGTTGTTGACAACTTCATCAATCTTTTGTATGTAACTTGTTATGTTCTCATCTTGAGTTGTCCGCATAGTTTCATATCTAGTATTCAAGTTTTGCAACTTAGCCTTTTTGATAGATTTATAACCTTCCAAAAGGCATAGTCAGATCCATCAAACTAAGGAATGTATTTCTTGTTCGCCATCCCAGATCTACCTTAAGTAGTTAGGCTTTCTTCCAAGGAACCTTGCTCTAATACCAATTGTTGAAGGCACAAGACAATTGAGAGGGGGGTGAATCAGTTGTATCAAAAACCTTAAAATCTCTTGAACAAAATCACATTCACTTACTTTAACCCATTAATCTATTATGAAGATTAAACATGAAATGTAGAACTTAAACACATCAACACTATACACACATGAACACCAGATTTTTATGTGGAAAACCCTAAAAGGGAAAAACCACGGTGAGTGTTATCTCACAATATAATGTAGTAACAATACCAAATAACAAAAGAGGCTCACTGCCTTAGGTCTCACTTCTCTTAAGGACTCACTTTCCACAAAAGGTCGCTCACTACATACAAGCTCACTGCCAAAGGGTGGCTCACTGCCATGAACTGATATGATAGCATCTACAACATGTCTGAGTTCAGTTCCATTGAAGCATAATACATATCACCTTCTCTACCTTACAACACAAACACTTTCATCTTCACATCATCAATCACTACACATAGATTTATTACATTTAAATACACCAATCATCAACCTTGGAACATACATCAAGGTTGGCAATATAATCTACAACCTTTGGAACAGTCTCCAAGGTCGACAAACATACATAATTCAAATTAGGTTTGGACCTAAATAATCTTGTAGAACACACAAATGAAGGGAGACCACTTCATAGCTTAGCTTGGATGAAAATACATCTTCACATGCTTCAACATGCTTCCACAATCCACGAAGCACCTCTGCAACTAGTGTAAACACCAAGAGCACTTAGGCACATGCTTCCACAAAAAAAAGCATGACTTGCAGACTAGGTACAACACTTCAACACAATATGGAGACATCCATGAACAACCTTCAGTCACCTAAGAATCACCAAAAACATCCGCAACACTTTTCACTTGAAGAAGATTTACTGTCTGCTTTGCAAACAACACTATCAAACTCTACTACACAATAACTTGCTTTTGTAGCACCAAATCACAAATCCTTTGGAATGAAGATAGTTAAGGACCTTATAGACACATGTCTAGAACTGCATCATCTAAAGCCACTCTTTGGAGAAATGTAGAGAAAAATACTTTCTCCTAGATACCTCTACACAACTCAGAAACTCTGTCAAATATAGTCTTCAAACTGGTGAACACAACTTCTACTATACAGTGATCTGGACCACCAAATTTTAGATTTAGTACCTTCAAACACTTCTCTATAACATATCCAAATTTCATACTCTAGTCTTCAACATAGAAGAAATGTGGAGGAAAAACTTAGATAGTATGCTACAAGCCAGAATACTCTGCAACACACTATTTCCACTTGGAGAGAAAATTTTCTCAAAAGATCCTTTTCCGCACTAAGAACCATAATTATCAGTTATTGGGGTTAAGATGTTTGATGGCATAGCAAGGGCTTTTCTTCTTAACATTCTCCTGTTATCCCTCCTTCCTTCCTCTAGCATGTTGCCATTGTACCAATTCCCGATCCTCCCATTCTCCAAGCAGAAATTAATTTCTATTGTCTCCTTTTGATGAAATCTAGAATGTTGGAGACCTTCAATCTTGCAATTCTTCCCTCCACATAGAAGGATTACATTTTTCCCTATGGTGAAAGATGGAATTTATGAAGGTGTGAGTGCCCATATAGCCTTGAAGTCTTCTCTACCTAGATCTTGCATGCGAGCCATTTTTTCAATCACAACAATAGAACCTTTTTTAAGATAAGTATTAAAACCACATAAATATATTATATATTTAATATTTATATCTATTTCTTATCAAATTATAAATTTCTTTAATATATGGAATCTCTCTTTTATTAGTTATATATATTATTGTACATTTATTCTATTTGATAATATATATTATATTTACCTGGGAGTTATTTTATAGTTAAGTTTATTTACTTAAGAGTTATTCTATTTTATTTTATTACATTAACAATTACTTTATAGTCTTTTAGTTTTTTTTAAATATATATGTTGTATGTGGTTTTTTAGTTTAGTTTTTATTACGATTTTATGAGGGCTTTTTAATAGTTTTTGTTAACATGTTCATGCCATTACACTCTACCCCTTACTAGAACAAATATCTTAAATACATAAAAGATGAAGTGTCTTAGAGACATCAATTTTGAAGTGTCTATTTCATATTTTGGTTGGCGAGCATGATATTTAGGTTGAAACCTTTTATCTAAGAGCCAAGGACTAAGGGATATCCATGCCACCAAAGTTTCCTGTGACACGATCTTGGCCTTATCCCTTATGGTGTTGGGGCCTTGCACTCAGCAATACTTGATCCCTAGTGGACTTATTTAGAACCATTCAACTTCACAAGTAGACTAAGGACCCAATAATTGAATCATTGAGTTTGTCCCAGATGTTTCCTCATTGTCTACAATTTTCACATGATCATTGACAATTATTGTTCGTAGTGCTCTTGAGGATCTTTCTCCTACTAGTGATCCCCCATACTTGGTTCCAAGAGAGTTTACTAGTATCTCTCTTGTTGTGGTCACATTTTCATCTCTTCCTCCATCCCTCTATGCTTATCAAGATTCAGGCCAAGATGATTTGATGATACTTGACCCTTGAGGGTTGTACCCTCATTTCATCTATTTTTGTGTGTTTTCTTGTTTGATTGTGATGTTTCCCTTGTGAACATATTTTATGTTGTTGGTTTTTCTTGGAGGATCCATGATGCCCTTCTAGACATGTGGATATAAGAGGAATGACTCTATCATAATGACCCTATATTTGTCCCTAATTTCTTCTTGATGTCATCTTTTTAGTTTTTTCTTATGACATTTTGGGAATGATGCAAAGCGTTGGAAGACTTAACTTCCTTCAATGTTGACCCAAACTTTTTAATTTATCTCTATTTTTATTTTTTCAACCCTTCTTCATTTATACTCATAGTTTTATGTTCCTAGAGAATGATAACGATTCATTGAGTTGTGCCTTATTGATTACCCTTCCCTATGCATACTGACCCCAAAGCACATAGATCTCTTAGTTCGTTGGGTGTTATTTCTTATTTTTGTCACATTTGTTAGCATTGCTTGGTGTCATACCATGCTTACACAAGCATATTATGTACCATGCTTGAAACGTCACATCGATGGTCCCTCTTCAAGGGGGCATTTATTTTTCATTTCAAGATGTAGACTTGCAAACATATCTGCTTATATATGTTTCTTCAAGCTCTCTTCCCCTTTTATTCCTTAAAATTAATTGCATATTGATGATTTATGGAATCATTTTAAGGTGGCAGCATAATTTCATGTTTTATATGCTTTTACATACACTGCATTATGGTTCATTCTTGGTAGTGTTCACTCTAGTAGTTGTTAGACTTAGGGCATACAACTGAGAGGGGGGGTGAATCAGTTGTATAAAACTTTCTCCAATAAAACACTTAAGTCTTCTTAGTGATTAGCAGTATATTAATAATGAACCATAATGCATTCAAATCAAGAGAAGAAACACATCAACACATAAGACACCAAGATTTTGATATGGAAAACCTGGTTAAGGGAAAAACCACTAGGTGATTAACCCAAGATTGTATTCTCTGTTAGAAGAATAGAAAGAACAAATGGCACATGCCAATTAGGGCTCACTGCCTGAGCACACTGCTCACAAGAGGGTCACTGCCTACAAGAGACACACTAACTATAATGAAATAAATATCACATACATGAACTGGAGAATAGCATCTTCACCATGCTTGAATCAGTTCCATTTAAGCCCAATACTTCTGCTCTACCTTTCACTCTCCTCCTCACTACAACACACTCATCACCACAAAGACAACTTCAAACTAGCTTTGTAATCCCTTATTTATACAAGGCATCAACTTAGGAATGATCATCTAAGTCGGCAAACATTCATAAAATCATCCGCTAGATGGATAACTCATCTGGTCGGCCTATCTCAAGAACAACACCATCATCTGGAAGTTACTCTTCAATTGTGAGCTCCAACTTCAATACAGACCACCAACATGAACTGGACATGATCCAAAGACCTCCACAAGCTTTCCTGAAACACCAAGAACATCCACACTTCTTCTGCTTACTGAAATCCTTCTCTCCTTCATCTGGAACCTCAAGAACACAGTCTGTCATTACTATCACAAAGGAATAGATGCTTGCAGACCTTCAAACCATGAACCAATAGATTTGATACACCATAAAGACTTCCTTAGCACTCCTATAAATCTATAGAACAAGAAACTTCATTTCTAGCACCAGACCTTTCTTGTTACACTCTATCACCTCTGAACACCTATCGAAACCAGTTTTACTTGAGCAGTCACAACTTCTTCATGTATTCATGTGGACCTCTAAAATCTCTACTAGATCACCTATAGACACATATCTACAAACCCTTTAATCTGCATCCTCTGATCCTCATCCTATCTTGGACTTCTGCCTTACTGTCATCACTGTTCTTCACTATTCCTAATTGAGACTAATTTTCTCAATATCCTCAGCTCACAGCTCATCCAAACCTTATCATTAATGCAATAGGACTATGTTCACATCAATGACAACACCATTTAGGCCCATACTTGCAACAATCTCCCTCTTTGTCATTGATGGCAACATAAGATGTGAAAAACTATTTTAGCCATCAAGTCAAGAACTTCTTACTGTCACAGCTCCCCCTATCAGCAACAACCATTCACATGTCTTCTCTCCCTTTACTGCTCCTCCTTTGATCAACAACCAGTTGTTTTTCACATGTCTTCTCTCCCCCTTTGACATCAATGGCAAAGGGCACATACTTGCAATTCCAACACTTCAGAATCATACCTGCTGTTCCCCCTGAGTAGCAGCTCCTCATCAATCTAGATCACAAGATATGACTATGATATCCATCAGACTGATGCACCTCAGTGCTCCTTAGTTCATCACTGGAGGGGTAATAACCCCTAATGTCTCCCTGAGAAACTCAAAAGAGTCCTTAGGTAGAGGTTTAGTAAAGATGTCTGCAATCTGATCCTTTAAAGGCACAAACTCTAATCTGACTTCATTCTTGTTCACTTGCTCTCTCAAAAGTGAAACTTGATAGATATGTGTTTAGTCTTTGAATGCAGTACCGAATTCCTAGATATATTTATAGCACTTGAGTTATCACAGAAGATTGTGATAGGTTCTTCATACTCCACTTTGATATCTCTTAGCATCTACTTCATCCATAAAAATTGAGTGCAACTACCTACTACTGCAATATATTCTGCTTCAATTGTAGATAAAGATATTGCCTTTTGTTTCTTGCTTACCCAGGAAACCAATCTTTTTCCCAAAAAGAATGCTCCACCACTGGTACTTTTCCGGTCATCCACATCTCCTGCCCAATCAACATCTATATATGCATGAAGAGAGAAATCATGATCTCTAGGATACCATAGACCATACTCAACCGTCCCTTTTAGATATCTAAAAATCCCTTGATTGCCATGACATGGGATTCTCTACGATCAGCTTGGAATCTAACAACAAGACCAATAGCTTGCATAATATCTGGTCTAGTTTGAGTGAGATACAACAATCCTCCAATCATTGATCTGTACTTTGTCTAGTTTGCCTTAGGAGATTCATCATCTTTGCTCAATTTACATTCGGTTTCCATGGGAGTATTCATTGGATTTGAATCTTCCATCCCAAATTTCCTCAATAATTCTTTCACATATTTGGTTTGAGAAATGAAGATTTCTTTCTTTGTTTGGGTAATTTGCAGACCCAAGAAGAAATTCATTTCACCAAGCATAGACATCTCAAACTCACTTTTGATTTGATTTGCAAAAGTTTTACACATACTATCTCTTCCTCCAAAGATGATATCATCAACAAATACTTCAACAATCAAGATGTTTTCATGATCAATTTTGAAATATAAGTTATTGTCAGCAGTACCTTTGTTGAAACCAATCTTCAAAAGATGCTTGTCCAATCTTTCATACTAAGCTCTTGGGGCTTTCTTCAATCCATATAGTGCCTTCTTCAACTTGCAGACCATATCACCATGATCAGACAATTGAAATCCATCCGGTTGCTCTATATACACTTCTTCTTCCAAGTCACCATTTAGAAAGGCAGACTTGACATCCATCTGATATACCTTGAAATCCTTGAAGGCAACAAAGGCAAGAAATAATCTGACTACTTCAATTCTTGCTACCAGAGAAAAAGTTTCTTCAAAATTAATTCCTTCTATTTGAGAGTAGCCTTTGCAAACTAATCTGGCTTTATTTTTTATTACTTCACCAACTTCATTTAGTTTTTTCCAGAAGACCCATTTGGTTCCAATCACATTCTTGTTTCTAGGTCTGGGAACAAGATCCCAAGTGTGATTTTTCTCTATTTGCACCAGCTCTTCCTCCATTGCTTTAGTCCAATTTTCATCATTGTAAGCTTCATTCACTGTCTTGGGTTCAATCTTTGAAATCGAACAATACTTTTCTGAATCTTAAGCAATTCTCCTTCTTGTTAGTACTCCTTTGCTTTTATCACCTATGATCTGATCTTTAGAGTGGTTTAGTCTTACATACCTAGGAACTTTAGGAATTTCTTGCACTTCTGATTCTTGATTAGGCTCATTAAAACTCATTTCTTCTTCCTGGTTTACCGGATTAGCTTGAATCTGACTAACAGATGAGGCTTGGGCTTCTTGAGTCAGAACATCATTTTGATCATTTTCATCATATTCATAAAACCTTGAGGGTTTCTCAATTCCCTCATCAACCTTCACATTTGTACTTTCTATCATCTTTCTCAGTCTTTTGTTATAACATTGGTATGCTTTACTTTGAGTAGAGTAACCCAAGAATATTCCTTCATCACTTCTAGCATCAAACTTTCCTAGATCTTCATCTCTTTTAATGTAACATTTTCTACCAAAAACTTTGAAATACCTCATAGTAGGAGTGATGCCAAACCAAAGTTCATAAGGAGTCTTACCAGTATTGCTTCTTACTTGAACTCGATTGAGAGTATAGACTGCATTGCTGACAGCTTCTCTCCAATAGATGTGAGGAACATTTGCTTCCATCATCATGGTCCTAGATGTTTCCTGTATGGTCTGGTTCTTTCTTTCCACTACTCCATTCTACTATGGAGTCCTAGGAATAGACAACTATCTCTTAATCCCATGTTTCTCACAGAACTCTATGAACTCACCGGATGTGAATTCTCCACCTCTATCAGACCTCAGACATTTCAATTTCAATCCGGTTTCATTTTCTACCATAGCCTTGAATATTTTGAATTTCTCAAAAGCTTTTGATTTCTCTTTCAAAAAGGTTACCCACATCATCCGGGAATAGTCATCAATTAGTAACATGAAGTATCTATCACCTTGCATACTCCTAATTCTTGCCGGGCCACAAAGGTTAGTATGAACTAAGTCCAATAACCCGGTAGAAGATAGTTCCTTACTCTTGAATGTGATTCTTCTCAGCTTGCCCAACTGACATTCTTTGCACATGCTATTTGTAGGTTTCACCAATTTTGGAAGATCTCTTACAGCCTGAGTATTGCTTATCTTGATGATATTATCAAAATTCACATGACACATTCTCCTATGCCATAACCAACTCTGATCAACTTGAACAAATAAGGAACTTTTACTAGTGCCAACCAAGTGGAAGATATTACCTTTAGTTTGGGTACCAGATGTAATCTCTATTCCTGAGCATTCAAAGATCTTGCATTTTCCATTCTTCAATCGGAGATCATAGCCTTTGTCCACGAACTGTCCAACACTGAGAAGATTGTGCTCAAGCCTTCAACATATAGAACATTACTGGTTTTGTTCCTTCCATCAAAAGAAATAGTTCCTCTTCCTCTGATTCTACCAGTAGAATTATCACCAAACTTTACCACTCCTCCTTCATACCTTTCCAAATCTATGAACTTATTTTTGTCACCTGTCATATGGTGAGAGCAACCACTGTCAATGACCCAATCATCCTTTTCTTCAACTTGGGCAGCCAGAGCTCTTTCTACAACTTTATGATTGATATATATGGAGGATATTGGTTCTTCTTCCTTGATGGGAATAAATAGCCATTCACTTCCGGATTTGTTTCCTATCTCTGATTCATCATCTATTACTCCTTCAATATCATCTTCTTCATGAACATAGTAACAATTCTTTTGGAACCTTGATCTGTTAGGATTTTGCCTTGAAAATCATTCCGGACATCTTGAGGCAAAACAACCAATCTTATTGCAGTTAAAACACCTAAAAGGTAATTTTTCTTCATACTTACTAGATCCTCTTGGCAGTCTCTTTTCAATGAGGGCTTCAAGTTGAGCAGTTTCTACTTCTTCCAAGTCTTTTCTTGCTTTTTCATACCATGATAGTTTCCTTGATGAGTTCTCTCCCAGATCAAACCTTTGTTTACCTTTTACAGAGGCACTGGCTTTGAATGCAGATTCAGTCTTGGGGGGATCATCTCCAAACTCGAACATTTCAAATGCAGCCAATTAGCTAGCCAATTGATCTCTTGTGACAGTTGTATGGGCTCTAAATTCATCAATGGTAGTAACCATGATTTTGTAAGAAGCAGGAAGGGATCTGAGAATTTTGCCAACAATCTCATTTTCATCCAAGACTCCACCAACATTTCTAATTCCACAAACAAGCTCATTTACTCTTAGCATAAAAGTAGTAATATTTTCATCATATCTCATCTTCAAGTTTTCAAATTTTCCTTTCAGACTCTATAACCTTGCACATTTAACATACTGGTCTCCTTCATGCAAAATTTCCAATTTTTTCCAAATCTCAAAAGCAGTTGGTAGGTCAATAACATTTGAGATCTCTGAATTAGATAATGCACTTAGAAGAGCTTCTATAGTCCGCATATTATTTTTAGTATCTGTGATTTCATTTTGAGCTTTTGGACCACCTTGTGGAGGTACATATTGTGTTGTAACCATGGTCAAGTATGTCATACCCATGCATTGCAAGTGACACTTCATGCGACCTTTCCAAAGATTAAAATTTGTTCCATCAAACTTCAGGCTATCCTTTTTGTAGGATGACATCCTAGATCTCCTCAAGCGGTTAAGCTCTTTTAGAGGAATTTAGCTCTGATACCAATTGTTAGACTTAGGGCATACAACTGAGAGGGGGGGTGAATCAGTTGTATAAAACTTTCTCTAATAAAACACTTAAGTTTTCTTAGTGATTAGCAGTATATTAATAATGAACCATAATGCATTCAAATCAAGAGCAGAGACATATCAACACATAAGACACTAAGATTTTGACGTGGAAAACCCAGTTAAGGGGAAAACCACGAGGTGATTAACCCAAGATTGTATTCTCTATTAGAAGAATAGAAAGAACAAATGGCACATGCCAATTAGGGCTCATTGCCTACAAGAGACACATTGTCTATAAAGAAATAAATATCACATACGTGAACTGGAGAATAGCATCTTCACCATGCTTGAATCAGTTCCATTTAAGCCCAATACTTCTGCTTTGCCTTTTTCTCTCCTCCTCACTACAACACACTCATCACCACAAGGACAACTTCAAACTAACTTCGTAATCCCTTATTTATACAAGGCATCAACTTAGGAATGATCATCTAAGTTCGAAAACATTCATAAGATCATCCGCTAGATGGATAACTCATCTGGTCGGCCTGTCTCAAGAAGAACACCATCATCTAGAAGTTACTCTTCAATTGCGAGCTCCAACTTCAATGTGGACCACCAACACGAACTGGACATGATCCAAAGACCTCCACAAGCTTTCCTGAAACACCAAGAACATCCACACTTCTGCTTATTGAAATCCTTCTTTCCTTCATCCAAAACCTCAAGAACACAGTCTGTCATTACTGTCACAAAGGAATAGATGGTGTGGACCTTCAAACCATGAACCATTAGAGTTGATACACCATAAAGACTTCCTCCACACTCCTATAAATCCCTAGAATAGGAAACTTCATTTCTAGATCTCACCAGACCTTTCTTGTTACACTCTGTCACCTCTGAACACCTACTGGAACCGGTTTTACTTGAGCGGCCACAACTTCTTCATATATTCATACGAACCTCTAAAATCTTCACTGGACCACCTACAGACACATATCTACAAACCCTTTAATCCACATCCTCTGATCCTCATCCTATCTTTGACTTCTACCTTACTGTCATCACTGTTCTTCACTGTTCCTGATTGAGACTAATTTTCTCAATATCCTCAGCTCACAGCTCATCCAAACCTTATCATTAATGCAACAAGAGTATGTTGACATCAATGACAACACCAGTTAGGCCCATACTTGCAACACTAGCATTTTATTGCTTGTGGTATGAAGCAAATGCACTTGCTTGGCTTGACCATACTTTTCAACTACTCCTTTCGCACTCTTTGTGCATCACCTAACATGAATTTTGTTAGTCCTAGTGGCCCACAAGAGTTTTGTATGGTTTCTATCTCTCATAGTGTGCTAGTAATGTCTTTCTATTATTTTTCTTTCCTTTGTTTGCTTGTGTGTGTGTTTTGTTTTAGATAATAGTAGATGGTGTATTAGATTATATGGTTTTCTAAACCTTGATGTTGTGGTAAATTTCATCAGATCTAATCCTTTTTAGTATGATTTGATATATATATGTGTGTGTGTGTGTGTGTGTGTGTGTGTGTGTGTGTGTGTGTGTGTGTGTGTGTGTGTGTGTCTACACACACACACACATATATTTGTGTGTGTGTGGTTCTAAAATTGCCTCTTGTGCAAATTTATTATGTAATACTGTGGTTTTGTAGGTTCTCAGCCTAGGGTCTCCATTCCTCTACCCAAAGAACCTCTTGCATCCTCTATGATATCCTTTTTGGAGGTATGATGTGTTATGTTATTCTCTTTCTACTTTAGTATGCATGTAGTTTCATACGTTGACTAAAGTGGGGGATAAATGTAATGTTGAAAAATGCATACCCTTGCAGTTTCATGCTATGTTTGACAAACATCTTACTGGTTGGACCTTCTCTTTGCATTATAGGCTAAGGCTTTCTTTGTTCTAGTTCCTTTCTCTTATCTTTCATCAAATTTTCTTTATGCATTGGTTCTCACATTGTCCTAAGGTGTTTCGTGTAACTAGGAACTTAAATCACCTAGACTTGAGAGCTAAGTGTAGATATCTGCACGTAGCGCTAATGTTTTTTGTCTATTTTGTACCAGTGATCATTCCTAGGCATTAATAGACTCCTTTGGTGATGATAAGAGTCTCATTTAATGCCATCTAAAGGCACAAAATGTCTCCTTGCATGGTATTTTGAGGATTCCTCCCTTTTTGGGGAGATTCTTAGGTTTTTGAACATTGATTCTCATTCACTCTCAAGTTTTTACAGTCTCTCATTCTCTACTCTACAACGTTGAGAAACTCTTGGTGAAGTCCATCTCCACAATAGATACATAGATATTCACACTGTCTTGTGGATTGGTATCATATTAAATGTGTCTTGGAGGTTTTCATTTTCTTTGTGCTTATTGAGAAATCTCTCTATTGTTGGGGTTTGAATTTGTGTATCATAATTGAGCTCTTGAGAGTTTGCATCCTTCTCTTCTTCATTCAGATTGGTAGATTGTTTAATTATGTTCAATTCTTTTTATTTGAAATCTTTTTTACATTATAAAGTTATTCATTGGGTGTAGGCCATCATTTTGTTGTGTTGCATGGTGTAGACCACCATATTGCATTTGCTTTGGGTGTAGACCACCACACTTATATGCTATAGGATTTCTTCCCTATAGACTAGGGAAGTAAATGTCTTTAGTTTACTTAATTTTTCACTACTCTAATTTTCTTGGTCAAAAAATAGGATAGGAGCACACACATTTCTCTCCTTCCAGTTATCTATTTCAACTTGCTTCTCATGGAGGTACAAATATTGAATCTGGGGCTTGACTGAGGCAAGATCCTTAGTAGCATAACCTCTTTCTTCTCCCTTTCTGTAGGTATTCTGGAAGTGAAGTTTTGTCAACTGTACAGAGATTTTTTTGGCTTTCTTTCTCTTCCTTGTCATTTATTTTTCTTCATTTCCATAGCATATATTAGCTTTATTTTGGAATTCTATGTTACCTGGAGACTATTGGGTGTTTCCTTAGTTGTCCATGTGCTATGCAAGAGTCCTAGGTCTTTACAAACTTGAGGAATTTTATTTTTGTAACATTTAGGATGCCAGCTCTTAGCACAGATATCCTCATGGCAGGTTATTGTCCATGGTATTGACCTTCTCCCTTTGGTTATAGCTTCCTCTTTTCCTTCTCTTTTAGCTTTTACAACTCATTTTTCATAATTTTGTATATAGTCTGTTATTTCCAGCATTTGTTCTCTTTGTTTACTTCATTTCCAAGCTTCTAGTCTAGTTATTTTTTTATTGGAACATGTAGTGGTTCTGTTAAAACCTAGAGTAGGTTATACACCTCAAAGCTTAGATTGCAGACCCCAAGTGTAGCATTAGTGAAGAATTCCCTTAATTGAGACATTCAATTACGGATTAGGTTTTTTCCTACTCTACATTTAATAACACTTTTAGATGGAGCTTCTAGAGATTCAAAATTAGAGAGGAATTCCTCCTTAATCTCTTTCCATTCATTATCATGTTGTGGGCACCTTTTTATATACCATTTAAGTGTGTCTTCTTTTAGTGTTCTAAAAAACATATAATATAGATTGGTAGGTCCATGTTCCATTCATCCTCCATGTAGATTCTAGGAAAAAATGTATTCAGATGCCTTAGTTGTATCTTTTCCAAAAACTAGTAACTTGATTTTGTCATCCATATTAGGAATTGGTTCTTTTGAGTTGTTGGTGTTAGGTGTGCAAAATCTTTGGTCTTCAATTTTTTGAATTTGTATGTTTCTTCAACTTTAGCGATATAATTTTCTTTCCACACTCTTTTTCTTTTACTAATTCCCTATTCCTTCCTTTGTGTCTTTCAATTTATATGACAAAGAAATCACTTCCAATCACCTCCTCAAACTTTCTTCAGAACTCTTGTTGTCTTTCTTTCTTGGTTAGGGGGTTTCACTTCTTAATGATAATATTTTAATTTAGGAGACAACTTCTTATTAGTTAATGATATTCCATTAAATTATATCAAATCTTCCATCCTTTATTGATTGTTTTAATTATATCCATGACTAAGTTATTGAATATTTCTTCTTCCACATTCTTCTCTCTTTCCTTCAATTCCCATTCCCACATAATTTTCTCCTTTTGTAATCCCACACTCATGGGTGAAAGTTCTAAGTTAAATCACATTGCAAACCAACTTATTAGCATAAATGAATATAAGCATTTTCAACTAAAAGTCAATTTTGGTGAAATATAAGTTCCAACAGGATTCATTATAACTAAATTAGATCTAGGCCACAACTTTTTGAACTAGAAGTATTCATTAAATATATATGTAGCATCACTTTGAGACTAATTCACAATAAAATAAAATTATATTTGAAAAAAAAAAAATTCTAACAACTCCTACACATGTAAACATTTTTTTAAAACCTAAAAATAACTTTTTGTAGATCTATAAGTGTAGTTTGTCAAATTTAAATTATTTAATATTTCAATTAGTTTTTATATTTTTTTTAATACTAAAATAAGCTCATCAACACCAAAAAATAATTTTGATTGTCCTCTCAAGAAAAATATTAAAGTTTATTAAAAAAATTGAAAAGAATATGATACATTAGAGGAAAGATTCCATGTCAAGATGATATATATATATTATTTTTTATAATAGTTAAGACAAAAAGTCATGTGTCATTGAAATAGTTGTGTTTTCATTACATGTAACTTCCAAGATTTATTTTAAAAATATATTTATCAAAATTAGGGAAAAATAAATCATCCTTTAAAGTTTCATGTTATAAATGCCCCAAAAAATTGAAGGAAAAAATGAAATATTCTATATATAAAAAGTGACATCCTACTTAACCTTATTGTTTTAGCATTTTATCAACAACTAAATTATAGTGTCAATTTCTTTAAAAAAATACATTCAACTAATGTTTTAATTTTTTTAAATACAAAAAAAATGTATTTTTTCAATTTACATCATTTCAAAATTTAAAACATATACATCACTTTGTAGTAATTTAGGTTGGAAAGTTAGATTTTTGTTGGCCATTTCCTTTATAAAAGTGTGATACAACTTTGATCTTTCACCTTCATACTTACTACTTTGTCTAAATATTTTAAACTAAGCTCCAAGGGTTTTAATTTCATAAATGGGGTTAATAACTCCTCAAATCCTTCATTAACTATAACCCTTAGATTTGAAAAAATAAGGTTTAGACCATGGTGTCGATTTCAAGAATTCAAATGGTAGAGAACCTATATGTCTATGCTGTAGTTGATTACTATTATTTCTAATCACTCCTAGTGTTTGTCGAGACATGACATAATCATTCATCTACTTTGCAGAATCCAGATGAAATTTCAATTTCTTTATCAAGATGGTTGTTCAAAGTCTCATTTCTTTCTATAGAATCCTTATGTTCAGTTGCAACCCATCTAGCACACTCATTTGTAATCAATTCATCTAGTTTTAGTGGGTTTTCATTCTTATATCCTTATCCTTAATATTCTTAGTTGCAACCCCTCTCATGCTCCTTGTCCTCCTTGTTTTAAAAATTACCAGCAAGCCCTATGGTACACTTTGTCTCCTCATAATTATATTCAATAGTAACCCTTCTGACATGCTCTAACTTATCTTCCTTGGCCTTTTCCATCCTTATATTGCACCTTTCATGTATCTCCTAAGTTTTTTTAGTTTCTTTTCTTCCATGTTGAATTCCATATCCATTTCAATTTCTTCTCCAATCTCACATAGCTCGTGTTGTCTCTTTGTCATGGGTGCTATTGATTCAATGTCTCACTAATCCTTTTATTTATCTTGATAGTTCATTCTCAGTCTGCTTCTATTGGTAGCATCTCTTTAAACATCCCTTCAAGATCCCCCAGATTCCAATTTCCATCTCCTAGGTGCCTAACCCCATTCTCTAGAACTAGAACTTTGAAGATTCTACTAAAAACCATAAGAGAATTTCTACTTTATCTATAATCCCTTTTTATTAACTCCATTACTATATCAATTGACAAATTTATTCATTTAATCCTTTCATTTATCACTTTACAAGGGTTTCAATAATGGAACAAAAGTTCAGCATCTAATAGGGCATAGATCAAAGATCTAAACCTAAGTTTATTGAGAGTTGAATTAATACCCCCTCATATGTGTGATAAGAGGAAGGGAAAGGATTTATGTGGTAAGTTATAGAAGGTTGCAATAGGATAGAACACTAAAAGTTAAAAGAATTTACACACACTCATACATCATACATCATAAATCATTAAACATTCACATTCATATTATATATCTTTGATATAGAATTTACTTATACAAGAGCCTTTAACTTCTACAATAGTCCTTATTACATTCATATATCTTATATTATACTTATATTACATTATTCTCTATTCTATTCTATATTACATCTTGTATCTCCTAGTCATACTTATATCTATATATGATTAGACAATTGATTGTGTCTCTTATAATTGGTATGTCTTTCAGATAATCTTATATTTAGCTAAGAATGTTGCATTCCCTTTGTTGTGGATCTAACTTGATGTATAGTTGGCTCTATCCTACCAACACTTTCCATTTATTTTCCTTTCTACCAAGACAAAGATGGAATAAAAAAAAGAAAGACTTCTACATTCTACCATTCCACTATTCCCAATGGGAACCAAACATGTATCCACTTGAATCATTACTATGAGAAAATAAATATTAATGGGCCTTCATTGTGTATACTAATGACCCAATGCCACTTTCCAACTTTGACCATGTCACAAAATTACATTGGTCTTCATAGTATATATTGTCAAGGGTAATCTAAACATAATTAAATGCAGATCAATAGGGAAGTGACACATAAGATACATATATAAGACATCAAATAGATGGCAATTGTAGAGATCACTATCTCCCTTCCCAAAAGATCCACTTGCCTTTTGAAGATGATAATTTGAAGCTTACCTTTGAGTTGAGAGGGTCCCAAATTTTCCCTGATCTGAGACCTTTGGCCAAAGGAAGACCCTAATAGGTGTTGGAATTAGTCCAAACAATTGAAGGGGGGGGGTGAATCAGTTGTCCCTAAATTTTAACCTTTTCTACACTTTTAATCTTCTTTCTTAATTCATTTTGTACAAGGATGATTTTGAACAACTCTTCAACAAGTATTTATACACTTCATCAACCTTGGAATGATCAACAAAGTTGGCTAAACTTAACGTAGATCTTTAAACTATTAGCCAAACATAGCTGAGACTTGAATCTTCCTCTACTAACATGCCATGCTTCATAAAATGATCTTTAGATCATCCACAACATGCTAGGAACATCCAGTCGGCCAAGACTGGGAAGAACATCAACTTCAAAGAGGAAATCTTCAACAACAAACTCAAACTTTAATGCGGACCTCCAACACAATAGCCACACGATCCAGAGACCTCCACAAGCACATTGAATTCACCAATAACATCCACTCTAAACCAAATTACCAGAATCATTTGTATCTTCCTCTAGAACCTCAAGAACATTCTCTATGTAACATCCATGTTCTAAAACATAGTAAAACCAAAAATTTACCATAGAATAAATTAACAAGGTAAAAATGAGAGAGAGAAATTTTTTCTTTTATTCAACATATAATGAAGTAATACCAACCATGTTCTAAAAACATAGTAAAACCATAAATTTACCATAGAATAAATTAACAAGGTAAAAATGAGATAGAGAAAAAATTTCTTTTATTCAACATATAATCAAGTAACTACAATTACAAGATTTCTTTTTACAAAATACAATAAACCATATTGTCTTTCTCAATTACAATGTCTACAAATGTAAATCAATTACATATACAAATTTTGGAATAAATACTGCTTCTAAATATTTGACATCTTTATCACAAGTTGTGGCATGTTTCCTGCTTGGAGATAGAGTATCTTTCTAGTGATTTACCTCCATCCATAGACCAACGGTCTCCTAGACATCTTCTACATAGGAAGTGGCCCTACCCTTCGTGAGGAATATAGACCTTAGGTGACCAAAGGTAATTTTCCTTTCCAAGTACATAGTGTTGTATTCTACTCAACTCTATCAACCATACAACCCTAGATACCCTCTAGCTAAGTATGATTTTTGATAGGATGAGCAATCCAAATACAATGAACCGATAATGCATGCAGAAAAAAAATGCATTACTTTGGCCAAAGTTTTTAATAATAATATCGTTCATAATGAACGTAGTTGTTGTGTTCACCCACCCCTACTCGACTTGGATAATGTCGTATTCTCGTAGTTTACTCCAACTATGATCATGTTAAAAGTTTAATCATTGTGTCATGATAATAGTATCTTTTGACTTAAATAAGTCTATATGACATAACTATTCAAATGGTTTATAATCGACTCTAGGGTTTACCTAATATCCTTTGTTAATATGATATTACAATATAACCATATCTCTTATCTAGGAGTCCTAGATTCGTAAATAACCCTTGATTAACTCAACCAAGGTTAAGAATACTATAGTTCTCAAATAGATAGTATCTCCTATACAAGGAATGTATAATAACTTTGATAATGTGTTATAAACAAAACACACCTTGAATATATATATATCCCTACATGTTCATTCTCTAGTAGACTTAGCCAACTCCATTGTATTGGATCTTTCTAAGAATAATATTATCAAAAGATAAATAAATATATAAGGGTTCTCTCATAGACCTTATTTCCATCTACCATAATATCTGTAAGCTACTCCATTCAAAGAGAACAAAAATCATCTAAAGATTCCTATGAATCTAAGTTCTCATGGATAGAAATCATTTCCATTATTTTCATATAGAATCTAAACAAGAAAATACTAAATATTATCCCGACTCAAGGTCTAAACTATTCTACTCAAAACTAAGAGTATACTACCAAAGTTCAATCAACTCTAATAAAATTTGAGAGTCTTTTGTTTGGTTATCTCACAATCATTTTATTGGATAGCTACAAACTTATTCAATATAAAGACTATTTTTCAAGCTCATGACAACTATCCAATCTCCTACTATGATGATCATTTTATCCTCCATACTAAGATTTGATATGATTATTAGTTTAACAATCAATAAGTAAATGGTCAATTCAGAATACTGCAACAAAGTACTCACTTGTATTACCAAGCATCGGCCATATACTTTGTATTCGTTTCCTTATCGGTTCTCAAAACTAGTTCAAAATAGTTTACTTTAAAATGTTATCTACATTTCCCTAAACTGACACTTAATAGTTTATGACTAAATACTCAAAACATACAGGAGGTTATACCTCTCTGGTGTACTCAAATAATCGCCCAAGACAGAATATTAGACAGTCTAAAAAGAAATAGCTGATTTTTGCACTGTTAGTAAACATAGGAAACTAAGGAATACCTGGTAATCAATGGGATCGATTTGATAATTTGTGCAAAAAGACACAAAGGTTAACTCTTCTGATTGTGTATTGTCTGTCTCTTTTAGCTATGATTCTTCTTTTTGTCCATGTTCAATGCCTTACTCTTAAGTTTTTTAACCTTTTTAACATCTCCCTCATAGCTCAATCTCAGTCATCATTATTAATGGCTTAGGCATGACTCCTTT
Source organism: Cunninghamia lanceolata (assembly GCA_027924645.1). NCBI lineage: Eukaryota > Viridiplantae > Streptophyta > Pinopsida > Cupressales > Cupressaceae > Cunninghamia > Cunninghamia lanceolata. The sequence goes on along the minus strand of BSBN01000677.1, from coordinate 1,910,953 downwards.
TTAGTCACCTTACTTCGTACCTCAACTTAGATACAGTTGCTAACTTTTAGTGAATGCATAATAGTCCATAACGATTTTAGTCTTAACTGACATGACATTTTAAGCAGAGTTGTCACTTGTCGATGGGAGATTGTCATTTCATGGCTCATTGGTTGTGGTGGTTATTCCACAGTCCTCCTCTCTTGAATGAGGTTGACACATCACTTAAACTCTGCTGATCATTAAAGGATCTCTAATAAGTAGTTCGATCATCCACTAACATTTTTGAAGACTCTTCCTAAATGTAAGCCTTCGACTACTCAAGCATAACATCATTAACTCATTATGAGGTATTATCCTCACTCAATGCATATGCATTTACATATTTGATTACCTGAAATATGATTCACATAACATTGCCTCTATATTAGATAGTTATGGTTTAAGCAATATAATGATAATGTTAAAACAAAGGATTACAGATATTGTGATTGGGTTGAGCTTGTCTCACCATTGCAATACGTCGACAATATTCATGTCTTCTTAACTTGACATAAACGTCTTAATGTTAAGACTCGTTTATATAACCTCAAGGGACTTAATAATAATAAGACAACCTTTTTACAACAATAATGTCGTAATATTTACGTTAAACGTAAATAGTCACAAATCACACTCAAACAACATCGTTAATTATATTAACAACTAAGATGACTTACTATGACTTAGAAAGATTTGAAAATAATATTGACTACCTATCAATTAGGTTTAGAAGTAAACTGACAAGACAAGATCACCTCTTACGACACATTGGTTCACGTTTCCATTAAACACTTTATACTTGATTTGACAAATAAACCACTCATAACCTAAGGTCTATATCTATCTCTTGGAAAGATACTCTCTCTCTCTCTCTTTTCTCCAAGAGTCATCTAAAAAACTGTAATCCTGTATGAAACTCGTTACCAAAGAAATTATGATCAGTGCATCAATATTCAAATAATATATCAAATCTCATAATGCAAATATTAAATCGATAATATCATAATCATTTCCATAATTCATAAATGACATTCAATATAATCAATTTCTTTCCTTGTCATTAATCTATATATTATAATAAATTTACTTATATCCAAGTAAAAAGTAAAAGTATAGCAAGACAAAAATTGGGGATGTAACATATCCTTCCCCTAAAGATTCATCGTCCTCGATGATATAAAGTATTAAAAAGTAACTAAAAAGCAAGTTTATTGGTTTCAATTGGTAACATTGTTAAATAAATGAGTAAACTTTTGATAAAATTCATGGTAATCCTCCCATGTAGCATTTTCCTCAGCATATTGGTCCCATTGGACCTTGCATTGCAAGACCTCTTTGTTATGTAAGCAGAGCTGGCATGTTTCTAACACCTTGAGTGGCTCAATCGTGACCACCCCTGGGTCTTGCATCTGTAAAGAACTCCAAGTCAAAATATGATTATTACCTACAATATATTTCTTCAAATAAGACACATGAAAAACATTGTTCATTCTAGATAAGGCTGGTGGTGGAGCAATTTTTTAGGCAACTGGATTGACTACTTCAAGCACTTCAAAGGGTCCCACATATTGAGGGGCTAGCTTAGAAGACTTCCCAAACTTAATAGAACTTTTTTGAGGGTTGACCCTCAAAAGAAATTTTTCTCCAATAGAAAATTGCCTTAGAACACACTTTGCATCCGCATAGCTCTTTTGCCTATCATTGGCTTTTGCCAATCTTTTTCTGATCAGCTTAACTTTCTCTTTCATTTCAGCTAGCATTTCTAGTCCGATGCTAATCCTATCGTCTAGCTTATCGTAGCTTATAGGAGTTTGACATCTTCTTCCATACAATCCTTCAAATGGCACCATCTTAATAGTGCAATGATAGGAATTGTTGTAAGCAAATTCCACAAGTGGTAAGTATTCTTCCCACTTGTATTGCTGATCCATGCAATACATTCGCAACAAGTCTTCCAAGACTTGGTTAACTCTCTCAGTTTACCCATCAATTTTAGGATGGTAAGTTGTACTCATGTTGAGTTTAGTCCCTAGAGTAGAAAACAAAGTTTGTCAAAACCTTGATGTTACATGCGCATCTCTATCCGAGATAATCTTTTTAGGGATGGCATGCAATCTAAATACCTCTTGCACAAATTAATGAGCTAACACAGGTGCTTCATCAGTCAAATTCGCTGGTATGAAATGTGCTACCTTTGTGAGTTTATCAACCACCACTAAAATGGCATCATGCTTATTCCTTGACATAGGAAGACCTTGAACAAAAACCATGGTAATAACTTGCCATTTCCACTCTGGCACATCTTGTGGGTACAACAATCCTGCAGAGTGTTGATGCTCTGCTTTTACCCTTTGACATTCTAAAAATCTTGCTACAAATCTTGCAGCATCATTCTTCATTCTTTTCCAAAAATAAAGAGGTTTAACATCTGCTAGAAGTTTGATTACTCCTGGATGTCCAGAATATGGTGCAGTATGAACTTCTTTCCATACTAGATCCCTCAATCCAACTAAATCAAGAACATAAATTCTATCTTTATACCTCAATAGTCCATTTGACTCAAACATAAAACCATCATACCTTGGATCTCTATGATTACCTTTCAGATCCATCTTAACCTGCTCATAAAACTCATCACAAGACAAATTTTGGAATACCAAATCCTTGAAATTTCCACAAATAGAAACAATAGAAGTTATATGTCTTCTGCGGCTCAAAGCATCAACTACTCTATTCTCTTTTCCTTTGATGTAGTTTATCTCAAATTCATAGTCAGATATCAATTCTAACCATCTCCTTTGTCGAGCATTAAAATGCGGTTGAGAGAAAATATACTTAAGACTTTGATGGTCTGATTTAAGTACAAAAGTCTTCCCCAACAAATAGTGTCTCCACATCTGCAAGGTGTGAGTTACTGCTACCAATTCTAGATCATGTGGTGCATAATTTTTCTCATAGGATTTCAATTTCCTTAACTCATATGCTATAACTCTTCCATCTTGCATAAGTACTTCTCCTAATCCTTCTCTTGAGGCATCTATAATTACCTCAAATTGTCCTTCAGGGTTAGGAACTTTCAAGATTGGACTTGCAGTTAACTTTTCCTTTAAGAGATCAAATGCATCCTGACATTTGTCCATCCATTCAAATCTCTTTCCTTTCCTCTACAGGGAAGTGATTGGACTAGCAATACTAGAGAAATTTAGAACAAACTTTCTATAATAGCCTGCCAGGCCCATAAAACTATGCATCTCATGCACATTTGTTGGTACAGGCCAATCCATAATAGCTATGATTTTTGCAGGATCAACAGATATTCCATTAGCTAATATAATATGCCCTAGGTATTGAATCTCTTTCTGGAAGAATGTACACTTTGACAATTTCCCATATAACTTATGTTCTCTTAAACCTTTGTAGAACTAATTGTAGGTGCCATTGATGTTCTTCTTCATTTTTAGAATAAATGAGTATATCACCCAGGAAGACTAAAACAAACTTGTCCAAACAATCTCTAAATATACTATTCATGAGATTCACGAATGCAGTAGGTGCATTTGTCAAACCAAATGGCAACACTGTGAACTCATAGTGTTCATATCTAGTTCCAAAAGCTATCTTATGAATATCTTCATCCTTTCGTCTTAACTGATGATATCCTAATCGCAAATCAATCTTTAAAAGCATAGCAGCTTCACACATCTGATAAAAAAGATCATCAATACGTGGTAAAGGATATTTGTTCTTTACCATTTCTTTATTAAACATATGATAATCTATACATAATCGAAGGGTTCCATCCTTCTTCTTAACAAAAATAACCAGAGCACCCCAAGGTGAAACATTGGGTCTGATCAAACCTTTTGCCAACAATTCTTGTAATTGTGCTTTCAATTCCATTAACTTCATAGTTGTCATATGGTAGGGTGCTTTTGATATAGGTTTAGATCCTGGTTTAATGTCAATAGAAAAATAAAAAACCCTCTTGGGAGGCAATCCTGGTAGTTCTTCTAGAAACACATCCTAAAATTCCTGAAGAAAAGGATACTTTTCTCCAAAAGATGAACTAGGGTTTTCTACCCCTTTCTCCACTTGTTCCATTTTGACTACAAACAACTAACAACCTTTCCTTCTAGCCCTTTTCAATTGCTTGGTAGAAATAGGTCTGATTTTAACTTCTATTTGGATCCCTTGGAATTGGGTCTGATTCCCCAAATCATCTAAGCATTCAACTATTTTTGAAAAATAGTCTACCTTAGCTCTATGCTTCCATAACCAACTCATTCCTAGGATTACATCATAGGAACCTAGGGGAGCTACATACAAATTTACTTTAGTTGAGAAACTAGGAAGATCGATCTTGGCTTCAAACAAACATTGCTCTACCTGAGCCTTAGATTGGTTAGCATATTCTACTGACCAAGGTTTAGACATGTACCCAGCTTTTCTAGGAGATTTATTCAAATTCTAGGAGAAACAAAGTTTTCAGTGGGTCCTCTATCAATCAAAATAGATATAGGGACTCCAAACAAAGTACCTTTCATCTCAATGGGTGTGATTTGATACTCACTTGATGATTGTTGAGAGCTGCATGAATCCTTTGCTGGAATGCTTCTTGCTGAGTAGGTAGTGTAGTACCTCTTTGTTGACCATTTTGATTCTTTTTAGGGAAACGATTTGCATAATGGTCACCCCCACAAGTAAAGCATCCTCCAATGGGTACTTTCTTATTTGAAGTCTTCCCATTGTTATCGTCATTTCTTTTGAAGTTACCATTCTTCTTCTCATTACCAAATCCACCCTTGTTCTTCTGAGGTCCTTTATCTTTTCTCTTGCTATCATATCTCTTTTCATATCTTTTCTTATAGGGTTGATTGTTAGGAGTTCCATTAAACCTCTTGCGGCTTCTATCACGATAAGCTGAGATGGATTTCAGATTTTGCTCTTGCTTGATCGCCTTCTTGTACACTTGATCCATTGTTGTGGGACCATGCCCATCCACCTCACCACCAATTTGAGCATTTAAGCCCATGATGAATTTTATGATCATGAATCTCTCATCCTTTTGATAGTGTGGAACATATTTTAGGATTAGAGTGAATTTTTCTCCATATTCCACCACTATCATATCTCCTTGTCAAAGATTCTGAAAATCGGCCAATTTTTGATCAAAATAGAATTGTGGTAACCATCTCTTGTGAAAGAGTTCCACAAACTCATCCCAAGTTACCCTTAGAGAGCTTAAATTCAATTCCATCTTTTTATTCATCCACCAAGTGGATGCTTCTCCTGCCAGTTGGAATGCTCCCCATACTGCCTTGGTTACTTCTGAGTAATTTCTTATCTCGAAATATTTTTCCATCTCTGTTAACCAAGCTTCTGTAGTATCTCTAGTCTCTGTCCCATCAAATTTTGGTGGAGTAACTTTCTTCATATCCTTTGAGAGCTCTAAGGTCAATCTATCCCTTGCCTCTTTATGAAGTTCTATACTCTTACTTTGATCTTCATGATTTTCTCCACTTTCACCATGAGAGTTTTCACTTCCTCCCTCAGTATTCCCTTTATCATCCACCCTCTTTTCCAAATCACCCAATCTTTTCTTAGTTTCCTCAAGCATGGTTATGATTTGGTCTAGCTTATTATTTGGTGGGTGGTTTCCCTCTTCACTTTCTCCTTGGTTAGTTCTTGTCTGAACCATGTTTATTGATTTCTCACACTTGAGAATATTGAGTTGTCCATTAGTTCTAGATTATAATACATCCCATTAAATCTAAACATAATAAACTCAATGTAAACAATAGTTTGGCACAAAAACAACTCTCTTTTTTTTATTTCATTTCAAAGTAAAGAGTATTCTTTAGTTATACAAGAAATGACTTCAAAAGTAATGCTTAAGAGTATATCCTTCAGACTCATTTTTAGATACATAATCTCATGGTATATAATCCTCTGACTTACTATCAGACCTAACTTCTATGATCTCAATAGTTGGGGGTATGCGGGGATCTCACCTAACCATAGTTGTCTCCTCATCTGACATATACTCTATGATTTTGGTAGTGATCTTAAATCTTTCCATGATTTCCCTTCTCACTCACTTGATTCGAGTTAAGGCAATCACCAGAGTTTCAGTATCACTTAACCAAATGTCACTCTCATAATTGGTTCCCTCAAAGGTTTTGATAATAGCCTCACATTCTCTTTTTTCTTTAAGGAAACATTGACTCAAATTAACAAACTTTCTTGCCGTCTTCTTAAAATGTACCATCCTGGCATAGAAATTTTCAAATATTAGCTAACCGCATAATGTTGACTACATGAAAGCATAGTGGTCTCATAAGCCTTAGTGCTAAACCTAGTAGCTCTAATACCATATGTAACATCCATGTTCCAAAAACATAGTAAAACTAGAAATTTACCATAGAATAAATTAACAAGGTAAAAATGAGATAGATAAAAATTTTCTTTTATTCAACATATAATCAAGTAACTACAATTACAAGATTTCTTTTTACAAAATACAATAAACCATATTTCCTTTCTCAATTACAATGTCTACAAATGTAAATCAATTACATATACAAATTTTAGAATAAATACTGCTTCTGAATATCTAACATCTTTATCAACAGTCCTGGCATGTTTCCTACTTAGACAGAGAGTATCTTTCCAGTGATTTACCTCCATCCACAGACTAGTGGTCTCCCACACATCTTCCACATAGGAAGTGGCCCTACCCTTCACGAGGAATATAGACCTTAGGTGACTAGAGGTAATTTGCCTTTCTCGAGTACATAGTGTTGTATTCTACTCAACTCTATAACCCATACAACCCTAGATACCCTCTAGCTAAGTATGATTTCTGATAGGATGAGCAATCTAAATACAGTGAACTGACAATGCATGCAGAAAACAAATGCATTACTTTGGGCAAGGTTTTTAATAATAATATTGTTCATAATGAATGTAGTCGTTGTGTTTACCCACTACTACTCGACTTGGATACTGTCATATTCTCACAGTTTACTCCAACTATGACCATGTAAAAAGTTTAATCATTGCGTCATGATAATAGTATCTTTTGATTTAAATAAGTCTATATGACATAACTATTCAAATGGTTTATAATCAACTCTAGGGTTTACCTAATATCTTTTGTTAATATGATTTTACAATATAACCATATCTCTTATCTAGGAGTCCTAGATTCACAAATAACCCTTGATTAACTCAACCAGGGTAAAGAATACTATAGTTCTCAAATAGATAGTATCTCCTCTACAAGGAATGTAGAATAACTTTGATAATTTGTTATAAACAAAACATACCTTTATTATATATATCCCTACATGTTCATTCTCTAGTAGACTTAGCCTACTCCATTGTATTGGATCTTTCTAAGAATAATATTATCAAAAGATAAATAAATATATAAGGGTTCTCCCATAGACCTTATTTCCATCTACCATAATATCTCTAAGTTACTCCATTCGAAGATAACAATAATCGTTTAAAGATTCCTATTAATCTAAGTTCTCATGGATAGAAATCATTTATGTTATTCTCATATAGAATCTAAACAAGAAAATACTAAATATTATCCTGACTCAAGGTCTAAACTATTCTTGGCTTATAGAGTCTATTTTTCTCTGCTAGAGAGGGATGTGCTGGCTTGGGGTCTAGATCCAAAAGGGAAGTTAACTCTTGCTTCAGGGTATCATGTTTTGGACAAACAAGCCCGGGGTAGTGCTAAGGTTCCTTGGTGGAAAAATATTTGGAATAAATTCTCTTGGCCAAAATGCAATTTATTTTCTTGGCTGGTGGTTTATGGCAGGTGTTTGACTTGGGATAACCTCTATAAGCGTGGCTTCCAAGGTCTTTCATTATGTTTCTTATGCCTAAAAGATGTTGAGAATGTTTCACATCTTTTCTTCCAGTGCCCTTTTGCTAAGACTATTTGACATTTTTGGTGGGGGGCCTGGAGTTTGCAGTGCAGGCACCCTTATTCTCTAGAGGAGTTTTGGTAGAAATTTGGGCCCATTCCAGTCAGGACGTCATTTCTGCACATAGCATGGCCAATTGGCCCTAGTCTGATTATATGGCACATCTGGTTGGAGTGCAACCACAGGGTCTTTCTAGATAAGAAGTTACTGGTGGGTCAAGTTTGGTCTCGCATTCTTGGGGCTTTGCAGGAGACCTTGTATGATAAATGTGATCTGTCAGCCCTAGTGGATCCTGGTGATACTACAGTGATTTGTAATCTGGGGATTCTTGTTAGGGGCCCCGGAAGGTCAAAGATTGGGCAGATCAGGTGTTCTAGAAGGAAGGTTTCTAGGGAAGTGCATTGGCTACCCCCTCCCACTGGAATCTTGAAAATCAATACTGATGGGTCTGCAAGGGGTAACCCTAGGTACGCTGGCATTGGTGGGGTGGGTAGAGACAGTTTTGGGGTGGTTGTGTTTTTCTTCTCAGAATATAAGGGGTTGCACTCTAATAATCTTATGGAGGCCTTGGCTATTCTTTTGGCTTTGAAGAAGGAATATACCATTCACTGGAATAAAATTATCTATGAGTTGAATTCTTAGGTGGTGATAGACTTGATAAATAGAAGGTAGTTTGATGATGTTAGTTGGCATCTTGCGGTGGTGGCTAAGCAAATCACCAGTCTTGGAGAATTATTTGATTCTATCACCTTCTCTCATATCCCTCAGGAATGGAATAAGGTGGCTGATGGGCTGGCCAAATGGGCTTCTAAGAAGAATGGGACCTAGTTGGTGGATGATTGGGATAGTTTGCCTGGGGATCTTGCTCAGGATTTGGTGGATTTGGTCACAGAGGATGTCAGATGTTGCATGACCACTTCTTGATTTCTTGTTTGTTGTCTTTGGGCCTGTTTGGGCCTCTTGCTACTTTTATGCATTGTACTGCTCTCTTTGATTAAAAAAGTTTTTACCCTCTTTTTTAAAAAAAGGTCTAAACTATTCTACTCAAAACTAAGAGTATACTACCAAAGTTCAATCAACTCTAATAAAATTTGAGAGTCTATTGTTTGGTTAACTCACTATCATTTTATTGGATAGCTACAAACTTATTCAATATAAAGACTATTTTTCAAGCTCATGACAACTATCCAATCTCCTACTATGATGATCACTTTATCCTCCATACTAAGATTTGATATGATTATCAGTTTAACAATTAATAAGTAAATGGTCAATTTAGAATGCTGTAATAGAGTACTCACTTTTATTACCAAGCATCGGCCGTATACTTTGCATTCGTTGCCTTATCAGTTCTCAAAACTAGTTCAGAATAGTTTACTTAAAAATGTTATCTGCACATTTCCCTAAACTGATACTTAATAGTTTATGACTAAATAATCAAAACATATAGGAGGTTATACCTCTCTGGCGTACTCACATAATCACCCAAGACACAATAATAGACAGTCTAAAAAGAAATAGCCAATTTCCTCACTATTAATAAACACAGGAAACTAACGAATACTTGGTAATCGATGGGCTTGATTTGATAATATGTGCACAAAGACACAAAGGTCGACTCTTCTGATTGCGTATTCCCAGTCTCTTTTAGCTACGACTCTTCTTTTGTTTGATGCCTTACTCTTAAGTTTTTTAACCTTTTTAACATCTCCCTCAGGGCTCAATCTGAGTCGTCATTATTAATGGCTCATGCATGACTCCTTTTTGGTTTCCTTACTTCGCACCTCCACTTAGATACAATTGCTAACTTTTAATGAATGCATAATAGTCCATAACGATTTTAGTCTTAACTAAGACCATGTTTTAAGCAGAGTTCCCACTTGTCAATGGTAGATTGTCATTTCCTGGCTCATCAGTTGTGGTGGTTATTCCATAGTCCTCCTCTTTTGAATGAGGTTGACACATCACTTAAACTCTGCTGATCATTAAAGGATCTCTAATAAGTAGTTTGATCCTCCACTAACATTTTTGAAGACTCTTCCTAAATGTAAGCCTTCGACTACTCAAGCATAACATCATTAACTCATTATGAGGTATTATCCTCACTCGATGCATATGCATTTACATGTTTGATTACCTCAAATGTGATTCACATAACATTGCCTCTATATAAGATAGTTATGGTCTAATCGATATAATGATAATATTAAGTCAAAGGATTATAGATATTGTGATTGGGTTGAGCTTGTCTCCCCATCACAATCCATCAACAATATTCACATCTTCTTAACTAGATGTAAACGTCTTAACATTAAGAATCATTTATAACACCTCAAGGGACTTAATAATAATAAGACAACCTTCTTATGACAATAATGTCATAATATTTTTGTTAAACATAAATACTCACAAATCACACTCAAATGACATTGTTAACGATATTAACGACTAAGATGACTTACTGTGACTTAGATTTGAAAATAATATCGACTACCTGTCGATTAGGTTTAGAAGCAAACTGACAAGACAAGACTCACCTCTTACGACACATTGGTTCATGTTTTTGTTAAACACTTTATACTCGATTTGGCAAATAAACCACTTGTAACTCAAGGTCTATATCTCTCTCCTGGAAAGATACTCTCTCACTCTTTTCTCTAAGAGTCATCTAAAAACCTATAATCCTATATCAAACTTGTTACCAAAGAAATTATGATCAGTGCATCAATATTCAAATAATAGATCAAATCTCACAATGCAAATATTAAATCGATAATATCATAATCATTTCCATAATTCATAAATGGCATTCAATATAATCCATTTATTTCCTTGTCATTACTCTAAATATTATAATAAATTTACTTATATCCAAGTAAAAAGTAAAAATATAGCAAGATAAAAATTGGGGATGTAAGAGTCTCCCATGACTGTCAAACTAGAAAGATAGCTTGTAGACCTCCAAACCATGAACCACTAGAGTTTATGATACACACTGACTTTCCAAACATGCCTTCATATCCACAAACCATAATATTTCACTATGGAGCAATCTAGACCAACTTATTATCAAGCTGTCTCTTTTGAATACTGCAAAATCTAGTTCTACTTAGATGGCCATAACTTATTCAAATCTTCATACGGACTTCTCAATTCCTAATTGGACCAACCTCTGACAATCCTCTACATAGTAATATGGTCCACAAACATTGAGTCTTCATTTATTTTCTCAATACCCTCAACATTCCAGTCTCTTGAACAGGCAACAAAATAAGGCACAATTGACACCAATGACAACAAGAATATGTTGACATCAATGACAACACCACTTAGGCACATATTTGGAACAATAGGTACATGATAACTGCCCCTTCTTCTAGTTCAAGATCATGAAAATTTCATGTTCCTTCCATGTAGGGGTGTGGAAGAAATTTTTTTGATTTCTCCTTACTAACTTCTTAACCCAAGGCCTGAAAGTATCTGCTCTAAAAATTCTTCATGTGAAAAGCTTCTTTCCTTTTTGCAGCTCCAAAAAGCATGGTGTCATTTGTAAACTATTGATGTGAGATGGTTGGAAGTAGGCTAGTGACTTCAACTCCTTCCATATTCCTAACCTTGATCTCATTCCTAAAAGTCCTGCCTAAAGCTCCAAGCATAAATATAAATAGAAAAAGGGACAAAGGGTCCCCTTGGAGGATATCCCTTGAGGCCTCAAAAAATCCTTCAGAGGAGCCATGGATAAGAATTGAGTACTAGGGAGTTGAGATACAATTATAAGTCTAATTCAACCATCTTTTGTTAAATCCAAAATCCTCCATCACCTTTACTAAAAACCACGAGTCCACTTTGTCATAAGATTTTTTAATGTCCAACTTAACCATCATACATTGCCTATTGGTCTATTATATTGAATGCAAAATTTCTTGGGTAATTATAACTCCATCCAAGAAAGATCTTCCTAGAACAAAACCAATCTGTTCATCAGAAATGATGTCAGGTAGAATTTTCTTTAGCCTTTTTGCCATTGCTTTAGTCATGACTTTATAGATGGTATTACATAAGGAGATCAGATCATATCTATCTAGAGGAGCAAGGTGATTCCTTTTTTAGAATAAGGGCTATAAAGGTGTTGTTGACTTCCCTAAGAAGATTTCTTGAGTTCCAGGAGGCCTCAATGGTCTCCACTAGATCTTCTTCCACCATTTCCCAACATGTTTGGAATAAGCTCACTGGAAAACCATCCATCCTAAGAGATTTGTCAAGGTGTAGCTAAAATAAAGCTTCATTATCTCTTTGGGAGAAAAAAATGCATTTAGCATCCTATTCTGATCCTCTATGACTAGAGATGGAATGTGTCTGAGAAAATCTTGCTAAGCCAACATGTAAGACCCTTCTAAATTGTTGAGAATTTTACTACATAAATTTACTATCTCCTTAGAAATGGCTTCCATTTCTTCCAATGTTGAGCCTATTACATTGATCAAGGAGATTTTGGTCATATCCCTTCTTTGCTTTGTTACATTATGGAAGTTTTTAATGTTTTTGTCCCTATCATTTATCCAAGTCTCCTGAGATTTTTGTCTCCAAAAAATTTCTTCTTTGGCAAGAATATCTTCATAATCAAGAAAGAATTCTTTCTCTTTGGTATAGCTAGCATTATCCATACCCTTCTTTACAATCTCTTTTCCCAACACTTGCAAGTCTTCTTCAATCATTTTCTTGGTTTAAAAAATATTTTTAAAATGATGTATGTTCCACTCTTTAATCTTCTATTTTAGTAATTTCATTTTTGTGATAAAACAAAACATTTTAGATCGTTTGGGATTTTCCTCTTCCCACCAACCTTTCACTAGTATGAAGAAATCTAGATCTTTCATCCACATGTTTTTGAATTTGAAGGGGCTTCTTATTCATCTCCTTTCTCCAAGAATCTCCATCTTGATCAGGTAATGGTCTAACCCAAAACATGGGATAATTGACCCTTTAAAATCAAAAGAAAAAGAACCCCGGTCTCTAGAGAAGAAAAACCTATCAAGATTTTCTACAATATGATTAAAACCTAACCTTTGATTAGTCCAAGTGTAACTTCTATTAGATAGATTGGTGTCCATTAAGTGATTTTTCTCCACCCAGTCTTGAAGATCCTTTTGGGATTGATTCTCTCCTCTAACACCCGCTCTTTTGTCACTACTATGGAGAATGGCATTAAAATCTCCCCCAATTATGTGACTTTGGTCAACATAAGAGTTTATAAAAAATTCTACTGGCACCCACAATTCTCTCTTTTTAGTGTGTGAGTTCAGTCCATACACATTTACTAGACCAAACTATAAATTTTTAGAAAGACTTCTTACTCTACAACCAATCCAATTAGCTCCCTCCTCCAATTTGTCTATGCTAACTAATTTTGGTCTCCAAAAAATAGAAAGACCTCCTGAAGCTATAGTTGCTTGAACCTCCATCACTTTCCATGTTCCTAATTTCCTCTTGAACCAATCCATGTCAGTGTTGGTCAACTTGGATTCTTGGATTAAAAATATGTCTACTTTTGAAAGATCCATTCTGTGCTTGACCAAGCGCTTCTTGTTAGGGGTATTTAAGACCCTAACATTCCACGAAAAGACCCTCACGGCTCCACAAGAAGGGGGCCTTCCTTCTCTGATCTTAACAACCTTGCAATCTTAATCTGACCTCCAACATCCCCATCCATTGTTCTTTTCTTCTAATGGGATTTCCTTCCTTTGGATTTTCTCTTTCCACAATCCTAGGTAGCTTTCATTGTTTCCTTTTGACTAATTCCCTCTTTCCCTTTTCTCTCTATCTCAATATTGTTTTGTTCTAGATCCATTGTTTTACAAAAAAGTAGGAGTTGTTCTTCCTCCAATAGCCCCCTTCCTCAAATAAATCCCTCTTCTGATCAACTATTGAGTGCACCACTTCATCTGTCTGAGCAGCTCCATCCTCAATTTTGTAGTGTGTATCTTTAATAGTATCCAAAAGATCGTAGGCCAACTGCATAAAGTGGTCATTGATGTCTAGAAGGGGAAGGGAATAGTCATCTCTCTCTATTTCTGGAAAGGGATCCATGACTACTTCAATTGTTTGTTTAGGTTGTAGGATGTCCTCCAAAATCTAGGTGGGTTCTAAGACTTTTTTCCACTAAAGGGGCCACCAGGGTTTCCTTCTTCAAAAAAGTATTATCCCATAACCCTTGAAAAGGAGGGACTAAAACGGATTTCAAATCTATATTTTCTTTTAAGTTTTCTCCCCTACCTCCTTCTACTAGAGGCAGTTTGTCTTCCATTTCCTCCTTTACTGTTATGGGTATCCCAAGATCTTATTTAGGGTTGGCTTCTGTCTTAGATAGCTCCTTCCCTATCCTAATCTTCTCTACACTTGGGGAGCCTTGATTTATCTTCCAACAAAAATGTAATTTCCTTCCTTGATCGTAGTCTACCAAAATTCTTTGTGACCATTTCCCATTATCTGGGATGATCTCCAATTCTTTCCACACACCATCTGCTTGATCAATATCTACACATGTTTTCACTATATAATAAGCCTTACTAGTGAAAAATTCCTCTTCTACTTCTAGAAAGGATCCCAAAGCCTCCCCTATTAGGCTCAGGAATTATAAATTCCAATATTTAGAGGGTAGATTGACTAGTCTAATCCACATAAGAATTTTCTTGATTAGGTGCTTGATTGGATTAAAGTTAGGTTCCCATTATGTTCTATGAAAGATGAAACGTTCAAAAAAAGTGGACTACTGAGAAAGATTTCATCTTTCAAGTCTTTTCTTATGTATTCAATCAAAAAGAAGTAATTTGGAAGGGATCTGATGCTTACCAGTTGAGAAAAGTAGAGGTTCCACTAGTCCAGTATCTGTCACCTAGGGCATCCTTTTCTGCACTATTTAACGAAAAGGGCCCATTCCTTGAGGCTCTCTATTATTGGGGTTAATATGTTTGAGGGTATAAAAGGGATTTGCTTCTTAGCATTTTTCTATTATCCCTCCTTCCTTCCTCTAGCATGTTCCGTTGTGCCAATTCCTGATCTTCCCATTCTCCCAGTGGAAATTAGTTTCTATTGTGTCCTTTTGATGAAATCTGGAATGTTGGAGACCTTCAATCTTGCCATTCTTCCCTATAGCCAGAAGGATTGCATTTTACCCTATGGTGAAAGATGGAATTTATGAAGGTGAGAGTGCCAATCTAGCCCCGAAATCTTCTCTACCCAGATCTTGCATGCGAGCCATTTTTTTCAACCATGACAATAGAACCTTTTTTAAGATAAGTATTCAAACCACATAAATATATTATATATTTAATATTTATATATATTTCTTATCAAATTATAAATTTCTTTAATATATGGAATCTCTATTTTGTTAGTTATATATGTTATTTTGCATTTATTCTATTTGATAATATATTATATTTGCTTGGGAGTTATTTTATAGTTAGTTTATTTACTAAAGAGTTATTCTATTTTATGCATTAAACAGTCTAATCCTTAGAATGATAAGATTACTCCTATTTTTAGTTCAAATATAGATGCAGTGATAGGTCTAGTCCTTGAAATGGTGTCTCCAACTGAAGTTATTCCTATTCCAAACACTTTGATTATATCAAGATACACTTAAGAATCTAACATATTAGATAATTCTAAAACACATCAGTTGTCTCAAGGTCAAATAGATTAGTTGGATGATAATGTAATTGTGATTTAGAAATTGGAGGAAGTAAATGGCACCTTTCCACTGGAAGAGGCAGAGAAATTTGTAGATGAAATAATCAACAAAGTGGGGGTAGAGTTAATTGAAAAATTAGCAGATGAAGCCTTGAGTGAAGAGCATGATCATTGTAATGAAGAGCCTGTTATTTCACAAACCCCTTTAGTGGAAGTAGTAGCCTCTTCACCACCTAACAAAATAGGTAGAAAACCTAAATCTAAGGTTACAGAGGAACAAATTCAGGCAGGAGTTCAAACTACTTTGGAAATTTTTTTAACTAGGTCTTCATCAAGGAGAGTATGTAGCTCTCCTCGTACTCAATGAAGTTGATGTTGGAATTAGTCTAGACAACTGAGAGGGGGGGTGAATTAGTTGTCTAAAAAATTTAACCTTTTCTATTTTAATCTTCTTTATCAACATATGATCAGATCAATAATGTAAACATTAAAGCATGAATTAACAACATATGAGCAGAAATAAATTAAACACATATAACACCAAGATTTTTACGTGGAATCCCAATTAAGGGAAAACCACGGTGGCAGTTAACCCACAACATTCATACCCTGTTAAAAGTACTTAGAAGAAAAGAGAAGGCACATGCCTTCGGGCTCACTACCCAGAGCTCACTCCTCAAGAGAGGCTCACTGCCTATAGAATTTATGTTTAATACAGAAAGAATTCACTGATAAATAGCATCTCCTTCATGCCTATTTTAGTTTCATTGAATGCTCACAAAACTTCTACTCTACTCCAAATACTTCTTTTCTAACTCATCATCAAAACAACTCTTGTTCTTTTACTTCTCCTCTACTCTTCTCTTCCTTTGATCCTTTCTTCAGATTATATTATTGTCATACAAGGATAATTTTCCACAATTCATCAACAAGTATTTATACGCTTCATCAACCTTGGAATGAACATAAAGGTTAGCACTACAAACATCTGACTCAATGTGAATCACTAGGCTATTGGCCAAACATAACTTGGACTCAAATCTTCATTAATCGGCAAGCCATGCTCTGTAGAAATGCTCTTAGATCATCCACAACACGCTTGAATCATCCGGTCAGCCAAGACTGGGAAGAACAACAACACGAAGAAGGAAATATTCATTGAGAAGCTCAAACTTCAATGCAGCCCTCCAACATAGTAGTCACACAATCCAAAGACTTCCACAAGCACATTGAATTCAACAAAACCATCCACACTCCTCCAAATCATCAGAATCACTTGCATTTTCCTCCAGAACCTCAAGAACACTATCTGCCATGACTGTCACTTTAGAATGATTTCTTGTGGACCTCCAAACCATGAACCACTTGAATGGATGATACACATTGACTTCCCAAACATGCCTCCAGATCTACAGATCATCGTTTGACATATCAGAAACAATCCAGACCTCTTTCCTGTCACTCTATCTCTTCTAAACACTGCAAAACTAGTTCTACTCAGATGGCCATAGCTTCTTCAAATCTTCATGCAAACCCTTCAAATATTAACTAGAGCTTCTTCATACAATCCTCTACTCATCGATATGATCCGCATACATTGATACTCATTAATTTTCTCAATATCCTAAACAATCTAGTTGTCTACACAAACAACAAAATAGGATATAGTTGACACCAATGGCAACAAGGATATGTTGACATCAATGACAACACCACTTAGGCACATATTTGTAATAGTTGATATCATACAATGTTAGGGGCATTAATGCCCCTAATAAGAGGCACCTGATAAAGCATTAGCTGGAATTATTAGGTGCATATTTAATTTTATTACAGGAAACTAAATTATCTAAGGAGGGTGCAAAAGATATTTTTTCAAAATGGAGAAAATGGGTTTCTCTTTGTTTTTTATGCAATAGGGGTTTCTAGGGGCTTGGCTTTATTGTGGAATAAAAATAATGTTGATGTTGTAGTCATGTCAGTCAATTCTAATTGGTTAATGGTAGAAATTAAGTACATAAGTCAGAGTTTTTGGGTTATAAATGTATATGGCCCCTCTTATATAGTAGATAAGAAAATGTTGTAGGATGCTTTAAGTGAGGTGATTTAGAGTGTGTTAGAGGATATAGTTATCATAGGAGGTGATTTTAATTCTATCATGAGCCTTGATGAAAAATTTGGGGGCATACTCCCTCCAATTAAAACATTGATGCTCTAATGCGAACCCTTCCAAGCTTAACTGGAGCTTCTTCAGACAATCCTCTACTCAACCATATGATCCGCATACATTAATCCTCATTAATTTTCACAATATCCTCAACAATCCAGTCTTCTACATAGGCAGCAAAATAGGATACAGTTGACACCAATGGCAACAAGGATATGTTGACATCAATGACAACACTGCTTAGGCACATATCTGCAACAATCTCCCCCTTTGTCATTGATGGCAACATATGATGTGAAAAACTTATCTAACCATCAAGACAAGACCTTCTTCCCCTTTCTCTTATCACTTCTGCAATCACTTTCTTCATTTGTCCCCCTTTCATCAGCAACTAGTTTTTCACATGAACATCTCTCGCCCTTTGACATCAATGGCAAAGGGCACATATTTGCAGTCTTTTTTCCTTATGTTTGTTTCAGACCAGACTTAAAAATTACATGTAGACTACTCCCCCTGAGTAGTGCCTTCTTGACATCAATTCGGATCACAAGATGTGACTGTGAATTCTACCGAACTGATGCACTCTAGCACATCTTAATTCTGATCAGGAGGGGTAATAACCCCCAACTTCTCTCTGAGATACTCAAAAGTATCCTTGGGAAGAGGCTTAGTGAAAATATCTTCAATATGATCCTTTGAAGATACAAACTCCAACTTGACTTCATTCTCATTTACCTTCTCTCTCAAGAAATGAAACTTGATGGATATGTGCTTTGTCTTTGAATGCAACACTTGATTATTTGAGATGCTTATTACACTTAAATTATCATAGAAGATTGTGACTGGCTCCTCAAATACAATTCTGATGTCCTTCAACATTTGCTTCATCCACAGAACTTGAGTGCAATTGTTTGTTACTGCTATATACTCTGCCTCTGCTATAGACAGGGATATTGCCTCCTACTTTTTTCTCATCCAAGAAACCAATCTTCTTCCCCAAAAGAATGCACCACCACTCGTACTTTCCCTGTCATCCATATCTCCTACCCAATCAACATCTGTATATGCAAGAAGAGTAAATTCATTGTCTTTTGGATACCACAAGCTATACTCAAGTGTTCCTTTGAGATATCTGAAGATTCTTTTGACAGCTACAACATGGGATTCTTTAGGATCAGCTTGGAATCTAGCAACAAGCCCTACTACATTCATGATATTAGGTCTAGTCTAAATGAGATAGAGAAGTCCTCCAATCATTAATCTATATATTTTTTGATTTGCCTTAGAGGAGTCATCATCTTTACTAAACTTACATCTGGTTACCATAGGCATACCTACTAGCTTTGAATCTTCCATTCTAGACTTCTTCAACAATTCTTTCACATACTTAGACTGAGATATAAAGATACCTTTATCTGACTGAGTGATTTGCAAACCTAAGAATAAATTCATCTCACCAAACATGGACATCTCAAATTCACTTTACATCTGATCAACAAATGTTTTGTACATGCTCTCATTTCCACCAAAAATGATATCATCAACAAATAGCTCAACAATTAGAATATTCTCATGATCAATCTTGAAGTAAAGATTACTGTCAGCAATACCTTTGTTATATCTTAGCTTTAGCAGATACTTATCTAATCTTGCATACCAGGCTCTTGGGGCTTATTTGAGTCCATATAATGCTTTCCTCAATCTGCAGACCATGTCTTTCTAATCAGACAACTGAAATGCTTCTAGTTGCTCAATGTACACTTCTTCTAACTCTCCATTTAGGAATGCTAACTTAACATCCATCTGATAGACCTTGAAATATTTATAAGAAACAAAAGCAAGAAATAACCTGACTGCTTCTATTCTTGCCACTAGAGAAAACTTTTCTGCAAAATCAATTCTTTCCACTTGAGAATATCCTTTGCATACCAACATTTCTTTGTTTCTTACAACTTCACAATCTTCATTTAGTTTGTTCCAGAAGACCCATTTAGTTCCAATCACATTTTTTTCCTTAGCTCTAGAAACAAGATCCCAAGTGTGATTCTTTTCAATTTACATTAATTCTTCTTCCATTGCCTTTACCTAGTTTTCATCTTCACATGCTTCACTTACTATTTTTGGTTCAATCTTTGAAATTAGACAAATCTCTTCTTGATCTTCAACAATTCCTCTCCTAGTTTGAACACCTTTATTTCTATCTCCTATGATCTGATCTTTAGGATGACTTGTCCTTACATACCTGGGAGTTTTGGGATTTTCTTGAACTTCTATTTCTTGAGCTTGTTCCTCAACTTTTGCACTACCCTCTTGAATTACTGGATTTTCTAGATTAATCTGGATCTGGATATGATTTTGTACTTGCCTTTCTTGACATAGATTTTCATCTTGATAATCTGAATCATATCCGCAAGACCTAGAATGTCCTTCCTTGCTCTCATCAACTCTGACATTAGCACTTGCAACAATCTTTTTCAACCTTTTGTTAAAGTACTGGTATTCTTTGCTTTGAGTAGAGTAACCCAAAAAAATTCCTTCATCACTTCTTGCTTCAAACTTGGATAGATCCTTATCTATTTTGATATAGCATTTACTACCAAAAACTGTGAAATATCTCACAGTAGGAGGATGACCAAACTAGAGTTCATAAGGAGTCTTACTAGAATGACCTTTGATCTGCACCCGGTTAAGAGTGTAGACAACAATACTCACAACTTCTCTCTAATAAACTTGTGGAACATTTGTTTCCATCATCATGGTCTTGCCAGCTTCTTGAATGGTCCAGTTCTTTCTTTCCACAACTCCATTTTGTTGAGGAGTCCTAGGAGCATATAACTATCTTTTTATTCCATGCTTTTCACAGAATGTATCAAACTCATTAGAGGTAAACTCTCCATCTCTGTCAGATCTCAAAAACTTTATCTCCAATCCAATTTCATTTTCCACCATAACTTTGAACACTTTGAAGTTGTCAAGAGCTTCAGATTTTTCTTTTAAGAAAGTTACCCACATCATCTGGGAGTAATCATCAATTAGAAACATAAAATATTTTTCTCCTTGCACACTCCTAGTTCTAGTAGAACCACATAGATTAGTATGCACAAGTTCCAATCACCCACTTGAAAATTGTTCTTTACTTTTGAATGATGTTTTGTTCTGTTTACCCAATTGACATTCTCTACACATGCTATTAGGTTTTACAAGTTTTGGAAGATCTCTCACAGCTTGAGTGGAACTTATCTTGATGATGTTATCAAAATTCACATGACACATTGTCCTATGCCACAACCAACTTTGATTTGTCTGAGCAATCAAACAACTTTTACTAGAACTACTTAATTGAAAGATGTTACCTCTAGTTTGTGTACTAGATGCAATTTCAGTTCCAGAGCTTTCCAGTATTCTACATTTTCCATCCTTGAATAAGATATCATAACCCTTGTCAACCAACTATCCAACATTGAGAAGATTTGCTTCAGCCCTTCCACATATAGAACATCATTGGTGTTATTTTTACCATCAAAAGAGATGGATCCTCTACCACAGATTCTACTAGCTGAGTTGTCTTCAAATTTTACAAGTCCACCTTCATATTTTTCAAGGCTTACAAACTTACTTTTATCACTAGTCATATGATGAGAACAACCACTATCAATCACCCATTCATCCTTTTCAACAGCCTGAGCAGCCATGGCACTTTCCACATTTTCATAGCTAGCAGATTCAGTAGACACCGAATCTTCTTCTTTGATAGCAATGAACACCCAATCATTTTTAGTGGAACCTCCATGATTAAATTCATCATTTATGACTCCTTCTCCAGCTTCTTAGACATAGTAACATTTCTTCTAACCTTTATATTTGTTAGGTTTGTGTCATGTCCCTATACTAATAATTTATCAAATCAAAGATATGAATAATATTATAAATAGAATATATTTAATATATTTAAATAATATTTATTTAAAAAAATTAAGAAGATATATTATTATTATATTTATAAATAACACATAAATAATAATAATATATTATAAATATATCTAATAATATAAATACAAATATTGTTATATTTATCTTATATTATAATATCAGTATAAATAATATAATATAAATCATATATCATTTATTATGATATAAATGATATAATATAAATAATATAAAATTAATAATATATCATTTATAAATGATATAATATAAATACAAATAATATAAATAAACATCTTTTAACCTATCCTCTTATGATAACGGAGTTACATATGGTTAGAACTAGTTTTACCACAGCTCGTAAAGGGAATGAATATAAAGTAGTAATAATTATAAGAGAGTACATATGTAATTTACTAAAGTAATAAAAATTATAAGAAGGTACATATGTATTTTACATGAAGTATAATAAGAGATGTGTCTCTTCGAACATATCCCTTGAAAGGGAAATAAATAAAGGTTATAAGATAGAAAGTAAAAAGAACAGGAAAAAAAGATATTCTCTCTGAGTTAAATACAACTTTGATATTGAAAATAAATAAATATAATAAAGAGTAAACGTATTTGATTTATATAAGAGCATAGCAGACATTGAGAGATTGGGGGTAAAAAGGAAGAAGTAGCATTAATACCTCAAAGGTAGATAAGACCGGCGGTGGAATGGACCATGTTACATCATACTTAGGCAATGGATAAGACCTGCAGTGGAATGGACCATGCTACATCATACAACGGCAATAAGTAAGACCTGTGATGGAATGGGCATGTGTTACATCATACAAGGGCACTTAGTAAGACCTGAGGTGGAATGGGCATGTGTTACATCATACAAAGGCACTACCCATAGAGGATGATTCATGCAACCTAACAAGAGATAGTACCCCATCTCCACTAGGGTTTGAAAATAAATAAAATTAACATATAATAGACAACCCTAAGTATGAATGCACTTAAGGATTGGATAATTGAATTATTGATATATGTTGATATTATAAGAAGAATTGATTACTAATGTTCTCTTTTACAAGTTGAAATTATATGCAAGGTTAAGAAAATTTTGACTTGCTAGAAGGGGACATTACAGTTTGGTTTTGAAAACCTCTCCAAACATCTTAAGGAAAAATGACCAAACTTATTACAAGAAAAACATTTGAGTGGCAACTTTCCTTCATACTTACCGAATCCTCTTGGCATTGTTTTGGCAATAAGAGCTTCAAGATCTGTAGTCTCAAATTTTACAAGGCCACTATCATATTTTTCAAGCCTTACAAACTTACTTTTATCACTAGTCATAGGATGAGAACAACCACTATCAAGCACCCATGCATCCTTTTCAACAACCTGAGTAGCCAAGGCACTTTCCACATTTTCACAGCTAGCAGATTCAGCAGACATTAGATCTTCTTCTTTGATAGCAATGAACATCCAATCATTTTCAGTGGAACCTCCATGATCAGAATCATCATCTATGTCTCCTTCTTCTCCAGCTTCTTGGACATAGTAACATTTCTTCTGACCTTTATAGCTATTAGGGTTTGGTTTTGAAAACCTCTTTAGAGATCTTGAGGAAAAATGACCAATCTTATTACAAGCAAAACATTTGAGTGGCAACTTTCCTTCATACTTACTGCATCCACATTTTCATAGCTAGCCAATTCAATAGACAATGGATCTTCTTCTTTAATAGAAATGAACACCCAATCATTTTCAGTGGAACCTCAATGACCAGATTCATCATCTATGACTCCTTCTCTAGCTTCTTGGACATAGTAACATTTCTTCTAACCTTTATATCTGTTAGGGTTTGGTTTTGAAAACCTCTCTAGACATCTTGAGGCAAAATGACCAATCTTATTAGAAGAAAAACATTTGAGTGGAAAATTTCCTTCATACTTACCAGATCCTCTTGGCATTCTTTTGGCAATAAGAGCTTCAAGATCTGCAGTCTCAATTTCATCATCTTCAAGATCTACAATCAAAATATCATCATCTTCAAGATCCTTCCTTGCCTTCAAAACTCTGTTTGATCTTGCTGAAGAGCTTTCACTTAGATCATATCTTTGTTTTCGATATACACTAGACTTAAATGCAAATTCAGACTTAGGAAGAGAATCACCAAACTCACTTAATTCAAAAGATGAAATTTTGCCAACTAGTTGATCTCTTGTAACTTCTGAGAAAGCCATGATCTCCTCTATAGCAGCAACCTTATGTTTGTATGAATTAGCTAAAGATTTCAACACTTTTGCCACAATCTCTGATTCTTCCAAAGTTCCACCAGCACACCTGATACCACAAACAAGTTCATTTATCTTTTGCATGTAGATTGTGATGTTTTCATCTTCACTCATCCTCAGGTTTTCA
Source organism: Cunninghamia lanceolata (assembly GCA_027924645.1). Taxonomy (NCBI): domain Eukaryota; kingdom Viridiplantae; phylum Streptophyta; class Pinopsida; order Cupressales; family Cupressaceae; genus Cunninghamia; species Cunninghamia lanceolata. Next base: position 1,886,782 of record BSBN01000677.1, on the reverse strand, counting down.
AATTTTCCTCTCAGACTTTGTAGGTTGGCACATTTGACATATTCATCACCTTCATATAGATTCTCCAACTTCTTCTAGATTTCATGAGTAGTTTTTAGTCCAAAGACATTTGTCACTTCTGAATCAGTCAAGGCACTCAACAAGACTTATTTAGCTCAAAGGTTATTTTCAGCATCTTTGAGTTGATCTAGAGTTGAAGAACCTTTCTTTAGAGGTTAATACTCATCATTGGTTATCACCCAATAAGCATCACCCATGCATTACAAATGGCACTCCATGCGACTCTTCCAAACAGAATAATTTGTTCCATCAAATCTCAGACAATCCTTCTTGTAGGTCTACATCCTGGATCTCCTCGAGCGGTCAAGATTTTTTTAGAGGATCTAGCTCTAATACCAATTGTTGGAATTAGTCCAGACAACTGCGAGGGGGGGGGGTGAATCAGTTGTCTAAAATATTTAACCTTTTCTGTTTTAATCTTCTTTATCAACTTATGATTAGATCAATAATGTAAACATTAAAGTATGAATTAACAACACATGAAGAGAAATAAACTAAACACACATAACACCAAGATTTTTATGTGGAAACCTGGTTAAGGGAAAACCATGGTGGGGGTTAACCCATAAGATTTGTACCATGTTAAAAGTACTTAGAAGAAAAGAGAAGGCACATGCCTTCAGGCTCACTGCCTAGAACTCACTGCTCAAGACGGTCTCACTTCCCACAAAATTTATGTTTAATATAGAAAGAATTAACTGATAAATAGTATCTCCTTCATGCCTAATTCAGTTTCATTAAATACTCACAAAACTTCCACTCTGCCCCAAATACTTCTTTTCTAACACTTCATCAAAACAACTCTTGTTCGTCTGCTTCTCCTCTACTATGCTCTGCCTTTGATCCTTTATTCAGGTTATATTATTGTCACACAAGGATAATTTTACACAACTCATCAACAAGTATTTATATGCTTCATCAACCTTGGAATGAACATCAAGGTTGGCACTACAAACATCTGACTTAATGTGAATCACTAGGCTATCAATCAAACATAACTAGGACTCAAATCTTCATTAATCAACATGCCATGCTCCATAGAAATGCTCTTAGATCATCCACAACATGCTTGAATCATTTGGTCGGCCAAGACTGGGAAGAACAACAACACCAGGAAGGAAATCTTCATTGACAAGCTCAAACTTCAATGCTGACCTCCAACATAGTAGTCAAATGATTCAGAGACTTCCACAAGCACATTGAATTCAACAAAAACATCTGTACTCCTCCAAATCATCAGAATCACTTGTATCTTCCTCTGGAATCTCAAGAAAATAGTCTACCATGACTGTCACTTTAGAAAGATTGCTTGCGGACCTTCAAACCATGAACCACTTGAATGGATGATACACACTGACTTCCCAAGCATGCCTCCATATCTACAGATCATCATTTGACATATCTAGAACAATCCAGACCTCTTTCCTATCACTCTGTCTCTTCTAAACACTGCAAAACTAGTTCTACTCTGATGGCCATAGCTTCTTCAAATCTTCATGTGAACCCTTCGAATCTTAACTAGACCTTCTTTAGACAATCCTCTACTTAGCCATATGATCTACATACATTGATCCTCATTAATTTTCTCTATATCCTCAACAATCTAGTCTTCTACATAGGCAACAAAACAGGATACAGTTGACACCAATGGCAACAAGGATATGTTGACATCAATGACAACACCGCTTAGGAACATATTTGCAATAGTTGATATCCTGCAATGTTAGTGGCATTAATGCCCCTAACAAGAGGTGCCTGATAAAGCATTAGTTAGATTTATTAGGTGCATATTTAATTTTATTACAAGAAACTAAATTATCTAAGCAGGGTGCAGAAGATATTTTTTCAAAATGGAGAAAATGGGGTTCTCTTTGTTTTTCTGCGATAGGGGCTTCTAGAGGCTTGGTTTTATTGTGGAATTAAAATAATGTTGATGTTGTAGTCATGTCAGTCAATTCTAATTGGTTAATGGTAGAAAAAAAGTACATAAGTCAGAGTTTTTGGGTTATAAATGTATATGGCCCTTCTTTTATAGTAGATAAGAAAATGATGTGGGATGCTTTGAGTGAGGTGATTCAGAGTGAGTTAGAGGATATAGTTTTTATAGGAGGTGATTTTAATGCTATCATGAGCCTTGATGAAAAATTTGGGTGTATACTCCCTCTAATTAAAACCATGTTAGATTTCTGAGCCTTTGTAAATGATAATGGTCTGATTGATTCACCCCCAATCATTGGTAAGTTCACTTGGTCTAACAGGAAGAAGGACTTTCTTCAGATTGCAGAGAGATTGAACAGGTTTCTTCTTTCTTATCCTTGGATGACTTTTGATGATTCTTTATTTTCTTCTATTTTGTCATATTCAACATCTGATCACTTCACAATATCTCTAGATGTACACTTCACTGATGCAACAACAGTTTTAATAAATCCTTTAAGATGGCAGCTATGTGGTTTAGAGATCCTAATTTTTTTCCTTCTCTAAAATTATGGTGGGAATCTTCTCCTTTTATAGATGGTTCTTGAATGTTTCAACTATACAGAAAACTTCATTTGTTAAAGGATAAGATTCTCCATTGGAATATTACACATTTCAAAAACACTTTCAAAGAGAAAGAGGTTCTGTAAAAAAAGCTTCAGTTTTTAAACTCTTAGATTATTCAGTAGGGGATGGATAAACATTCATTTGAATTGCAAAAATCTCTATAGTTGGAGTTAGAAGAAGTATTATCTAGAGAGGAAGTTTATTGGAGGAAAAATTCTAGGGAAACCTGGCTCCAAGCGGGAGACATGAATACAAAATTTTTCCATGCTTCCACAAAAATGAATAGGGAAATTAATAAAATTCATCATATTTATAATTTAGAAGGTATTTGGGTAAATGATCAATTGCTTATTCAATAAGAAGCAATTATTTTCTTCTCTAAATTACTTTCCATGGAAGGAGTTGACCCCTCTTTGGAGTTGGTTAACCAACTAGTGAGTAACAATCCTAGCTTGGTGATAGAGGAGGATAATTTAATGTTAATGAAAGATTTTACTTTAGATGAAGTCAAGGGAGTGGTTTTCTCTTTGGACCTAGATAAATCCCCTGGTTTAGATGGTTTTACACCTCTATTCTTTCAAAAGTGTTGGGATTTCATTAGAAGAGATGTTTGGTTGGCCTTGGAAGAGTCTAGATGTAATAGTCATATTTTGAAGGAATTGAAGGCTACCTTTATTGCTCTAATCCTGAAAACAAACTCTCCACAATCCTTTTCTCAATATATGCCAATTTCTCTATGCAATACATTATATAAAATTTTTACCAAGGCTATCACAATCAGACTTGCTTCCTTGATTCCTAATATTATTTCAGAAGAACAAGGATGTTTTGTTCCAAGCAAAGAAACTGCAGATGGAGCCCTAATTGCACATGAAGTCCCTCACTCCATTCATGAATTCAAGTTACCAGCTATGATTCTCAAGTTATACATGATGAAAGCATATGGCAGGATATTGTGGGATTTCCTCTTGAAGGTTTTAATCAAATTTGGCTTTAACAAGAAGTGGCGTAAGTGGATTTTTTTCTTGTATTTTAGGAGTTAGATCAATAGTTATTGTGAATGGTAGTCCTTTAGATTTATTTTAGGTGACACAAGGATTAAGACAAGGGACCCTCTTTCTCCTTTTCTCTTTATTATAATGGTAGAAGCTTTTAGTCAGTGTATATCATAATAGAGCAAGATTTTAAACTAGAGGGTTATGCATATACCTAGAGTTACATTTCCTATAACTTGTACTCTCTTTGCAGATGACACTTTGCTTTTTGGTTATCCCTTAGTAAATGAAGCTAAGTGTATTTAGAAAACTATTTCTTTGTATTGTGAAGTTTCTAAAAAAGTTGTGAATTTAGAAAAATCTAAATCTTTTTTCTTCAATACTAAGCCCTCTATACAAAATAAAATCATCTCTCTTTTGGGTTATAAGACAATTTTTTTTCTAAGTCAGTATTTAGGCATCCCCCTCTTATTTGGTGCTCACAGGAAGGCTTTCTAGGGTAAGATTACTTAATCAATTCATAAAAGAATTGCATCTTGGAAGGGGTGCTGGCTCACTTTAGCAGGTAGAATTACTTTGATAAAGTTAGTTTTATCACCAGTACCCATTTATATGATGGCAGTTCTTAATGTTCCTGTAGACATAAATTTTTTCATGTCTTACATCACCTTGTCAATACATCGTCTGAGACACTTTATGAGACATTTTGTCCTAGATATCTTCTATCACCCAATTAGTTCAATAAATCATATTTATTTAACTAATCCCATTCTAATCCCATTTTTATCCTTCCATAGTCAATTAATTAAATAAATTATATTTATTTAATTAATTTCAACTTTTCCCTCATCCAAATTAATTTAAATTTAAATTAATTATTTATTTAATTAATGTATTCCACATCATTCCTTTTCAAAAATGGAATAATTCCACATTTCTCTCTATCTCCACATTTGTCTCCATGTAAGGTGGAAGCCATTTGTCTCTATCTCCATATTTGTCTCTATCTCCACATTTGTCTCCTTGCAAAGTTGAAGACCATTTGACTTTAATTCCACTCATTCAACCTTCATGAGACACTTGTCAAATGACTACAGCTCCAACTATCATTTAATCCTAGCCATCCATTATCAATCTAATCCTAGCCATCCATTCCCATCACCCATCTCCTATAAATCAAGCCTCACTCAAGCCATTTGACACTTTAGAGGGGCTCTTGACAATCCACATTTCATACATCATCTTGGTATCCAAATCATCCATCTATCATCCTCATATCATTGTTATGCTGCAGAAATGATCAATCAACATTCCAACCAATCAATCATCCATCAAAGAGATTTGGGTGCATCTACCTCATTCTATCATGTTTGGAGGAATTGGTCCAAAGGTAAAGGTATTTGGTTGTTTGTATTATCTTTAAATTGTCTTTGTACCAATTTTCCATCTACATTTTTTGGCACACCTGTGGTTCTAACCCTCAGTTTTTGTAGGTTTGTGTGTTTAAATTTGCATTTTTAACATCATTTTTGTCTAGTTTTGGAGGTCAAGTTTTGCAAGTTGCATCCTACGTGAGATGTAACCTCACCATCATGCCCAGATGACCTCATAGACAAAGATCGATATAAAATACTCCATACAGTTTTATCAAAGACAATTTTCATCAAACTACTCACAAGTGGGTTTCAGGGTCTTGCTAGTCAAAGACATCATTTGAAACCTTTTGCTTGCTTTATCTAGTGGACTTGATCATGGTTTGCCATGTGTACCTTGTCATCAAACTTGAAAACAAATTTCTAGTTGCACTCAACACAAATTTCATATTTTCATTACATCAAACAACTTGTTTGCCATCACACTTTGATTTGGGTTTTAAAACGAATCTTGTTTTCAATCACACATAAAAAATTAGGTCTAAAATTAACCATTGTTTTCAATCACACATCTTGACTTGGGGTTAAAACGAACAAGTGTCTTCATTGTTTGGTGAATGTGCATGTGATTAGTGGTGCATATGCTCTTCTCATGCACTTCGTGCAATGTTGAGAATAAAAAACAACTCTTATCCATTCATCTTCACACCACAAATTTTGATTTTCTAAAGGGAAATTAACAACTGTGAGTGTGAATGAAGTGTACCTCACTTGGTTTGATTTTGTTTACCCTACCTAGGAGGCCTGCTTGGAGACACACCACTCCAAGGGATGACCTCAACTAAGGTGTGAATCGAAAGACACCCTCCATTGGGAGTTGACATCTTGACACTCTTGGCTAAGCCCCAAAGAACTTTATACCTTTGGGAAGTGAAGGTGAAGGGTGGGTTACCCCTTTCTCCCATCTGTGTGGTAAGATTTCACTTTCATTGCATCCTTAGTCAACCTTGTGCATCCTAGAGTAAGACCTAATTGGCCATACCCATTTGACTAATTCTAGGGCTTGTTGATGTGTCTTCTTCAAGTGCTTGCTTCATCATCACATTCTTCAAAATTTCAAGGTCAAACTTGCTTATGTGTCTTGTGTGAGTGATTCATGTGTGTACATGTATAATCATTTGTTTTCCAATTGCCACATAAAGCTATAAACACACACATTCCACATCATCCTCAACATCCTTGTCATCACATCCATCCTACGCTAACTCCTCTTCATCGTAATCCAAATCATAATCATCTTACTTGTCATATCCCCACCATCATAATCATTATCCAAATCAATTCATTTCGAGAGTCTACCCATGACTTTCACCCCCTCCTATCCTTTTGAGGGGGTATCAGTCCACATCATACAATCACCATCATCTTAGTCACTTATCCAATCCTCATATTCATCCATCTATTCAATCTAATCATCCCCTTCATTATCCCAGTCATCCACCTAATCATCCAAGGGCATCATTCCTAATCATCCTATTAAACCCTAATCCTTCCACATCATCTTAGGCCAAGTCAAACACTTGTCATAATGGTTGTAATCCTTAGCAATCATATGCCCAATCCAAATCCCAAGTTCACAATTCAAGGAGTCCCTCTTCCTACTCCAAATCATGAAGACAAACCAAGACCAAAGATCACAATTAAAGGAGCCCCTCTTCCTAATCCAAATCATGAAGATAAACCAAGACCCAAGGTTACAATTAGAGGAGCCCCTCTTCCTAATCCAAATCATGAGGATAAACCAAGACCCAAGGTCATAATTGGAGGAGCTCCTCTTCCTAATCCAAATCACATATACAAACCAAAGGCCAAGATCACAATTAAAGGAGCCTCTCCTCCTAAGCCCAAGTTTATACTTCAAGGAGGCTATCTCTTTAGTTATGGGGATGAGACAAGTCCAAAACCCAATTCATCCACACATCAAGTCAATGCCACATCAACTTATCCTACTTCATACCAATCCAGTCCATCCACATGTCATGTCAATGCCACATCAACTTATCTCACTTCATACCAATTTAATTCATCCACATATCAAGTTCATTCCACATCAACTTATCCTACAAGTCATATCAACCCACTTCATCCACCCCTCATGTCAATTCTACATCACCATACCCCACTTCTTCGAATATCAATAACCATCCACAACAATCCATACCCCAAGAGATTTTATCTACATATCCGACCATTTCACATAATCACCAAGACCAAGAAGCACCATTGATAGACCTAAGTGTACCTTTGCAACAAAAAGCACATGCAAGTCCAAATGGCCCTTTGTACATAAATAAAGCAAACTTGAGTTATCGTATGCAAGACCTAATATCCTTTAACAAGGGAAATACCAATCTAGAGTGGCCTCCACCATCCAATCACATGCCAACACATGAGCTTATTAGTCCTATCCTAACACCATCATATGATCCTATTGTTGGATTTAGGATAGACAACTAAGAGGGGGGGTGAATCAGTTGTTACCAAATCTATGTTCTTTAAACCTTCTTGTTATTTCAATGGCTTAGTAAAGATTAATCAAGGAAGCATAATACAATAATTCAAGAGCAGAAATAAATTCAAAACATATAACACCAAGATTTTGATGTGGAAAACATGGTTAAGGGAAAAACCACGGGGTGATTAACCCAAGATCGTATTCTTTGTTAGAGGAATAAGAATGAATAAAATGGCACTTGCCAATTAGGGCTCACTGCCTGAGTACACTACTCAAAAGAGGTCCACTGCCTACAGGAGACACACTATCTATAGAATAATATAAATATTACATACTTGAACTGGAGATCAACATCTTTACTATGCTTGAATTAGTTCCATTTAAGCTCAATACCTCTGCTCTACTTTTTGCTACTCTTCTCTACCACATCCTCAACATGACCACTTCAATACATTTGAATGACTTTGCAAATCTTATTTATACATGACATCAACTTTGGAATGATCATCAAATTCAGCACAACACACTTATTTTATTTACAGAGCAATTAAAAAAATATAACTTGACTTATTACAAAAACCTCATGCGCATCATCACACTGTTGGCCACACATATTTGGGACTTCAATCTTCCTTGAGGAACATGCCATGCTTCGCAGAATATCTTCAAGATTATCCGGAAGATGTGTAAGACATCCAGTCGGCCAAGATTAGGAAGAACATCATCATCCAGAAGTAAATCTTCAATTACGAGCTCAATTTTCAATGCGGACCACCAACATGAATTGGACACAATCTAGAGACCCCCACAAGCTTGCCTGAATCACCAAGAACATCCACACCACTTTTGATCACTGAAATCATTCACATCTTCATCTAGAAGCTCAAGAACACAGTCTGTCATCACTATTACATTAGAATAAAAGCATGCAGACCTCCAAATCACGAACCAATTGAGTTGTCAATTCACATTGGCTTCCTAAACACTCCACCAAATCTACAGATCAAGATATTACATTTTTGAAACTCACCGGACCTATTTGTGTCACTCTGTCACCTTTGAACACTTATCAGAATTGATTTCACTTATATGGTCATAACTTCTTCAAATCTTCATGTGGACCTCTCAAATCTTGATTAGATCATATTTATACACATATCTACAAACCCTTTGATGCACATCCTCTGATCTTCATCTATCAGGGATCTTCACTTCATAGAGCTTCATTGTCTTCACTATTCTTCTTTGTTTCTGATAGGACTAATTTTCTCAATATCCTTAGCACACAGCTCACCCAATCCTTGACATCAATGCAACAAGAGTATGTTGACATCAATGACAACACCGGTTACGTCCATACTTGTAACAATCTCCCCCTTTGTCATTGATGGCAACATATGATGTGAAAAACTATTTTAACTATCAAGACAAGAACTTATCCTCACTTACTGACATAGCTCCCCCTATCAACATCAACCATTCACATGTCTTCTCTTCCTTTACTGCTCCCCCTTTGATCAGAAACCACTTTTTGTTTTTCATGTCTTCTCTCCCCCTTTGACATCAATGGAAAAGGGCACATACTTGCATCAATTATTTGAATTATATAGACTGCTCCCCCTGAGTAGCAACTTCCTATCATCAATCCAGACCACAAGATATGACTATGAGATCCACCAGACTGATGCACATCAGCGCACCTTAATTCAAGACTGGAGGGGTAATAACCCCTAGCTTCTCCTTGAGATACTCAAAAGAGTCCTTAGGTAGAGGTTTAGTAAAAATGCCTGCAATGTAATCTTTAGAGGGCACAAACTCCAATCTGACTTCACTCTTGTTTACCTGCTCTATCAAGAAGTGAAATTTCGTGGATATATGTTTTGTCTTTGAATGCAACACCAGATTTTTTGAAATGTTTATTGCACTTGAGTCATCACAGAAGATTGTGATGGGTTCCTCATACTCCACTTTGATGTCTCTTAGCATTTTTCTTCATCCATAATAATTGAGTGCAACTACCTGCTGATGTAATATACTCTACTTCTACAGTGGATAGAGATATTGCCTCTTGTTTCTTACTTAGCTAAGAAACCAATCTTTTCCCCAAAAAGAATGCACCACCACTGGTACTCTTCTGGTCATCCACATCTCCTACCCAATCTGTATCTGTATATGCATGAAGAGAGAAATCATGATCCATAGGATACCATAAACCACACTCAACTGTTCCCTTTAGATATCTAAAAATTCTCTTGATTTCCATGACATGAGATTCTCTAGGATCAGCTTGGAATGTAGAAACAAGACCAACAACATTCATAATGTCAGGCTTGGTTTGAGTAAGATAGAGTAGTCCTCCATTCATTGACCTGTACTTTTTCTGATCATCCTTAGGAGATTCATCATCTTTGCTTAGTTTACATCCAATTGCCATGGGAGTATTCATTGGTTTTGAATCTTCCATCCCAAATTTCTTCAACAATTCTTTCACATATTTGGTCTGAGATATGAAGATTCCTTTCTTTGTTTGTGTGATTTGTAGACCCAAGAAGAAATTCATTTCCCCAAAAATAGACAACTCAAATTCACTTTTCATTTGATTTGCAAAAGTCTTGCACATACTATGTCTTCCTCCAAAAATAATATCATCAACAAATACTTCAACAATCAAGATATTTTCATGTTCAATCTTGAAGTATAAGTTACTATTAGCAATACCTTTGTTGAACCCAATCTTCAAAAGATGCTTATCCAGTCTTTCATACCAGGTTCTTGGGGATTGTTTGAGTCCATATAGTGCTTTCTTCAACTTCCAAACCATGTCACCATGACTAGACAATTGGAATCCATCCAGTTACTCAATGTATACCTCTTCTTCCAAATCACCATTCAGGAAGGCAGACTTGACATCCATTTGATATACTTTGAACCTTAAAGGTAGCAAAAGAAAGAAATAATCTGACTACTTCAATTCTTGCCACTAGAGAAAAAGTTTCTTCAAAGTCAACTCCTTCTACTTGAGAATAACCCTTACAGACCAATCTGGCTTTATTTCTGACCACTTCACCATATTCATTCAGTTTATTCCGGAAGACCCACTTAGTCCCAATCACATTTTTGTTCTTAGGTCTGGGGACAAGATCCCAAGTGTTATTCTTTTCAATCTAAATCAATTCTTCCTCGATTGCTTTAGCCCAACTCTCATCATTGCAGGCTTCACTTATTGTTTTTGGTTCAATTTTTTAAATTAGACAGTATTTCATTGAATCTTGAGCAATATTTCTTCTTGTTTGAACACCTTTGTTTTTGTCTCCTATAATTTGATCTTTAGAATGATTTAATCTTACATACTTGGGAGTTTTAGGAATTTCTTGCACTTCTAATTCTTGAACAGGTTCATTCAGACTTGTTTCTTCTTCCTGTATTTCAGTGTTCTCTAGATCAGTCTGAATCTAAGCTACAATTGGGGCTTGTTCTTCTTGGACTAAGACATCATCATGATCATCTACTTCATACTCATAAAACATTTAGGCATTATCCACGCCTTCATCAATCTTCACGTTTGTACTTTTCACAATCTTTCTCAATCTCTTGTTATAACACTGATATGCTTTACTTTGAGTGGAATATCCCAAGAATATTCCTTCATCACTTCTAGCATCAAATTTCCCAAGGTCTTCATCTCTTTTGATGTAGCATTTACTACCAAAAACTCTAAAATACTTTACAGTAGGAGTGATACCAAACCATAGTTCATAAGGAGTTTTACCAGTATTGCCTCTAATTTGTACTTGATTGAGAGTATAGGCAATAGTGCTTACAGCTTCTCTCCAATAGATCTGAGGAACATTTGCTTCCATCATCATGGTCCTAGAAGCTTCCTAGATGGTCCAATTATTTCTCTCCACTACTCCATTCTGCTGAGGAGTCCTTGGAGCAGATAATTGTCTCTTTATCCCATACTTCTCACAGAATGCTATGAACACTCTGGATGTGAACTCTCCACCTCTATCATACCTGAGACATTTTATGTTTAAGTTAGTTTCATTTCTACCATAGCTTTGAATATTTTGAATTTCTCAAGTGCTTCAGATTTCTCCTTTAAGAAGGTCACCCACATCATTCGAGAGTGGTCATCAATTAATAACATGAAATACATATCTCCTTGTAGGCTTCTGACTCTTGCCGAACCACAGAGATTAGTGTGCACCAAGTCTAATAATCTAGTTGATGATTGTTCCTTACTTTTGAATGTGATTTTGCTCTACTTACCTAACTGACATTCTTTGCACAAACTGTTGGCAGGTTTCATCAGTTTTGGAAGATCCCTTATAGCCTGAGTGTTGCTTATCTTAATGATATTATCAAAAATCACATGGCACATTCTCCTATGCCACAACCAACTTTGATCAATTTGAACAAATAAGAAACTTTTGCCAGTGCCAACTAATTGGAAGATGTTACCTTTTGTCTGTGTACCGGATGCAATCTCAGTTCCAGAGCTTTCAAAGATTTTGCATTTTCCATTTTTGAAACGAAGATCATAGCCCTTGTCCACCAACTATCCAACACTAAGAAGATTATGTTTTAGACCTTCAACATATACAACATCACTGGTTTTGTTCTTTCCATCAAAGGAAATGGTTCCTCTACCTTTAATTCTGTCAGTAGAATTGTATCCAAACTTTACAACTCCACCTTCATATCTTTCCAAGTTTATGAACTTATTCTTGTCACCAATCATATGGTGAGAGCATCCATTGTCAATGACCCATACATCCTTTTCTTCAACTTGAGCAGCTAGAGCCCTTTCTATCACCTTCTGATTGACAGATTTAATAGGCATTGGATCTTCTTCTTTAATAGAAATAAACACCCAGTCACTTCTGGATTTGTTTCCTATCTCAGATTCATCATCTATTGCTCCTTCATCATCATCTCCTTGAACATAATAACACTTCTTTTGAAATCTTGATCTATTAGGGTTTGGCCTAGAAAATATTTCTAGACACCTTGAGGCAAAATGACCAATCTTGTTGCAGTTAAAACATTTGAAAGGCAATTTTCCTTCATACTTACCGGATCCTATTGGCAGTCTCTTTGCAATGAGGGCCTCAAGTTGTTCAGCTTCTAATTCATCCTTTTCCAGATCTTTTCTTGAGGAACTTTCTCCTGGATCATATCTCTATTTTCCTTTTGTAGAGGCACTAGATTTGAATGCAAATTTAGTCTTGGGAAGTGTATCACAAAACTTAGCTAACTCGAATGCAGTTATCTTACCAACTAATTGATCCCTTGTGATAGTTGTTAAGGATCTAATTTTCTCAATAGCAACAACTTTGTGTTTCTAAATAGGAGGTAAGGATCTGAGAACTTTAGCAACAATTTCATCTTCATCCAGTACTCCACTAGCACATCTGATGCCACAAACAAGCTCATTTACTTTTGTCATGTAAGAAGTGATATATTCATCTTCACTCATCTTTAAGTTTTCAAACTTTCCTTTAAGACTTTGCAGCTTGGCACACTTAACATATTTGTCTCCTTCATATAGATTTTCAAGCTTTGTCCAAATTTCATAGGCAGTCTTTAAACCCATAACATTTGTCAGCTCTAAATTAGACAAGGCACTTAGTAGGGCTTCTTTAGCTTGAAGATTATTCTCTGCATCTCTGATTTCATTTAGAGTTGTAGGGCCATTTTTTGGGGGAACATATTTAGTTGAGGTTATGTTCCAATACTGATATCCCATGCATTGTATATGACATTCCATGCGTCTTTTCCAAGTAGTAAAGTTTGAACCATCAAACCTTGGACTGTCCTTCTTGTAGGTCAACATTCTGGATCTCCTCAAGTAGTTAAGATTCTTCTAGAGGAACTTAGATCTGATACCAATTGTTGGATTTAGGACAAACAACTAAGAGGGGTGGGTGATTTAGTTGTTACCAAATCTCTGTTCTTTAAACCTTCTCGTTATTTCAATGGCTTATTAAAGATTAATCAAGGAAGCATAATACAATCATTCAAGAGTAGAAACAAATTCAACACATATAACACCAAGGTTTTGACATGGAAAACCTGGTTAAGGAAAAAACCACGGGGTGATTAACCCAAGATTGTATTCTCTATTAGAAGAATAAGAATGAATAAAATGGCACTTGGCATTTAGGGCTCACTACATGAGCACACTGCTCACAAGAGGTCCACTACCTACAAGAGACACACTATCTATAGAATAATATAAATATTACATACTTGAACTAGAGATCAGCATCTTCACTATGCTTGAATTAGTTCCATTTAGGCTCAATACCTATGCTCTGCTTTTCGCTACTCTTCTCTACCACATCCTCATCATGACCACTTCGATACATTTGAATGACTTCACAACTCTTATTTATACATGACATTGACTTTGGAATGATCATCCAAGTCGGCACAATACACACTTATTTTATTTACAGAACAATTACAAAAATATAACTTGACTTATTACAAAAACTTCATGCGCGTCATCACACTATTGGGTACACATATTTGGGACTTCAATCTTCCTTGAGGAACATGCCATGCTTCACAAAATATCTTCAAGATCATCTGCAAGATGTGTAAGACATCCGATCGGCCAAGATTAGGTAGAATATCATCATCCAGAAGTAAATCTTTAATTATGAGCTCAATCTTCAATGCAGACCACCAACACGAACTGGACACAATCTAGAGACCCCCATAAGCATGCCTGCATCACCAAGAACATCCACACCACTTCTGCTCACTGAAATCATTCGCTTCTTTATCTAGAATCTCAAGAACACAGTTTGTCATCACTGTCACACTAGAATAAAAGCTTGCAGACCTCTAGACAATGAACCAATTAAGTTGTCAATTCACATTGGATTCCTAAACACTCCACTAAATCTGTAGATCAAGATATTGCATTTCTGGATCTCACCGGACCTATTTGTGTCACTTTGTCACCTCTGAACACTTGCCAAAATTGATTTCACTTTTATGGCCATAACTTCTTCAAATCTTCATGCAGACCTCTCAAATCTTGACTGGATCATATTTAGACACATATCTACAAACCCTTTGATGCACATCATCTAATCTTCATCTTTCAGGGATCTTCACTTCATAGAGCTTCACTGTCTTCACTATTCTTCTCTGTTTCTGATAGGACTAATTTTCTGAATATCCTCAGAGCACAACTCATCCAATCCTTGACATCAATGCAATAGGAGTACGTTGACATCAATGATAACACTGGTTAGGTCCATACTTGCAACACCTACTCCTAGTCCATTGATCCACCAACCTTTTAATCCATCCAGTCCAATTATCCCTCCATCCAAACAAAATCCTAATCCTAAGCCTACAACCACATCTACCATTATTATCCATTCATTATATTGCCCATTTACCCATGCACTTGCAAAGGATGTGATCCAATGGCTACTAGCACATAATAGACCACCCCCATGTCAAACACCCATTCATGAGCCTACCAAAGAACTTCCAAAGGTCATGTCCAATCTTACAACTCCTTCACATAGCCTACCAATCCTTGGGCCTCCTCAAGAGCCCTAGACTAACATGCCTAGCCCTCCAAGCCCATCAAGCCCTAGTCCTAATCAAGATCAAAGCACTTTAATCCAACACATCCAGAACATATATCTTTTCCATGATCAAGACATTATTCATAATGATGAACCTATCCATGAGCAACTTGACCCTATACCTATCCATAAGCAAGCAATCCAAATCCAACCTATCCATAACACACTTAACTCCATTCATGATCAAGCTCCCATATATGATCAAGATCCCCTCTATGATCAAGAAGGCCATGATGATCTTCTTAGTCAACACTGTGCATTCCATGGTCAAGAGCTTATCACTCCACCTATCCATGATACACCAGCTTCCACTTGTCATGATGAGGCACACATAGAAGATCAAACAAATAACTTGGATCTACATGAACATAATAAAGATCCTAATGATCCTTCCACATCCACATCCATTGTCAATCCCACCTCAAGTCCACCATCATATCCTATTGGTCTATCCACCTTCATCTATGAATGTTCTTCCCTAGGACAACAACAACCTTTGTCCTCCACCTCACCTTCTCCACCCAATAATGAGCTCAAGTCTAATGTTCAAACTACACCTAGTCCCATTGTCTATCACATCCTCCAAAACATGAACTACCAAGGTAAAGGCTTAGGCCTTCATGAACAAGGAATTTTGGAGCAAATCCATGTCAAGGTCCCCCCATGCTCATAGGGTCTTGGATACACACCCCAAGGTAAACAATCTAAAGATGTTGGTAATTCCTCCATTCATCCTAAGTCCACTTTCCATCAGAAATCCTATCATATACCCAAAACATATGTTGTCATTCCACCTCCACCATCCTAGAAATGTCAAAAGCATGTGACCATACACCTTCCACCATCCAATTTACCTCCATTATTTCCAACTCCAAATTTTTGACCATGCACTTTACCTCCACTCGTTCCAACTCCAAATATCCCACCATCCACTTTGCCTCCACTTTTACCAACACCTAATTATCCACTTATCCATAAAATCTCTTATATTCCTAATCATGACCAACAAAAGCACATATTGTTTAAACATGAAGCTTCCACTCATTCCACCAAACCCATTGGATTCAAAAGTAAAAATAAACATTTGGACGCCTCTACCCATAAAGGAAAAAATCCTAAGGATCCTCATGCCTTAGGAAATCAATGTAAAAAATTAAAGTAAAATACATCCAAAGAGCTATCCAAGCCCATAGCTCCCCAAGAAAAGTCAAAAAGAAAAATAGTTTGGGTCCCTAAGCAAAAACCAATCAAGTCAAATGAGGCATCCACCTCTCAAAAATCCCAATCATCCCCTTCCATCCAAAAATCCCCTTCCATTCAAAAATCCCCTTCCATCGAAAAATGCCATTCCATACAAAAGTTTCAACTTTCTAAATCCCACAAGAAAGGAAATAATCATAAAAATACTATGTCTATTTGGGTCCCTAAATCACTCAATCACACATCTCCTAAGAAAACATCCCCATTGCTTCCTACAACACCTTCCCATCATAAGATTAAATGTTTATCATGGTGTGTGCAACCGTTGGTCATGGTTCCCATCCATTCCGCAACACTCCCACATACCTCTATCTCCCCACCTTTCATCCATTATCCTACATATCTCCCCAATAACTTCCCTATGGTCCATGCTTTTGCATAATCCTTTCATCCTAAGTCCTACATAATCCACTTCATAATCCACTATCCTTCCATACATAATCCACATCATAATCCACTATCCACCTACTCCATCTCCCTCTCATGCAGTCCCCTCCCAACATCTATGAGCATAATGACATGGTCCATGTGCGATGACATCTTTCTCCAATGGGACTATTACTTTTCATGGAACTAGACACTTGAGTCCTCCCTATCCATATCCACCTATCCCATCCCAATCTCCCAAAAAAAATTTAAAAAAAAATAAAAAAAAGAAAAAAGAAAAAAAGAGTAATAACAAATCCCTTCATCCAATGGTGAAAACCACCCTTGGTGTCTCCTTGGATAAGTACCATGATGAAAACCTAGCAAATAGGCGTCATGTGTAGGTTGATCTTCTATGTCACTTACACTAGGGGGCATGCTGTCTCATCTAAACTATCTATCCCATCATACCATTACCATACCATCCTACCATCCTTAGCCATTACACCCACATAATTATCATATTGAGTCTATTCGTCCTCCCTTCCTCATTTTGATGGGGCAAAATATTGAAATATGCTTTGGATATCTCTTGATATACCTCACCCTTTCCAAACAATCCTATCATTATCCACCTATCAAAAGCTTTGTCATCAAAACCAGTCCATCATGTCATCCTTTCATCATAAGTTTTTGTTATGTAAAATCCTATGTTTACTACCTAGAATGGGGCATGTTATTCCTATGTGACATAGTCTTTAGAGATCACACCACGTAGCTCAATTATGAGGCATACATCCATCCACTATAACCTATCCTCTTTATCCATCCCTCTATCATGAGTCTACCATCTCATCCATTATCACCCATCCTTTTATCCATCCATATATCATGAGCCTTCCATCCCATTTACTAATCGCACATCCTTTTATCCATTCATCCAATCCCATTTACCTCCTTACACCTAGACTTGGTTTTTCCCCTTGTCATTGGTATCTAGCACAAAGGCTGCCTAAATTGTAAATCCAATGTCATCCCAAAACATCTAAAAAATACAAAAAAAACAAATATTCCCAAAAATAAAATAAAAATGAAATATTCTCAAAAATCCAAAAAATCAAATATTCCCCCAAAAAAATCAAATATCCATGAAAAATCCAAGCAATAAAATAAATCAAATCACATCAAATTCATCAAACTAAATCATTCAAATCAATTCATCAAATGAATCCAAACAATCAATCCAAATCCTTCAATTAAATCATCCCTTCATCAATCCAATCACATCAATCAAATAAATCCATCAATCCCATTCATTCAATCAAATCCTATCAATCAATCAAATAAATCCAATCCAATCAAAATCAATCACATCATCAAAATCAAAGCACATCAATCCAACCATCAAATCAATTCATCTAATCATCCTTCAAATTCATCAAGTCATCCAAATAATTATCCAAATTCAAGTCACATTAATCCGTACCAATCAAGTCAATCAATCTTGTCAAGTTATCCAATCACAATCAATGGTATTGATCCTAATCTTGTTGTAAACCAAATCAATCAATCAATCATCAACATCATCCTTGTGTTGATCTAGGGATATATCGTTCCCCACAATGACAACATTATTAATCAATCAATCAATCAATCAATCATTGGTTTACAACTCGATATGGGAAATACCTTATTTGTTTTTGAATCATTTGTGCATGCTTGCTTGCTTTCTTGCTTGCTTGTGTGTCTTATCATTTTATCTTCAATTTGTATCACATTGGTATCATTCCAGCTAATATTCATATCTTGTGAATGTTGGAATAGCTTATTGCATTCTCCTTTGTATCTAAGGTCACATCATACCTTTTTTACATTAGGACTTCAATGCTCTAACTATACTTCCTCATACATTAGACAAGGTTTTAGGGTAAAAGCACAAACCTGTATCACACTTTATAAAGGAATCGGCCAACGGCAAAAAAATTTCTGAACTTCGACCTCAGAAAAGTAGCATTTATGCTTTGAATTTCAAAATGATGTAAACTAATGAAATGTAGATCTTTTGATGAATTTTATGCTTGTAATTTTTCAAAAAATTTAAAAAATAATTTTGACAATTTTTTTTAAAATTTAAGTGCAAATTTTGAATTGCTGAAAATTTTAGAAAAAGTGACTTTGAGTCCACGTCACAGAAAAAAAAGAGCAAACAATCTTATTTTTCCCTAATTTTTTTTTCCCAAATAGAGGAGTTCAATATCTAGTGCATGGAGAAAAAAAATTGTTTTCAATGCATATTTTCTTTGTAATATTGTTTTAAAGTCAGACTTTATAGAATCTGATAGTTTTCATTCCACATCAACTTTTGTATAATTTTTTTACCATTTTCACAAAACCATTTATACCCTTTTGGAGAGGACTCTTTCCTCTAGTACACCATATAATTTTGAAAAGATTTGGATGTGTTTTGATTTTTTTAAAATTTTTAATTAGTGTCATCTTTGATTTTAACAACCTACTTGAAATAATTTAAAATAAAAACATATTAAAACTAATCAAAATATTTTAAAAAAATCTTATTTAGATTCTAGACTCAGAGCTCTACAAAAGGGTATTTTTTTATTTTTGAAATAGTCCACTCTGATTGAAGAAATATTCAGTTTAAGTTGAGAATTTAAAAAAAAACCTAGAAAATGAGGTCGCTGCCAAGTAAGATGCCACATAGACGGTTTCGGGAGAAAGTATTTGGGGGAGAAATCATTTGGGGGTGAAATCATTTGGGGGCAAAATCATTTTTTTTTAATTTTTAACTACATGATTTCATTTCTTTTTTTGTTTTTAACTAGATGATTTCGAGTGAAACCATCTCGCCCCCAAATAGACTCACCCGAAAATAGCTTGCCACATATACCCCATGCAGCGGCTACGTGTATTCTGGTGAAACTATCTCACCCCCAAATAGACTCACCTGAAAATGGCTCGCTCTAAATTGTTTTGTTGGCCCAAAGTGTGACACAACTTTGTGCTTTTACCTTGTATTATGCTGGGTGCACAAGACACATCATCACCTTGGTCCTTATACATTGGTGCATAACGTCTAGTGCTATATCAAATATATGGTTGCCCACTTTCATTGCAACATAATGCATCTTCTTCTATCCATTCCCTTATCTTTCTTCCTTAGCCAATTCTTTTCATTTTGATAGCCTACCCATGTTTGTCCAACCTATCTATCCTCTCGAGGGGGCATCATCATCCTATCTTCTCATCCCTATCATTTTCCTTTATCCATACCTTAACTTCTTTGAAATGATGATACTCAATGCAAATCTTATCATTTCGAACATCACCTCAAAGAGAGGCAAAATGTAGACACCCAAATTTGTCCATGTCTTACATCACCTTGTCAATACATCATCTGAGACACTTTATGAGATATTTTGTCCTAGATATCTTCTATCACCCAATTAGTTCAATAAATCATATTTATTTAACTAATCCCATCCTAATCCCATTTTTATCCTTCCATAGTCAATTAATTAAATAAATTATATTTATTTAATTAATTTCCACTTTTCCCTCATCCAAATTAATTTAAATAAATTAAATATTTATTTAATTAATGTATTCCACATCATTCCTTTCCAAAAATGGAATAATTCCACTTTTGTCTCTATCTCCACATTTGTCTCCTTGCAAAGTCGAAGACCATTTGACTTTAATCCCACTCATTCAACCTTCATGAGACACTTGTCAAATGACTACAACACCAACTATAATTTAATCCTAGCCATCCATTACCAATATAATCCTAGCCATCCATTCCCATCACCCATGTCCTATAAATCAAGCCTCACTCAAGCCATTTGACACTTTTGAGGGGCTCTTGACAATCCACATTTCATACATCATCTTTCTATCCCAATCATCCATCTATCATCCCCATATCATTGTTATGCTGAAGAAGTGATCAGTCAACATTCCAACCAATCAATCATCCATCAAAGAGAACAAATCTGGTAGATTTGGGTGCATCTACCACATTCTATCACATGTGGAGGATTTGGTTTGAAGGTAAAGGTAATTGGTTTGTTTGCATTATCTCTATATTGTTCTTTAAACCAATTTTCCATCTACAGTTCCAAAGGGTATTATCTAGGATATTCAAAAGTATTTAATGGTTTTTCTTTGGTGAGGTAATTTAGAAGGGAAAAATAAGTTTCCTTTGCTTGCTTGGGATAAAGTTTGTATCCCTAAATTTATAGGAGGTCAGGTATATAGAATATTCAAGCTCAAAATAAGGCTTTGGGAGAAAAATCAGCATGGAATCTTTATTCAAAACCTAATGCAAAATGGTGTAAACTAATGCAGCTCAAATACCTGGATACCTCAAGTTATGATAGAATCTTTACAATATCAAATCCTCCTAAAGGTTCTAACATGTGGAATTTTTTGATTAAGTGTAGAGATGTCATTTTACCTCATGTTTTTTGGTTTGGTTCATGATGGACAAAATGCTTCTTTTTGCAAGGATTCCTAGAATGGGTATCCGCCATTGTCTCAAACTAAAGGTATTGAACAAGAGAAACAAGTTCTCTCTCATAGTTGGGGAACCAAAGTGAAAGATTATTTTATAATCAGAAAAGAGGGTCTTCTATCTTTAGCCACATGGAAGGACTTCTCAAATTTTCCCATTCCCCAGGATCAGAAGGACATTCTTTCAAGGATTTTATCATAGAGGAAAATATGTTTTTCTACAAAAGATTATGAGTTGGTCTAGAAGTTCTCAAATTCAGGTCAATATTCAGTGTGTGAGGGTTAGAGGTCCTTGATTCTCTTGAGAAACTCCTTTGTTTCTTCTTCTACTCATTATCTTTGTTGGAACAAGGCTTGTATTCCTAAAGTAGGAGCATTTGATTGGTTAGCCCTAAGGAAAAATGTTTTAACCAGTCAAAGATTGAGTAAACTAGGAGTTATGGATTCCTTCAATTGTGTTTTCTATGGTTAGACAGAAGTATGCCTAGATCATTTGTTTGATATGTGCTCTTTTGTTGTTCAGTGTTGTCAATGGCTTCTATCAAAGTTGAATTGGTTTGCTTCTCTTCCAAATTCTATGTTTGATCTCTTCTGTAGCCAGCCTATTCTTTATAAAGACTCTAGTTTTTCATCTCTATGGGTAGTTTTTATTGAAATTAGGGTAGACAACTAAGAGGGGGAGGTGAATCAGTTATCACAAAACTTTTATCTCTTATTGCATTTAATCTTCTTTACCACGTATTAACAGATTAAAGATATAACCATGAAAGCATGAATCAACAACATAAGAGCAGTTACATAATCAACACATAACACCAAGTTTTTTATGTGGAAACCTGGTTAAGGGAAAAACCATGGTGGGGGTTAACCCTCAAGATTTATTCTCTGTTAAAAGAATATAAAATTGGAAGGCACTTGCCTTCGGGTGTACTACCCAGAGCACACTACTCAAAGAGTCTCACTGCCTATAGAAACATTCACAAGTTTAACACAGAAAGATTGAACTAAGAAACATCTTCTTCATGCCAAGGTCAGTTCCATTGAAGTGTGTAACACCTCTATTCTACCGCCTTAACACTTCCTTGCTACTTCCACATCTTCGCTCACATCCACACATTTCCATGACTTCACAACACTTATTTATACATGTCATCGACTTTGGAATGAGCATCAAAGTCAACCAAACAATCATCTACCTGGAACATTCTCCAAGATAGGTATTACAAGAAATTACAATCACGAGACTTAAAATGCTTTATTTGAACCATCACACTATCAGCCAAACATAGCTGGGACTCAAATCTTCCTTGAATATCATGCCACGCTCCATAAAACTTCTCTTAGATCATCCACAACATGCACCATGCATTCGGTTGACCATGACTGAAAAGAACAGCAACACCCAAGGAGAAATCCTCATCCACGAGCTCAATCCTCAATGCGGGCCATCAACACAATAGGCACTTGATTTAGAGACCACCACAAGCACAATGAAATCAACAAGAACAATCGCACCACCTCAGATCACCAGAAACACTTGCACCTTCATCTGGGAACTCAAGAACACCAACTGTCATGACTGTCACACTAGAAAGATTGTTTGTAGACCTCCAAACTATGAACCACTTGAGTTGAGGATACACACCGACATGCTAAACACACCTCCATAGCTGTAGATCAAAATATTCTAATGCGGATCAATCTGGACCAAATCCCTGCCAATCTGTCACTTCTAAACAACGGCAAAATCCATTCTACTCAAATGGCCATAACTTCACAAATACTTCATGTAGACTTCTCAAATCTTAACTGGAGCTACTTCAAGTAATCCTCTACAAACTATTTAATCCGCAGACTTTGATATTCATCTAACTGGGAATGTGGAGCAATCTTCTTCATTGAACTGCATTGTCTTCACTGTCTCTAACAGAGAGATATGTAACTCACTTGTTTCTTCCAGAGAGGCTAATTTTCTCAATATCCTCAACATACAAGTCTTCTAGACAAGCAATAGAATAAGATACAGTTGACACTAATGACAACAAGAATATGTTGACATCAATGACAACACTGATTAGGCACATATTTGCAACAATCTACCCCTTTGTCATTGATGGAAACATATGATGTGAAAAACTATTTCAACCATCAAGACAAGAACTTCTCCCCCTTTCTCTTATCACATCTACAATTACTTTCTTCAATGCCCCCCCTTTTACTAGCAACTGCTTACTTTCAATTTTTTCAGATGACTTCTCTTCCCCTTTGACATCAATGGCAAAGGGCACATATTTGCAACCATCTCTCTCTCTCTCTCTCTCTTGCTTCTTAGATAAAACTAGACTGAACTCAGAACATGTTGACTACTCCCCCTAAGTAGCATCCCCTTAACATCAATCCGGATCACTAGATATGACTATGAGTTCCATCGGACTGATGTAGACTAGTGCACCTTAGTTTTGAATAGGAGGGGTAATCACCCCTAGCTTCCCTCTGAGATACTCAAAAGTGTCCTTAGGTAGAGGCTTAGTGAAGATATCCGCAATCTGATCCTTTGAAAAAACAAACTCCAATCTGACTTCATTCTCATTTACCTTCTCTCTCAAAAAGTGAAACTTGATGGATATATGCCTATCTTTGAATGCAACACCAGATTCTTTGAAATATTTATTGCACTTGAATTATCACAGAAGATTGTAATAGGTTCTTCAAACATAATTATGATATCCTTCAACATTTGCTTCATCCACAAAACTTAAGTACAATTGCTTGCTACTGTTATATACTCTGCCTCTGCAGTAGAGAGAGAAATTGCCTCCTATTTTTTTCTCAACCAAGAAACCAATCTCTTACCTAGTAAAAATGCACCACCACTAGTACTTTTCTTGTCATCGACATCTCCGACCCAATCAGTATCTATATATGCATGAAGAGTGAAATCATCACCCTTAGGATACCATAAGCCATAATCAGATGTTCCCTTTAGATATCTAAATATTCTTTTGACTGCTACAACATAGGATTCTCTAGGATCAGCTTGAAATCTAGCAACAAGGCCAACTGTATTTATAAAATTAGGTCTGGTATGAGTTAGATAAAGCAGTCCCCCAATCATTGATCTATACCTTTTCTGATCTGCGTTAGGGGAATCATCATCTTTACTCAACTTGCATCTGATTAACATAGGAGTACTCACTAGTTTTGAATCCTCCATTCCAAACTTTTTCAATAAGTCTTTCACATACTTAGACTGAGATACGAAGATGCCATTTTTTGACTAAATGATTTGTAGACCTAAGAAAAAATTCATTTCACCAAGCATGGACATCTCAAATTCACTTTGCATCTGATCAACAAAATTTTTACACATGCTTTCATTTCCACCAAAGATGATATCATCAACAAATACCTCAACAATCAAGATGTGTTTATGATCAATTTTGAAATAAAGATTGCTATCAGTAGTGCCTTTGGTAAAGCCTAACTTTAGCAGAGACTTATCCAACCTTTCATACTAGGTTCTTGGGGCTTGTTTAAGTCCATACAATGCTTTCTTCAATCTGGAGACCATATCTCCTTGATCAGACAACTGGAATCCTTCTGGTTGCTCAATGTAGACTTCTTCTTCCAACTCTCCATTCAGGAATGCTGACTTGACATCCATCTAGTAAACTTTGAAATCTTTGTAAGTAGCAAAGGCAAGAAATAATCTGACTACTTCGATTCTTGCCACCAGAGCAAAAGTTTCTTCAAAATCAATTCCTCTATCTGAGAATATCCTTTGCACACCAATCTTGCTTTGTTTCTCACAACTTCACCATCTTCATTCAATTTATTCTAGAAGACCCATTTAGTTCCAATTACATTTTTGTCTCTAGATCTAGGAACAAGATCACAAGTATGATTCTTTTCAATTTGCATTAATTATTCTTCGATTGCTTTTACCCAACTTTCCTTATTAAATGCTTCATTCACTGATTTTGGTTCAAACTTTGAAATTAAACAATACTCCACTTGATCTTCAACAATTTTCCTTCTAGTTTGGACACCTTTATTTCTGTCTCCTATGATCTTATCTTTAGAATGATTCAACCTTACATACCTGGGAGTTTTGGGATTTTCTTGAACTTCTAATTCTTGAACTTGTTCCTTAGCATTTTCACTAGCTTCTCAAGTCACTGGATTCTCCAGAGCAATATGAATATGTGTTTGAGCTTGAACTTGCTTTTCATCATCTGATTCATGTCCATAAGACTGGGAAGGTCTCTCCATGCCTTCATCAACTTTGACATTAGTACTTTCAACAATCTTTTTCAGTCTCTTGTTAAAGCACCAGTATGCCTTGCTTTGGTTAGAATAACCCAAAAATATTCCTTCATCACATCTTGCATCAAACTTGCCTAGATCTTTATCTCTCTTGATATAGCATTTACTACCAAAGCCAATGAAGTATTTCACAGTAGGAGCATTACCAAACCAAGGTTCATAAGGTGTTTTACCAGTATTTCCTTTGATCTACACCTAGTTAAGAGTGTAGACAGCAGTACTCATAGCCTCTCTCTAATAAACATGTGGAACATTTTCCTCCATCATCATGGTTCTAGAAGCCTCTTAAATAGTCTGGTTCTTCCATTCAACAACTCCATTTTGCTAAGGAGTCCTAGGAGCAGACAATTGTCTTTTTATTCCATGCTTTTCACAAAATGCATTAAACTTACTGGAGGTAAACTCTCCACCTCTGTTAGATCTTAGATAATTTACCTTCACACCAATCTCATTCTCCACCCTAGCCTTGAACACCTTGAATTTGTCAAGAGCCTCTGATTTCTCTTTCAAGAAAGTGACCCACATCATCTGGGAGTAATCATCACTCAGCAACATAAAGTATCTATCTCCTTGCAAACTCCTAACTCTAGCAGGACCACACAAATTAGCGTGCACAAGTTCCAACAATCCACTTGAAGATTGTTCTTTACCTTTGAATGTAGTTCTACTCTATTTGCCCAACTGACATTCCTTACACATGCTATTAGCAGGTTTTACAAGCTTTGGAAGATCTCTTATAGCCTAAGTAGTACTTATCTTGACAATGTTATCAATGTTTACATGACACATTCTCCTATGCCATAACCAACTCTGATCAATCTGAGCAATCAAACATCTTTTACCAGTGCAACTTAAATGAAATATATTACCTCTAGTCTATGTACCAGATGCAATCTTAGTTCTGGAGATTTCCAAAATTCTACATTTTCCATCCTTGAATCAGAGGTCATACCCTTTGGCAACTAACTGTCCAACACTGAGAAGATTATGCTTCAACCCTTCTACATACAAAACAACATTAGTGTTGTGATTACCATCAAAAAAGATGGATCATCTGCCACAAATTCTGCTAGCTAAATTGTCTCCAAACTTCACAATTCCACCTTCATATCTTTCCACACTTACAAACTTACTTTTATCACTTGTCATATGATGAGAACATCCACTGTCAATCACCCATTCATCCTTTTCTTCAACCTGAGCAGCCAAGGCACTTTCCACATTTACATAGCTAGTAGATTCAGTAGGCACCAAATTTTCTTCTTTGATAGCAATGAACACCCATTTATTTTCGGATGTACTTCCCGTATCAGATTCATGTTCTGTAACTCCTTCATTAGCAACTTCTTAGATATAGTAGCATTTCTTCTAGAACCTAGGTCTGTTAGGGTTTGGATTTGAAACCCTCTTTGGACATCTTGAGGCAAAATGACCAATCTTATTGCAAGAAAAACATTTGAAAGGCAACTTTCTTTATACTTATCAGATCCTCTTGGTAATATTTTGGCAATAAGGGCTTCAATATATTCAAGATCTATTTCATCTTCTTCAAGTTCCTTCTTTGTTTTCTCATATCTGGTTAATCTTCTTGAAGAGCTTTCACCTAGATCAAATCTTTGCTTCCCAGAAACACTGGCCTTAAAAGTAGATTCTGATTTAGGAAGGGAATCACCAAACTCACTCATTTCAAATGTTGAAAGCTTGCCAACCAATTGATCCCTTGTAACAGTTGTCACAGTCCTGATCTCCTCAATAGAAACAACTTTATGCTTGTATGAAGTAGGTAAGGATCTAAGCACCTTACCAACAATCTCTGATTCTTCCAATTTTCCACTAGTACACCTGATACTGTACACAAGTTCATTCACCTTCTGCATGTAGGAAGTGATGTTTTCAACTTCACTCATTCAAAAAAAATTGTATCTACCTTTCAAGCTCTGTAACTTAGCACATTTGACATATTCATCACCTTCATATGGAGTTTCCAATTTCTCCCAAATTTCATGAGCAGTTTTCAATTCCAAGACATTTGTCATTTATGTATCAGTTAGGGCACTTAACAATGCTTCTTTAGCCTGAATATTGTTTTCATCATCTTTGAGTTCATCTAGAGTTGTTTAAGGACCTTTTTCTAAAGGTGTATACTCATATTTTGTTTTCAGCCAGTAAGCATCACCCATGCATTGTAAATGGCACTCCATGTGACTCTTCCAAAGAGAGTAATTTGGTCCATCAAATCTTGGACTATCCTTCTTGTAAGTCGGCATCTTGGATCTCCTCAAGTGGTCAAGCTTCTTTTAGAGGAACCGGCTTTGATACCAATTGTTGAAATTAGGGTAGACAACTAAGAGGGGGAGTGAATCAATTGTCACAAAAAATTTATCTCCTGCTGCATTTAATCTTCTTTACCATTTATTAATAGATTAAAGATATAACCATGAAAGCATGAATCAACAACACAAGAGAAGAAACATAATCAACACATAACACCATGATTTTTATGTGGAAACTTGGTTAAGGGAAAAACCACGGTGGGGGTTAACCCACAAGTTTTATTCTCTATTAAAAGAATATAAAATGGGAAGGCTCTTTCCTTTGAGCACACTGCCCAGAGCTCACTGCTCAAAGAGGCTCATTGCCTACAGAAACATTCACAAGTTTAACGTATAAAGATTGAACTGAGAAATAACATCTGCTTCATGCCAAGGTCAATTCCATTCAAGCGCATAACACCTCTGCTCTATTTGCTTAACACTTCCTCGCTACTTCCGCATCTTCACTCTCATCCACACATTTCCATGAATTCATAACACTTATTTATACATGTCATCGACTTTGGAATGAACATCAAAGTCGGCCAAACAATCATCTACCTGGAACATTCTCCAAGATAGGTATTACAAGCAATTACAATCACAAGACTTAAAATGCTTTATGTGAACCATCACACTATCGACCAAACATAGTTGGGACTCAAATATTCCTCAAACATCATTCTACACTCTGTAAAACTTCTCTTAGATCATCTACAACATGCACCATGCATCCGACCAGCCATGACTGAAAAGAACATCAAGACCCGAGGAGAAATCTTCATCCATGAGCTCAATCCTCAATGCAAAGAATCAACACAATAGGCACCTAATTTAGAGACCACCACAAGCACAATGAAATCAATAGGAACAACCGCACCA
Organism: Cunninghamia lanceolata; assembly: GCA_027924645.1. Classification (NCBI taxonomy): domain Eukaryota; kingdom Viridiplantae; phylum Streptophyta; class Pinopsida; order Cupressales; family Cupressaceae; genus Cunninghamia; species Cunninghamia lanceolata. Next base: position 1,857,997 of record BSBN01000677.1, on the reverse strand, counting down.
CCTTAGATCACCAAAAACACTTGCACTTTCATTTCGGAAGTTAAGAACACCAACTGTCATGACTGTCACACTAGAAAGATTGCTTGTAGACCTCCAAACCACAAACCACTTGAGTTGAGGATACACACTGACATCCCAAACACACCTCTAGATCTGCAAATCAAAATATTCCAATGCAGACCAATCTAGACCAAATTCCTAACAATCTATCACTTCTAAATAACTGTAAAACTTGGTTCTATTCATATGGCCATAACTTCACAAATACTTCATGGAGACCTTTCAAATCTTAACTGGAGCTACTTCAGGCAATCCTCTACAAACCCTTTAATCTACAAACTTTGATCTTCACCTAACTAGGAATGTAGAGCAATCTTCTTCATTGAACTGCATTGTCTTCACTATCTCTGACAGATAGATATGTAACTCACTTGTTTCTTCTGGAGAGGCTAATTTTCTCAATATCCTCAACATACAAGTCTTCTAGACAAGCAATAGAATAAGATACAGTTGACACTAATGACAACAAGGATATATATCTACATTAATGACAACACCGATTAGGTACATATTTGCAACAGTTTCACCCTCCTTGGTAATCTGGAGCTTATGTTTGGAGAGAAACAGGAGGATTTTTAGGAAAGAATTTCTTGGGATTGGTAAAATTTTAAAATTAATTGAAAAATCCATCTCAAAGGTGGTTATGAATCATCTTCAAAAGGAAGGATCTACAAGCCATTTGTTTACTTCTTGGGATGATAAAATTATTACTAGTTGGCATCTTTTAAAATCTATCCTGAGTTCTCGTTGTTAACCTATTATTAAAATGGACTGAAGTAACATTAAATGGATTCCTCCAGTAGGGGACTTTATTAAGATTAACTTTGATGGGGCCTCTCGGGGCAATCCTGGACCATCTTCAGCAGCAGGTGTCTTGAGAAATAGTAGGGGAGAAGTTATTGAGGCCTATGTTAAAAGGCTCCCAGTTTTCTGAAATAATCAAGCGGAGGTTTTAGCTTTGGTGGAAGGGATTAAGCTGGCATATAATCTTCAAATTAGAAAGATTCATATAGAAGGGGATTCAATGAACATAATCAATGGATTGAAAAAGAATTTTGTTCCAAATTGCAAGATTCATTATCATCTGCAAGAAGCTTGGTCGCTCCTAGATTCCTTTGAAAACTTTCAGATCTTCACTGCTATCATGAGGGGAACTCTCTGGCAGATGGATTAGCCAACATTATCTTTGATTTGAAATCAAATTATATGAAGATTAGTGGAGATAAAATTAGATGATTCCCCAAGATATTTGCTATATTAGGGAGGGAAATGCAATAATGAGTGATGTAATTGCCACATGTTTTTTAACTAACCACTTGTGTTTGCTTGCAGGTGCTTACATCTTCAATACTTTCAGCAATTATGTTTACTTGTGTTTACTTATGTTGATGTCTCTCACATATGGTTGGATCTATATTATTTTTTATGCCTATAGTACTTGTTTCCTTTTCACCTCAGAGTTCTATAGATTTTAATTCAATATTGAATGAAGATATGTCATGTAAAATCATTGCTTAGTGGATCCTTTGTCTATTTAATAGTGTTTCAAGGTTCTAATTTCTTATCTTTCTTGATAGTTTGTGATGGAGATCCAGATTAATAGGCGGATGTATTTCTCGGTGTAGAAATGGGAGCAGGCTTTCATAGGTGTTATAGATTTAGATGCTATGGCTTCTATTTTTGCCATTGATATTGCGGAGGTAGGGGATACCTTTAGGGAGATTATAGGGAGAGAAATTCTGGATGCTCATCCTCATTCTCTTTACCCTTCACAAATCCTTTCAACCTTTGCCTTGAATGCAATGAATTTTCTCCAAGATGTAAATGCTATTAGAGGGCTTGTTATTAAATTATCTCACTTTTATCTATTTTCTGAAGAATCTCTAAATTTGGCTTTACAAAATTATGACTTGTTCAAATCAAGTGCTTTAGTGTGAGGTTTATTCACCTAATGCCAGATTTCTCATTCTCCAACTTTCAAATGCATTTTTAATGTAATTAGGTTTGTTCTACTTCAAGAAAATGAAGACACCTTGCACTTTTCCATCCATGCTCACAGAGATGATTTAGGTGAAGCTTTGGCTAAAAGAGTTGATGAGAAGTTTCAAGATATTCTCTTCCTCTACCAGTTTTAGCATCAAGTTCCTCTTCCACTAGGGTTGTCGACAGATGAAGGTGAAACAGAGAATAACTTTGTGCTCTAGGATATGAATGCTACTATGGATTCTTAAGTGATATACCTATTATATGTTTTTTGGAGTGTCTTCATAGTTTCTTTTTATTTATGCTCACCTTTTGCTATAGGCTGAAGACTCAATAGTTTTGTTACCTCTTCTCCTATACTTCCATTATTGTTTGGCTCTTGGCCTTTTCATGTCGTAAGGAGAATATTTTGTTGCAAGGAGACTTTCTGATGTTCTTCATGTTACGGGAGCTTTTACTCTATTGGTTCCCAGAATTGCAACTTGCTAATCCTAAGGGTATGCCAGATCTTATAGTTAGACTAACAACATTTTGGCCAATGAAATAGAGTGACCCTATATGGTTTACTACTCCCTACACTTCAAGTTCTGCTAGACCTAGGTGGGTGTACCTTAATAATTAAGTAGAATATGAACTTTAAAAGTTGTGTGTACTTTTGACTATAGCAATCTATTCCTTGATGGCATGAGAGTGTAAAATAGATGCAAGGCTTAACAAATAATCCTACTGGTAATGTTTGAAATTTGAATATGTGAATAATTAAAGTATTGAGGTGAGTAAGATCAGTGCCTATTACTATTAGGTGAATGGAGTCAAGATATGTATGATATGTGACCTTGGCTTAACTTGAACTGTTCGACACTTTTAGATTGTTTATACTTTGTATAAATGTGCAAGGCTGTCAATTATCAAGGTCTTCGTACCAAATCCCAGTGATAGCTTCCTAAGTTACTATGATGTATGAAAGTACTTTTAATTCATATTTGAGGGAAACTAGTTAAGATGATCAATTTGAGAGGATTTTAATTCTGGGTATAAACTAATCAAAATAAATCTCTTAAGAGGATTTTAATCCAATTCTCAGAGAAACCAATCAAAGGATCACATAGAGGTAGTAAATGTGTCTTGACAAATTCGATATATTTTTATACACTTAATTTGCATAATAGAGAAAGACCACTCTAGAGACAACAAGATAACATATAAGAATTAAAATTAATAGAATAGTAGAACACCAGAAATTGGGCCACCAAAATTAAATTTTCTTCTCCGCTATATTCCTTCAAATGATTTTACAATACATATCAGAAGTCTTCTTTTCTATTTGTTGAGTCAACCGATCTATTTCCTAAATACTACTACTGATTGCTCCTGCTGCTAATGTTCCTACTGATGATTCTTCCTCCTGATGATTTTATCTTTCATATATATACCTTTTATTTTCTAGGGTTATAACCCTTCAAATATCCATCTGAGGCAACCTTTCATTACATTTGATTTAACTTTTGTTTATCCCACTTCACAAATATTTAATTTAATATCCCTTTTATCTTCACATCCCATAAAAATAATTTTGCCAATATATTTTGAAATAATAACTATTGTCATCCCCTCTTGTATGCATTTTCACTTAATCAAGAAAACATAACCTTCAGGTAAGAAATAATTACCCCCTCTAGGATTTCTACCCTCACTTAACTTTCTCGGTGCAAATATTTTACTTCTTAGTGAAGAATAGTTTATGCTTGTGTTTTACATCATTAATAAAATTTACACCCCCCAAAATAGTATTCACGTCGTGATTGATATTTTAATAAATCTTCATTTTGTATTGTTGCAGTTTCATCAGAGAGACTTCAATATCCTTTTGTATACATTATATCTCTTATCTCGGTAATGTATGTTAATAATATCTTTTAGGCACACCTTACCTACAGATCAGGGGGACTTCAATAATCTCTTTACCAATATAACTTTCTCCCTTCGATAATGTTTAAGTGTATTATAGGCTCTTATAGTCGGTCTGTCGAAGGGACTCATCAACTGGTCTTTCTGATATAGTATAGTCTCTTTGATTTAAGTCTTTTTTTGTCCATTCCTTTTTATTTGTTTGCTCGATGAGGCTTTACCTATCTCTATGGGAGAAAGCAAGGGGACTCTAAATTGCCCCAGTCTAATATCTCAGAGTCCCTTCAAAATTATTATGTATCCACTTTTCAGCCCATCAAAGGGACTGAATAAGATGTGTCACCGAAATCAACTATTCTTTGCAACAATTATCCTTGAAAGATCATAAACAAAGCAAGCAACACCACATTAGGCAAAATGAAACAAAAATAAAAAATATGATTAGACTTTAGGACTATAGGAAATCTCACACATTTACTCCCCCTGAATCCAATATTATGATGAAAGCATTGAAGAGAGGAGAGTGAAAATACCCCAAGCCTTTGCCTCATGGCTTCAAACACTTCTTTAGGCAATGGTTTTGTAAAGATATCAGGAATTTGATCAGAAATATGAACATAATCTAGCACCACATCATTTGCAAGAACTTTTTGTCTTAGGAAATGATATCTAATATCAATATGTTTTGTCCTAGAATGCATGACTAGATTCTTGGAAATATTAATGGAACTAGTATTGTCACAAAGAATAGAGACATGCTTAGCAACTTCCACTTTGATGTCTTGAAGTGATTGAACCATCTAAAGGACCTGAGTGCAATAAGAAGATGTTGCAACATATTCAGCTTCAGTGGTGGATGAAGAAACACAATCTTGCTTCTTGCTATGACAAGCCATTAATCTGCCACCAAGAAAGAAGGCTGCTCCACTTGTGTTCTTTCCGTCATCAGGACATCCTACCCAATCAACATCAGTATATGCAAGAAGAGTGAAATATTTGTGTCTAGGATAACACAATCCAAAATAAAGAGTGCCTTTAAGGTATCTAAAAATCCTTTTAACTACAGTTAAGTGAGATTGTTTAGGACATGATTGAAACCTTGCCACCAAGCACATAGCTGACATGATATCAGGCCTAGAAGTAGTTAGATATAAGAGGCTGTATATCATGGATCTATATAAGGATTGTTCTACCCTAGGTGAATCATCATTTTTGCTTAGTTTGTACCCCATTTCCATAGGAGTACCAACTAGTTTACATTCTTCTATTTGAAATATTTTTAGCATTTCTCTTGCATACTTAACTTGTGAGATAAAAATCCATTTTTCAAGTTAAGAAACCTATAAACCAAGGAAGAAAGGTCACTCGCCAAGCATAGACATTTAAAACTCTAATTTCATAATGTTAGGAAAAGAACGACACATGTTATCATTATTACTTCCAAAAATGATGTCATCAACATAAACCACTACAACAAAGATATCATCACCTTTGGCAATAAAGTACAAATTGTTGTCCACTCCACCTTTAGTGAATCCTTGCTCTTGCAAGTACTTATCCAATCTATAGTACCATGCTCTTGGGGATTGTTTCAATCCATACAAGGCCTTTTTCAATCTGTACACATGATCTAGTTTGTCTTTACATTCAAAACCCTCAGGTTGTTGCATATAAACTTCTTCCTCAAGATCACCATTTAGAAAGGTTGATTTGACATCCATTTAGAACACCTTGATATTTTTATAAACTAAAAATGCTAAGAACATTCTTATTGCTTCTACTCTAGACGCAAGTGCAAAAGTTTCATAAAAATCAATTCCCTCAATTTGAGAGTAAGCCTTACAAACAAGTCTAGCTTTATTTCTAACAACTTTGCCCTTATCATCAAGTTTGTTTCTAAAAACCCATTTTGCACCAATAACATTTTTACCTTTAGGTCGAGGAACAAGCTCCGATGTCTTGTTATTCTCTATTTGATTCAATTCATCTTCCATGGCTTTAATCAAAGATTCATCCTTCCTGGCCTCCACATAGGTCTTTGGCTCCATTTCTGATATCAAGCATACATGTGCATGATTACTTGTAGCAGCAAGTCTCCTTCTTGTTAGAACACCAATAGATTTATCTCCAATGATTAGCTCTTGTTGATGATCTCTTTGAAGTGTGTTTGAAGGTGTTTTGGAAATGGTTTCTACATGCTTTTTAGGAGCATTTTCTTACACTTGAACTTCCACTTGTTTTTCTGAAATATGATCTTCTACTTCTTTATCCACAATCTGCTAAACATAAGGCTGCAAACCTTCATCCACTTTGATATTAGTGCTTTCTATTACTCTTTTGAGTATTTTGTTGAAACATTTATAGGATTTACTATGTGTAGAATAGACTAAAAAATGCCCTCATCAGTCCTAGAATCAAAACTCCCCAAATTATCATCATCTCTCTTAATGAAACATTTACTACCAAAAATTCTAAAGTATCCAACATTGGGTGACCTACCATACCATAATTCATTAGGAGTATGGTTAAAGTTTACCCTCAATTGTTCTCTATTTAGAGAATATAATGATGTATGGACTACTTCCTTCCAATAAGTGTTTGGCATATTTGCATCATGAAGTAATGCTCTTGTCATCTCCTTAACAATCCTATTCTTCCTTTCAGCTACTCGATTTTGTTGTGTAGTTTAAGGAGCTAAATATTGTCTTTTGATCCCATGTTTCTCACAATATTCTTCAAACTCCTTGGATGTATACACTCTACCCTTCTATGACATTAGACATTTGAGCTTGAAATCTTATTCCTTCTCAACCATCTTCTTAAAGATCCCGAATCTATCAAATGCTTCTGACTTGTGCTTCAAAAAGGTCACCCAAGTCATTCTAGAAAAGTCGTCAATAAAGAGCATAAAATATCTTTCACCACCTAATGCTTTAGTCCTTGTAGGACCACTCAAATCTGAATGAACAATTTATAAAGGATTAGAAGAAGAATATGCTTTGGATTTAAAACTGACCTTAGTTTTCTTACCAAATTGGCATTCTTTGCAAGTGGTGTTGTTTGGCTTGGAGATGTGAGGCATATTGTTTACATTCTGATTGTTGGTGATCCTTTCAAGATTATCAAAATTTATATGACCAATTATTCTGTGCCATAGCCAACTTTCTTCAATATACACCATGAAGCAAATATGTCCATCTATATCTCTATTTTTAGTCTCATCAAGATTATAGATATTTCCACTTGTTCTTAATCCTACTGCAACTACTTTTCAAAATTTCTTCTTAATTTCAAAACCATGAGCATGAAATAAAACATTGAATCTGTTGTCACAAATTTGACTTACACTCAAGAGATTATGTTTCAATTATTACACATAATACACATCATGCAATGGAGTCTCATCATCTAAATTATAGTATCTTTTCCTTTGATCAGAATAAAAATATTGTTACCAAACATGATTGAACCATCTGTATAGTCTTCAAGCTTGATGAACTTGCTCTTATCTCATGTCATATGATTAGAACAACAACTATCTATACCCCATTGATCTTTCTTCTTGGAATGAAAGGCACTTTGAACAATCATAGCTTTAATATTCTTATTGATCATCTTAGGTCTCCAAACAAGTTTTGTCTTATCAGCACTTGAAGTAGACATTTTGGAAAGAACATTCATCGTAGTTTGTTGCACTTTCAAATTAGGCCTACAAAACTTGGCTATGTGCCCAAAGTTATTGCGATTGAAACACCTCAACCTTTATAAGAAGACAAAAGGATTCCTTCTCAAAAAACTTGTTCTTGTTCTAAAGTCAAATCAATGGAAGCAATAACCAAGAAAATTCAAATTATACCTGAATGAATTACTCCTTTTGAAGTTTGATGGTTTCATGAGACTTTTGATGATAACATCAACATGTTGAAGACTCTTGGAATATGAGCATTGTCCTTCTTCAAACCCTAGACCAATTTTCTCTTTGAAGCCCTTTTGTTTTTCTAAGAGATCTTCTAGTTTGTTACTGCTACTACACATGTCCAGTCTTCTTCTCAAGGCTACAATTTCAGCCTCTAGAGCATGACACTGTTTACTTTTCGCATCTAACTCCTTGTTTGTAACTTCAACAATTCTTTTACTCTCTTCAAGATTCAATTTTAGGTTTGCAATTTGTTTTCATAATCAGTGACTTTACTGATCTTAATTTCATTGTCCTTTTGTAACTAATTTCTTTGAGCAACTGTCTCCTTTTTGAGCTTCTTGATCTCACCAAGTGCACACTTCAATTCACCTTCAAGATCAACCTCTGCTTCATCATTTTTAGATTGATTTTCATACTTATTATTCTTATTTTCACTTATAACTCCCATGAACAAGGTTTCCTCTCCTTCCTCAAGTGACTCCTCTAAACCACTATCTGTTATATCAGCATCTTTTGTGAATAGTCTCTTCTTTTTTTGAAGTTGTGTTTCTTTTTAGGACTGGATTGTTTCTTCTTGATTTGTTTTTTATTTCCTTCTTCATCACTATTTAGATCTTTGTATGGACATTTACAAGAAAAGTGTCCTATCCTACCACACTCAAAATAGTTGAATGGAATCTTACCTTTATACTTTCCTGATGACCACTTATTCAATCTGATAACAAAAGAAGACTCTTAATCATTCCTCTCTTTTGGATCTAAATTTGTTTCCTTTTCCTTTTTGACTAACTTAAAAGCAACTTCCTTACTTGTAGAATTATCATTACAAACTCTCATCTCAAAAGCAGTAAAAGTACCATGGAGTTCATCTAAGGTCACTTTACTCATATCCCTCTCTTGTACAGTAGACACCTTGAATTCATATTGAGGTGTTACAGTCCTTAAAACCTTGTTTACAACTACATTTTCTTCTAAGGTATCACCTAGACCCCGAATAGCATTAACAACCTCTTCAACCCTTAGTAGGTAATCAACCACCTTCTCATCATCATTCATTTTAAGACTTTCAAACTTGGCTCTATAAGATTGTAACTTAGCTTCTTTGATTTTTCATCTCCTTGATAAATACTTGACAACTTATCCCAAATATCCTTAGCAGACTTACAATCCATGATTCTGATAAGAATCTCATTAGTCACACCACAACAAATAGTATTTTTGACCTTAGCATTATTGTCATAGACCTTCTTTTCATCAGGAGTTGAAGGAGGTTTTGTTTCTTTATACTCATTTTCTATAGTAGCCCAAACATCATACCCCAGGGAAGATATGTAGGACTCCATTCTAAACTTCCAAAAGGCATAATTAGACCTATCAAATAATGGTGCTTTGTATGTAAAAAAACCTTCTTGACTAGCCATGACAAGTACTCTACTTAAAGGACCTACCCAATCTTGTTAGGATTCTATAGGGAACTTATCTCTAATACCACTTATTGGCATACAATACCACTGAGTGGGGGCGGGGGGGTGAATCAATTGTCTATAAACCATAAAAACTTCTTACACCTTTTATTTCACTAAAAGGAAAAATACAAGAGACCTCAAGGTTTCATTAAACACATATACACAGGAATAATGATAATAAGAATGAAAAACACCATCATAACATAGTCATTAAGACATATAGATAGACACAATCATAAATCATAACACCAGTTTTGATGTGTGGAAAACCCTTAAAAGGGATAAAAAACCACTCTTAAATTGCTTCACTTTATTGAGCCTCACTAGCAAAAATGTTTCTAGGAGCACCAACTCCAATAACAAATAAGAGCACCAACTCAAAACACCAAAAAGAGAACCAACTCCAATATCAATAGGAGCACCCACTCCCTGACATAACCTCACTGGTAATAAGTTTGCAAGAGCACCAACTCTCTGAACATAGAAATTAAAAAAATTAATTCAGGGAATTACCCTGATTCTTTAAAGCACAAAACCTTATAACTCCTTTTGTCTTCACTCAACAAAGTCTCCTTTAATCACAAATCATTAACACCATGTTAATAACAACAAATCAAACATGTTTCAATTTTTGCAAACAACTGCAATTTCCTTTCTTGCATTGAAGATAACCTCTATACACCATAAACTAATCTTCAACATTGAATCTCTGCAAACACTAAGATTTTCTTCACAAAACTGATCAATTTGCATATTGGCATATAGACTTACCTTTTCTCATCACATATAATTGACCAAAACTTCTAAAAACATCACACATTTCTTATAATAAATTTTACTAGCCGTCTACATCATGAAAAGCTTCAAAAAATTGCTTTAACGCTATATATAGTTTTCTGCCCATAAAATTTAGCCAACCAGGAGTGACCGTTGGCTTTCAAAAAGAAGACAAAATGTGACCGTCAGATATCCTTTCACGCCATCATCAACTTTTAATCTCAGTCACAGATTTTATTTTCACGCTCATAAGTTATTGGGAACTTGGTGTCCTCGATGCCCCTAACAAGTCGGGGCCAGTCACTTGACGTCCTAAAGACCCTTTAAACATAGCTTAAAATATGTATTCACTGTTTTAGCAAGTCACTTTTAAAATAGAAATAAAGCAGTGACGGGTATATAATGTGTGCCTTAAGACCTTTAATTTAGGGTTTTTGTTCCCTAAGCCACTTAACCCACTAAACCCTAATATGAGATATGAGGAGATACTTATATTAATAATATCAAGAGGAATGATGATAACTCTGGAGAGGCCTCAATGACTTTAGATGAGATTATATCAAAGAAAGATAATCAGTTTACACTTGTGCAATCTTGGAAGAAACAATAGGGCACAAAGTGTCAATAGACACTAATGAAAACATAAGATTTTTATGTAGACACGTCACCTAACCATACTATGACAAGTCATATGAAACATGAGGGATGAAAATAAGCATCAACCGCTGTCTTATGAATGTCTGTCATACTTGCATAATGTCTCTACTTTGCATGAATGTCAAAGGCACTTGGAGACACATTATGAAGAATTGTGAGGAGACACATTATGAAGAATTGTGATGTAGCACAACTCAAACCCTCAAATGCCAAATATGCAACAAACATAAATACTCATTTTATTAAATTCAAACTTGTAAAAAGATTACATAAATCTGCAACATTACAAAAAAACAAACTTATTACATTTGGCCTTCCATGGCTTCTCATACAAGAATCTCTCTTTCCTTGTGCTTTTAGATTTTCCTTTCTTTTTCCATTCCCTCTCATCCACATATTTCTTGCTCTCAAAAAACCCTTTTCTTCCTCCAAAAAATCTGTAATAAACCCCCCCTTCAAAATTTGCCAAAAAATCCTTTTTATAATGACTCCACAACCACCATTTTCTCTCTCCTCCCACTTCCATGCCCAAATTAGGAGAATATTTGATAAATCTTGGAAAAATCATATTAATTTCTCAATAACAGAAAAATAAACCCACTCCCACAATTTGCCAAGAATAAGCAACAACTAAGATTCTCAATTCCTAGAAAATAGGTCCAATTTTGGAAAAAGAATCTGCCAACTCAACATGGGTTTCCAAATCTTCTAGCTACTTTTGAGTAGCATTAATGAGTTGTCTTCAAGTGTAAATCCCCAAAAATCCACACCTAGATATCTTTTTTTTGTTTTTTTTAATTTCCACTTCAAATTGCCTTTATTAATTTTACACTCCAAAATTATTTCTTAAATTATCTCCCACTCCTAGATTTTTTCAACATTATTATTTTTGCAATATTAAAATAAGGCCAATTTATTGAATATATTATTTAGGCCTAATATTGCATTTATTTTTGAACTTCCAAATTACGCAACTATAGGAAATTAAAATATTTTCTTTTTTTTTTTGTTGATGAGGATTGCCATTGACCGTGGATGCTCTGAATTTCCCAATTCAGTGGGATTTTTAATAAACTCTTCAAGGTGCATCTGGCCATCAAATTTAGCTCCAACCAACCCCCGAATAAAAATTTATGACCTCTGGAAGTTTCTGCATCATTCTCCTCTAGTTGAAAAGAATGCAACTCCTGCAAGTTGTTTTATGGAACTTGTGCCACTTGTTTAAATCCATCTTCTTCAATTCCCACTCTAGAATCCATGTATTAACTACTTGTGTTAGCCCTTCCCATTGTACTAGAAACTTGTTGTCTTGACCCTATCGCATGCATATAGTTTGCTTGTCTAGAATCTACGCAATCTTTTCTCTTTTCTCACTTGGAACTTGTTGTTGCTAGTCTACTTCCACCTCACCTTCAGTTTTCTTGTATTTAAACTCGTTGTAAGTTTTGATGGGGTCAAAATCCTTCTTTAGAGTTAATAATGTAGGTACAACACATGGGATCATGCTCTTCGTTACCATACCTTTCCTTATGAGATCTCACTTGTCGATTGAGTTCTATATGGTGGGTAGGACTCATTGTGTAAGTTGCCTGATTAGGTAGGGATGCTCCTGGGATCAAATCAATATGTTACTGAATATCTCTCTTTGGTGATAGACCCTCAAGCACAACATCAACATGTTCTTCTAGTACCTTGGCTGCTTCTGCTAGTACTAGTATTTCATTACCATCTTCTTTCTGTGCAATTATTGCATAATAGAACCCTATCACCTTCATTTCCCTAACAAGTTCTTTTGTGGACAACATACTCAACTATCCTTTCATCCTTAAGGGGTAATAAAATCACTTTAGAACCATCTTTCCAAAAAGTGTATGTATTCCTTTCTCCATCATGCATTACCTTCCTATCATATTACCATGGCCTTCCCAACAACACATGGTAGGAATGACATCACACCATATTTCATCCTTATAATTCTTTCCTATGGAAAACTTAACTAAACACCTCTTATCAACAATGATTTCATTTCCCTTTTTAAACCATGCAATATGATAAGGATGGGGATTCTTTTCATAGTGCAAGTTCAATTTATCTACCATTTCTCTAGAAACCATATTTTCACAACTGCTACTGTCAATAATAACTTGACATACCTTTCCTCTTGAGGTGCACCTGGTTTGAAAAATATTGGTTCAAATCCAAGAATCATCACGACCTTTAATTTGTACTTGTTCTTTTTCTTGAATGACCATTACTCTTCTCATCATGAGACTCTCACCCACATCTGGCAGAACATCTAGTTCTATTCCTTCTCCTTCATTCTCAGGTTGAACCAAGTTCAACCTGGGTTGTTCTCCTTGTCTCCTTTCATGCATGTGATAGTTTAGACACTCAAATGCCTTGTGACCCTCTTCACCACACCTAAAGCAAATGAAAGGTTTTTGTGGGTTTTCCCATCCTCTGCCACCACTATAATGTCTGCCCCTCTGAAATCATCTTCATCTTTGTTGACTTTAAGGATCTTGCCAGATATCTTCTAGTTTCTCTATTCCTTGGAATGATTCTCTCTAATTATAACTTATTTTACCTTGCAATCAAGATGATGTCCCCCTCCTTTCTCCTCCATTCTTTTGAAAATACTATCTACTTTGTTTTTCTTCAGTCTTTAAAGCTAATTGGTATGCTTCTTCAATACTGCTAACCCTGTGCATGTTCAATTCATCTTGAATAGAGAATTTTAGACCATTTACATACCTTGCAACCATCTTCTCATTAGTTTCTTGATGTTCCACGAAAATGGATAGTTTATAAAATTCATCTGTGTAGTCTTGCATAGTAGGTATATTTTGTCTCAACTTTTGAAATCTATCAAAAAGAATTTGTGCATAATCCATAGGTAAAAATTTCTCAGCTTCTTCTTCATTTTGCTCCAAGTCTTGATTTGAGTCTTTCCCTTTCTAGTTCTTTCCTTTTGTAGATGATCCCACTAGATCATGGCATAACCCTTTAACTTGGTGCATGCAAATTTCACCTTCTTTTTCTTTGTCATAGTCTTCCATTCAAAGAATTTCCTCATGTCATTCAACCAATCTATCAACTCCTCTGGTTTGGGACTACCTACATACTCTAAAACTTCAATTTTGATCCCATCATTGTTTCCATCTAATGCTCTGAGCATCCTTTCTTCAGAAGTTGGGCACTCTAATTGTGCCTCCTATTCAGCTCCTACATGATGATCTTCATCTTCTTGGCCTATTTCTTCATTAGAATCATTTCTTTGTGGTCTCAATCTCTGATTTGCCAACATACCTACAAGTTCTTGCATTTGTCTTTGTAGATTTTACATATCCCTATGCATCTGGGTATTACCTACTCTTCCTCTTCCTCTCCCAGCCATCTTCCTACTCTGATACCAAGTGATGCAGCACAACTCAAACCCTCAAATGCCAAATATGCAACAAACATAAATACTCATTTTATTAAATTCAAACTTGTAAAAAGATTACATAAATCTGCAACATTACAAAAAAATAAACTTATTACATTTGGCCTTCCATGACTTCTCATACAAGAATCTCTCTTTCCTTATGCTTTCAGATTTTCCTTTATTTTTCCATTCCCTCTCATCCACATATTTCTTGCTCTCAAAAAACACTTTTCGTCCTTCAAAAAATTTGCAATAAAATCCCCCCTTCAAAATTTGTCAAAAATCCTTTTTATAATGACTCCATAACCACCATTTTCTCTCTCCTCCCACTTCCATGCCCAATTAGGAGAATATTTGATAAATATTAGAAAAATCATATTAATTTCTCAATAATAGAAAAATAAACCCACTCCCAATTTGCCAAGAATAAGCAACAACTAAGATTCTCAATTCCTAGAAAATAGGTCCAATTTTGGAAAAAGAATCTGCTAACTCAACATGGGTTTCCAAATCCTCCAGCTACATTTGAGGAGCATTAATGAGTTGTCTTTAAGTGTAAATCCTCAAAAATGCACACCTAGATTTCCTTTTTTTTGTTTTTTTTGATTTCTACTTCAAATTGCCTTTATTAATTTAACACTCCAAAATTGTCTCCTAAATTATCTCTCAGTCCTATATTTTTGCAACATTATTATTTTTGCAATATTATAATAAGGCCAATTTATTGAATATATTATTTAGGCCTAATATTGCATTTATTTTCCAACTTCGAAATTACCCAACTATAGGAAATATATATATATATATATATATATATATATATATATATATATATATATATATATATATATATTGTTGATGAGGATTACCATTGACCGTGGATGCTTTGAATTTACCAATTCAGTGGGATTTTTAATAAACTCTTCAAGATGCATCTGCCCACTAAATTCAGCTCCAACGGACCACCAGATTAAAATTTATGACCTTTGGAAGTTTCTACATCATTAAAATGTGGGAGTGGGTTTATTTTTCTATTATTGAGAAATTAATATGAGTTTTCCAAGATTTATCAAATATTCTCCTAATTTGGGCATGGAAGTGGGAGGATAGAGAAAATGGTGGTTGTGGAGTCATTATAAAAAGGATTTTTTGGCAAATTTTGAAGGGGGGTTTTATTGCAGATTTTTTGGAGGAAGAAAAGGGTTTTTTGAGAGCAAGAAATATGTGGATTAGAGGGAATGGAAAAATAAAGGAAAATCTGAAAGCATAAGGAAAGAGAGATTCTTCTATGAGAAGCCATTGAAGGCCAAATGTAATAAGTTTGTTTTTATGTAATCTTTTTACAAGTTTGAATTTAATAAAATGAGTATTTATGTTTGTTACATATTTGGTATTTGAGGGTTTGAGTTGTGCTGCATCAAATTCCATTTTCCTTGCACTATCAAAAACACTTATGCTTCTCAAACCAACCTTGTCAAACATTAGCATCAAACACCTCATTATCATGAATAAGCAATATCATGAACTTCATGTCATAATGCATATGAACTCCTATGGTCCTGTATGAAATCTTGTTGTCCTAAATATCTGATGCATGATATGAACAACATGTATAAACAACATCACCATTTTGCTGCATCACCTTACTACCTCGAATTCTTCCTTTCTTTGTCATCACAAAGATAAGTCTCCTCATGCTTCACTATCCTTTTGTCATCCACTATCCTTTGTCATCAACCTTTTTACCATCAAGGACAACCAATACAACAAACTCCCCCTTTGTCCATGGATGGTAAAACACAAACAGTGCCCCTTTTGACATTATCGACAAAGGACACAACTACTCACTAATAGCGTTGTACCTTATATATCAGTGAGATAAACAAACTATATTTAATATCAAACTATGACTTGAAACCAAATTCATTGTTGTACTCTAACTAACCACTATCCATTTGACTTTCAAACTTCAACTTGCTCCTTTAAAAAAGAATCTCTCAGGCAAATATACTGTATTATACACTGTATAAAACTGCCTTGTTTTACCTCTATCCCATGACTGAAATTGACTATCCTCAGTTTGATATTTGACCTAATTGTCATAGATTGTATTGAACTCATAATCCATAGCACCTATTTCAAAAATACATTGTAGTTTAAAAGATGCTATACCCTATTCCAAATTCTACAACAATTATCCTTGAAAGATGATTAACAAAGCAAGCAACACCACATTAGGCAACATGAAACAAAAACAAAAAAATTGATTGGACTTCAGGACTACAGGATATCTCACACATTTACTCCCCCTGAATCCAACATTATAATACAATTATTGAAGAGAGGGGAGTGACAATGCCCCAAGCCTTTGCCTTAGGGATTCAAACACTTCTTTAGGCAAATGGTTTTGTAAAGATATCAACAATTTGATAAGAAGTATGAACATAATCTAGCACCACATCATTTGCAAGAACTTTTTCTCTTAGAAAATGATATCTAATAGAAATATGTTTGGTCCTAGAATGCATGACTAGATTCTTGGAAACATTAATGGAACTAGTATTGTCACAAAGAATAGAGACATGATTAGAAACTTCCACTTTGATATCTTGAAGTGATTGAACAATTGAAAGGACCTGAGTGCAACAAGAAGATGTTGCAACATAGTTAGCTTCAGCAGTGGATAAAGAAACACAATCTTGCTTCTTGCTATGCCAAGCCACTAATCTACCACCAAGAAAGAAGGCTGCTCCACTTGTGCTCTTTCTGTCATCAAGACATCCTACCCAATCAGCATCAATATATGCAAGAAGAGTGAAATCATTGTGTCTAGGATACCACAATCCAAAATCAAGAGTGCCTTTAAGATATATAAAAATACTTTTAACTGCATTTAAGTGAGATTGTTTAGGACATGATCGAAACCTTGCCACAAAGCACATAACTTGCATGATATTAGGCCTAGAAGAAATTAGATATAAGAGGCTACCCATCATGGATCTATATAAGGACTGTTCTACTTCAGGTGAATCATCATTTTTGCTTAGTTTGCACCATGTTTCAATAGGAGTACCAACTGGTTTAAATTCATCCATTTGAAATCTTTTTAGCATTTCTCTTTCATACTTAACTTGTGAGATAAAAAATCCAATTTTCAAGTTGAGAAACCTGTAAAGCAAGGAAGAAAGATAATTCTCTAATCATAGACATTTGAAACTCTAATTTCATAATGTTAGGAAAAGAATGAAACATGTTATCATTATTACTTCCAAAAATGATGTCCTCAACATAAACCACTACAAGCAAGATATCCTCACCTTTAGCAACAAAGTACAAATTGTTATCCAATCCACCTTTAGTGAATTCTTGCTCTTGCAAGTACTTATCCAATCTATAGTACCATGCTCTTGGGGCTTGTTTCAATCCATACAAGGCCTTTTCAAATATGTACACATGATTTGGTTTGTCTTTACATTCAAAACCCTCAGGCTATTCCATATAAACTTCTTCCTCAAGATCACCATTTAGAAAGGTTGATTTGACATCCATTTGGAACACCTTGACATTTTTATAAACTGAAAATGCTAAGAACATTCTTATTGCTTCTAGTCTAGCCACAACTACAAAAGTTTCATCAAAATCAATTCCATCAATTTGAGAGTAACCCTTACAAACAAGTCTAGCTTTATTTCTGACAACTTTGCCCTTATCATCAAGTTTGTTTCTAAAAACCCATTTTGCACCAATAACATTTTTACCTTCAAGTCTAGGAACAAGATCACATGTCTTGTTCTTCTATATTTGATTCAATTCATCTTACATGGATTTAATCTAAGATTCATCCTTGTTGGCCTCCACATAGGTCTTTGGCTCCATTTCTGATATCAAGCATACATGTGCTTGATTACTTGTAGCAATGAGTCTCCTTGTTAGAACACCAATATCTTTATATCCAATGATTAGCTCTTGTGAATGATCTCTTTGAAGTGTCTTTGAAGGAGTTTTGGCAATGGTTTGTACATGCTTTTTAAGAGTATTTTCTTGTACTTGAACTTCCACTTCTTTTTCTAAAATATGACCTTCTTCTTTATCCACAATCTGTTGTACATAAGGTTGCAAACATTCATCCACTTTGATATTAGTGCTTTCTATTACACTTTTGATTCTTTTGTTAAAACATTTATAGGCTTTACTATCTATAGAATAGCCTAAAAGAATGCCCTCATCACTCCTAGAATCAAAACTCCCCAAATTATCATCATCTGTCTTAATGAAACATTTACTACCAAAAATTCTAAAGTATCCAACATTGGCTGACCTACCATACCATAATTCATAAGG
This sequence comes from Cunninghamia lanceolata, assembly GCA_027924645.1. Taxonomy (NCBI): domain Eukaryota; kingdom Viridiplantae; phylum Streptophyta; class Pinopsida; order Cupressales; family Cupressaceae; genus Cunninghamia; species Cunninghamia lanceolata. The sequence continues at coordinate 1,839,459 of BSBN01000677.1, read as the reverse complement.
AGTATGGTTAGATGTTACCCTCAATTTTACTATAATTAGAGTATATACTGTTGTATGGACTGCTTCCTTCCAATAAGTGTTGGGTAGATTTGCATCATGAAGTAATGTTCTTGCCATCTCCTTCACAATCTTATTCTTCCTTTCAGCTACTCAATTTTGTTGTGGAGTTCTAGGAGCTGAATATTGTCTTTTGATCCCATGTTTCTCACAATATTCTTCAAACTCCTTGGATGTATACTCTCCACCCTTATCTGACCTTAGACATTTGAGCTTGAAATCTTATTCCTTCTCAACCAACTTCTTAAAGATCTTGTATCTGTCAAAGGCTTCTGACTTGTGCTTCAAAAAGGTCACCCAAGTCATTGTAGAAAAGTCATCAATAATGAGCATAAAATTTCTTTCACCACCTAATGCTTTAGTCCTTGTAGGACCACACAAATATGAATGAATAAGTTGTAAAGTCTTAGAAGAATAATGCTCTTTGGATTTAAAACTGACCTTGGTTTCCTTACCAAATTGGCATTCTTTGCAAGTGGTGTTGTTTGTCTTGGAGCTATGAGGCACATTACTTACATTCTGATTTTTGTTGATCCTTTCAAGATTATCGAAATTTATATGACCAAGTCTTCTGTGCATTAGCCAAGTTTCTTCAATCTACCCCATGAAGCAAATATGTCCATTTGTATCTATGTTTTTAGTCTCATGAAGATTATAGATATTTCCACTTGTTCTTAATCCTGATACAACTACTTTTCCAGATTTCTTCTTAATTTCACAACCATGAGCATTAAATAAAACATTGAATCCATTGTCACAAATTTGACTTACACTCAATAGATTATATTTCAATCCTTCCACATAATACACACATTGCAATGGAGTCTCATCATCTAAAAGTATAGTATTTTTTCCTTTGATTAGAATGCAAACATTGTTAACAAACATGACTGAACCTTCTAGATATAGTCTTCAAGCTTGATGAACTTTCCTTTATCTCATGTCATATGATTAGAACAACCACTATATGTAACTCATTGATCTTTCTTCTTGGCATGAAAGGCATTTTGAACAATCATATCTTTAGTATTATTATTCATCATCTTAGGTCTCCCAACAAGTTTTGTCTTATCAGCACTTGAAGTAGACATTTTGGAAAGAAAATTCATCCTACTTTGCTGCACTTTCAAATTAAGCCTAGAAAACTTGGCTATGTGCCCAATGTTATTGCAATTGAAACACCTCAACCTTTTTAAGAACACAAAAGGATTACTTCTCAAAAAACTTGTTCTCATTCTAAAGTCAAATCTGCACTCATTTGCCCTATGTCCATATTGATTACAATGGAAACAATAACCAAGAAAATTTAAATTATACCTGAATGAATTACTCCTTTTGAAGTTTAATGGTTTCATGAGACTTTTGTTGATAACATCATCATGTTGAAGAATCTTGGAATATGAGCATTGTCCTTCTTCAAAACCTAGACCAATTTTGTCTTTGAAGCACTTTTCTTTTTCTAAGAGATCTTCTAGTTTGTTATTGCTACTACACATGTCAAGTCTTCTTCTCAAGGCTACAATTTCAGCCTCTAGAGCATGACACTCTTTATCATTGGTATCTAATTCCTTGTTTGTAACTTCAACAATTCTTTTACTCTCTTCAAGATTTAATTTTAGGTCTACAATTTCTTTTTCATAATTAGTGACATTGCTAATCAGAATTTCATTGTCCTTTTGAAACTAATTTCTTTGAGCAACTGTCTCCTTATTGATCTTCTTGATCTCACCAAGTGCAGACTTAAATTCACCTTCAAGATCAACCTATGCTTCATCAGTTTAAGATTGATTTTCACAATTATTATTCTGACTTTAACTTATAACTACCATGAACAAGGTTTCCTCTCCTTCCTCAAGTGACTCCTCTGAATCACTATCTGTTATATCAGCATCTTTTGTGAATAGACTCTTCTTCTTTTTGAAGTTGTTTTTCTTTTTAGGATTGAATTGTTTCTTCTTGATTTGTTTCTTATTTCCTTCTTCATTACTATCTGGATCTTTGTATGGACATTAAACAGCAAAGTGTCCTATCCTACCACACTCAAAACACTTGAATGGAAGATTATCTTTATACTTTCCTGATGACCCCTTTTTCAATCTGCTAACAAAAGAAGACTCTTGATCATTCATCTCTTCTGGATCTAAATTTGTTTCCTTTTCCTTTTTGACTGACTTAAAAGAAGCTTCCTTACTTGTAGAATTATCACTACAAACTCTCATATCAAATGCAGTTAAAGTACCATGGAGTTCATCTAAGGTCACTTTAATCATATCCCTCTCTTCTATAGCAAACACCTTGGATTCATATTTAGGTGTTAGAGTCCTTAAAACCTTGTTTACAACTACCTTTTCTTCTAAGGTATCACCTAGACCCTAAATAGCATTAACAACCTCTTGAACCCTTAGTAGGTAATCAGCCACCTTCTCATCATCATTCATTTTAAGACTTTCAAACTTGGCTCTATAAGATTGTAACTTGGCTTTTTTTATTTTTTCATTTCCTTGATAAATACTTGACAAATTATCCCAAATAGAGTTAGAAGACTTACAATCTATGATTTTTACAAGAATCTCATTAGTTAGACCATAGCGAATAGCATTTTTGGCCTTAGCATTATTGTAATAGGCCTTATTTTCATCAAGAGTTGAAGGAGGTTTTGTTTCTTTATACTCATTTTCTATAGCAACCCAAATATCATACCCTAGGGAAGATAAGTAGGACTCCATTCTAAAATTCCAAAAGGCATAATTACACCCATCAAATAATGGTGCTTTGTATGTAGAAAAACCTTCTTGACTAGCCATGACTAGTACTTCACTTAAAGGACCTAGCCAAGCTTGTTAGGCTTCTACAAAGAACTTATCTCTGATACCAATCGTTGGCATAAATGACCACTGAGAGGGGGGTGAATCAGTGGTCTATAAACCATAAAAAATTCTTACACCTTTTAATTCACTGAAAGGAAAAATACAAGAGACCTCAAGGTTTCATTAAACACATATACACCAGAATAATGATGATAAGAATGAACAAGACCATCATAACACAATCATTATGACATACAGATAGACACAATCATAAATCATAACACCACTTTTGTTAAGTGGGAAAACCCTTAAAAGGGATAAAAAAACCACTCTTAAATTCCTTCACTTTATTGAGCCTCACTGGCAAAAATGTTTCTAGGAGCACCAACTCAAAACACCAACAGGAGCACCAACTCCAATATCAATAGGAGCAGCCACTCCCTGACACAGCGTCACTAGCAATAAGTTTTCAAGAGCACCAACTCTCTACATACAAAAAAAAAATTTCAGGGGATTATCCTAATTCTTTACAACACAAAACCTTATAACTCCTTTTGTTTTCACTCAACAAAGCCTCCTTTAATCACAAATCATTAACACCATGTCAGTAACAAAAAATCCAACATGTTTCAATCTCTTCAAGCAACATCTGCAATTTCCTTTCTTGCATTGAAGATAACCTCTATACACCATAAACTAATCTTTAACCTTGAATCTCTACAAACACCAAGATTTTCTTCACAAAATTGATCAATTTGCATATTGGCATGTAGACTTACCTTTTCTCGTCACATATCAATGACCAAAACTTTTAAAAACATCACACAGTTCTCATACTAAATTTTACTGGCCGTCTGCATCATGAAAAGCTTAAAAAAGATGCTTTAAAGCTATATACAATCTTCTACCCGTCAAGTTTAGCCAACAAGGAGTGACTATTGGCATTAAAAAAGAAGAAAAAAGGTGACCATCAGATATTCTTTCACACCATCTTCAACTTTTAATCTCAATCATAGATTTTCTTATCGCACTCAAAAGTTATTGGGAACTTGGTGTCCCCAGTGCCCCATAGGAGTCAGGGCCAATCACCCAATATGTTGAAGGCCCTTTAAACATAGCTTAAGTTATGTATTCACTATTTTAGGAAGTCACTTTTAAATTAGAAATAAAGCAGCTCAATGGGTATATAATGTGTGCCTTAAGACCTTTAATTTAGGGTTTTTATTCCCTAAGCCACTTAACACACTAAACCCTAATAGGAGATATGAGGAGATACTCATATTAATCACATCAAGAGGAATGATGATAACTCTATAGAGGCCTCAATGACTTCACAGGAGATTATATCAAAGTATGATAATCAGTTTGCACTTGTGCAATCTTGGAAGAAACAATAGGGCACAAAGTGTCAATAGATACTAATCAAAACATAAGATTTTTATGCAGACACATCACCTGACCATACTATGACAAGTCATATAAAACATGGGCGATGAATATCAGTATCAAACATTGTCTTATGAATCTCTATCATACTTGCATAATGTCTCTACTTTGCATGAATGTCAAAGGCACATGGAGAGACATTATGAAGAATTGTATTTCCCTTGCACTATCAAAGACACTCATGCTTCTCAAACCATCATTGCCAAACATTAGCATCAAACACCTCATTATCATGAATAAGCAATATCATGAACTTCATGTCATAATGGATATGAACTTCTGTGCTCCTGTATGAACTCCTGTGGTCCTAAATATCTAATGCATGATATGAACAACATGTATGAGCAACATAACCATCTTGTTGCATCACCTTACTGCCTCAAACTCTTCCTTTATTTGTCATCACAAAGATAAGACTCCTCATGCTTCACTGCCATTTTGTCTTCCGCTATCCTTTTTCATCAGCCTTTTTGCCATCAAGGACAACCAATACAACACATATTACAACTCCTTGTAATTTGTATGGCGTTGCCTAAAATTTTTTAAAATGTTGTCAATGTCTTGCTTTGCTTCCTTGGATTTTTTGTAACTCGAGGGCCTCTTTCTGTTAAAAATTCGTTCCTTCCCAACAAGTAAACATCTCTTTGAATAGTTGTCATATTTTTGGCGTATTTCCAGTATAGCTTTCCACACAAGGCCTATGTATTTCTGTATTTTGTTGATGTTCCTCTTCGAGTCTAATTGTAGTAGTTCATCTTCAGTTAAGTGCGAGTATTGTGATCCAACTTCTTCTTCATTCACTTGGATGATGTTATCCTTCTCCATTTTATGACCCATGTTTATATGAGTTTGATGTAGAAAACTCTTAGAATTTGATATAGTTCAACTAGTTTAGTCACCTTGACAATAGGATATCCTTTATAGAGAGGCATTGGGTTACCCAAGCTGCCTTGGATAGATAAAGATCCCCATGCAGTAGTTTGCTCTTGACATAACTAGATGGAACAACACTTGATATAGATGAAGGCTCCTGATATGCTAGTGGATTGAATTCATCATTGTAAGGCACATTAGTATCCTCTGTGTTCAACATACAATCCATAGGTCCATGAATAAATATGTGTAGCTGATAGTTAGCATAAATATCTAGTGGCACAACTTCTAACTTAACTATATTATGACTCCATTCTTGACTAGCTTGTGTAGGAATAGGCATTGTGAATGTAGGTATGGATGCCATTTTAATAGAATTAGATTCCGCACAAATAGTTATTTCCATTACAAAATTGTTTGAACAGCATTGAGCCATATTGCCTACACATTGTGAAGGTCTTACCTATGATTCATCTTTCAAAGGAGTACCTAACATAATGTAGTATGAGTTGCATAGAAAGTCCTACTCACTTCCTAATGTATATATATTTTCTCTGTCACTGCAGTTAGGTAAAAAAATAGGAGCTGGTTGCTGATGAGGTTCATGTTGCATCTTACCAGTTGAGTATTGGATGAGTCCTCTACTTGAAATGGGAAACTGTTCTTTAGTAGTTAATGAGCTCAACATCAAATGACTATATCTAACAGACTCTCTAGGACCACTTGTTTCTTCCTTGTATTTAGTTCTTAAATTTGGTTCATCAACATTATCCTTAATATCAACATTCATGGAAGGCATTAAAATGGTATCATCACCTTTACAATTTATGATGCTTGGCTATGACAACATGCTTGATGCAAAAATGTTTTCTTCTAAAATTACTTTTTCAAACCCTTTTGTAATATTATATCTAGTGTCAATACTCTGGAAAGAGCCAGAATTATTATTTAGTACAGAGATTGGGTTCATACTAGGTTCACTGTTAATGGTGGGAGTGTTGGGAATTAAGGTGTCTCAACCTCGGTAATTCCTTACATTATTAGTGTTTGTATTTATTATTTAATTGCCTATGTTGTAAATATTTGTAAATTCTATATTTTCATATTCTGGGATGTGGCAAGGTGATGTGTCAATCCTACATGGAATATGACAACTTGTAATTTTGTCCTCACATTAGGAGATAGTCATTCGACTTTGTGGTTGGAGCATTTTGCCATGTTTGGGCATCTTCTATGTTGTGTAAGGGAATATTGACCAAAACGGTTATGACGGATTCCTATGATAGAATCTATGACATGTAAGAGTCAGAAATAGAAGTTTGTAAGATAGGTGAGGACATGTGTCATAAAGCATCTTTGAAAAAGGCATATTTGGACACCCCAAGGTGGACTGTGACACGTTGTAAGAGAATATGCTATTTATAGCATGTGTATGATAGATTCTCTTACAGCTGTAAGTTGTAACTGCTATGATAGATTCTATGATGGTCGTAAGTGTCGTAAGAGCATTTGTCATAGCCCATTTTGGAAATAGGCAACCCCTTTGGGATGGGAGCTATGGACAAGTGTTAGGCACATTCTACAATGTTGACCAAGTGTCCCTAGGTATGGGTTTTGGTCCATGAGGCCAAGTTGAACACCCATCCCAAGATAGGACCTATTTTGCCTTGTATTTTCTATATAAACAGGTGCTTGGAGATGGAGTTTGTATTACAGGTTTATAGGTACTGTTATGCTGCTAGATTAACTTCAGACATGAGTGTCAAAGACCATTAAAGCTTGCATTGCAAGTGTATTGTAAACATTCTTTTAGATTTGTTAATACATTGTGCAAATTTTTGAGTGTGGGATTTTTCACCCGATAAGGGTTTTTCCCACCGTATATCTTTGTCTCTCTTCTTCCGTCTTCTTTCTAGTTCTTCTGTATTGTTGTAATATCTCTGTTAGATGTGATATGTTTCTGTAGTGATAAGGATTAAATGGAATTTGCATAGCCCTCCCCTCATTATATTAGTGTAGGAAGCGATTTTCACACACTTAGCTTCGTTTCAATTGGTATTAGAGCTTGATCACCTTTGGTCCTAGTTGTTGGGTAGGGGTTTTTTGAGCTGATCTTAAGTTGAGTGGGAGTCTATATAGAGTATTCTATTTTCTATTACAGCAAGGAGATGGCAAGCATATCTGAAAAATTTGAAGTGGAGAAATTCAATGGCACTAATTTTGAGTCGTGGAAGCTCAAGATGGAAGACATGCTTGTAGACCGAGACCTTTGGGAAAGTGTTAATGGAACTAAACTAGTTGTAATGTCACAAGATGAGTGGGATCTCAAGAAGTGGAAGGCTAAGGGTCTCATAAGACTTAGTCTTGCTAATCCTATGTTGTTAAATGTCCATGAGGAGAAAATTGCAACCTTGCTTTGGAAGAAATTGGGAGATGTGTATCGAGCCAAATCCCTAGTTAATAAACTTTTTCTATGAAAGAAACTGTATATTCTGAAAATGGAGGATGGAGGATCCGTCGCTGAACATATGAATTCTTTTAACATGCTAGTTACACAATTGACATCTATTGGTGTAAAGATGGAGGAGGAGGATCGATGTATTACCTTTCTTTGTTCTTTGCCAGACTCGTGGGATCACCTTGTCATGGCTATTGGAAGCACCACATCCACATTCAAAATGGATGAAGTGGTTTCTTCCTTGTTATCTGAAGAGATGCGAAGAAAGTCTTCTAATGTAGCCAAAGAGGCTCTTGCAGTTTGTGGAAGACCTAAGGAGAAAGGGAAAAAGAAGGACAAGAAAGATGAGAAGGGTAGATCCAAATCCCATGGGAGATCCGAATCTCCTGGAAAGTCCAAGGCTATCTTTTGGAACTATGGTAAATTTGGGCATTTCTGAAACGAATGCAAAGAGGAGAAGAAGAAGAAGAAGAAATCTCCTGATTCAGATTCTGACAAATCACAAGATGATGGTGATGCTTTTATCACAGCCCTAGCAACCCATGCATCTGATGATGTGTGGCTGATTGACTCTGGTGTATCATTCCACATGACCTCGCATCAAGACTGGTTCACTAAGTATGAGGAGTTTGATGGTGGAAAAGTGTACTTGGGTGACGAATCTCATCTAAAGATTGTTGTTCATGGAAGAGTCTCTATCAAATTCTTTGATGGTCAAGTGAAGGGGATCTATGGAGTTATGCATATCCTAGGCTTAGCATGGAACCTGCTTTCTGTAAGTAGTTTGAATGATGCAGGTGTACAGGTTGTCTTTTTGAAAGAAGGATGTAAGATGACTAGAGGAGCTATGGTGCTTGCTAAGGGTACTAGGAGAGGTACTCTATTTCAACTGGAGGCACGCATTTCACAATGCAATAGTTCTTCTGATTCAAAGAAGAGGGCAGCAGTCACTTCATCCCCACCATCTGAATGAGCAGTTAAGAGATCTGTTGTTTCTAGTTCTGATGTTTGTAATCATGCCTTGGAAGTTAAACTTCCTACTAAAAAGACAATGTTATGGCATAAGAGATTTGGCCACATTGGTGAGAAGGGTCTGCATACACTAAAAAATAAAAACCTTGCTGAGGGGTTAGATGATTGTAATCTTGAGTTCAACTTTTGCGAACATTGCATTTATGGAAAGAAAAACCATGTTCAGTTTTATTTGAGTTCTCTCAAGTCTTTTGGTGTGTTGGACCTTATTCATTATGATGTATTTGATCCTATAAATGTTCATTCATTATCAAAATATGTATATTTTATATCTTTCATAGATTAATACAATAGAAGGACATGGATTTATTTTCTCAGAAGCAAATCTGAAGTTTATAGTAAGTTTAAGGAGTTTAAGACCTTTGCTGAAAATCAGACTAGTAAGAAGATTAAGTGTTTGAGAACTGACAATGTTAATGAGTTCTGTTCCATAGAATTTGACAAATATTGCAAGGAACATGGGATTGAAAGACGTAAGACAACTCCATACACTCCGTAGCAAGATGGATTTGTGAAAAGGTTGAACATGACATTGATGGAAAAGGCTAGGAGTATGCTTAGTGGAGCTCACCTAGAACAAAAGTTTTCGGCTAAAGCCATTGCCACTGCTTGCTATCTTGTTAATAGATCTCCTACATCAGCTCTTGTTGGAAAGACACCCATGGAGGTGTGGTCTGGTAGAAATCCTTCAATAAGACATCTTTGTGTTTTTAGTTGTGAGGCATATGCACATGTGCCTAGGGAGAAGCAGTCAAAATTGGAGAACAAGGTTGTTAAGTGTATCTTCATTGGTTATGGTGTTGGTGTGAAAGGATACAAGCTTTGAGACCCTGTGGCTGAAAAAGTGTTGTATAGAAGTGTCATTTTCAGAGAGCTTACACCTTCTTCCATTATTTTACAGCCAGAAGAAAAAGAAAGATGATGTTGTTCAGTTTCCTCTCACCCCTAAGAAGACTGAACAGAAATACAATGTTGGAGCTAATGATGAGGAGAGCTCTAGAAGCTCTAAAATCTTAGATGAAGAAGCTGAACCTCAACCTCAGCTCTTGAAGAGGTTTACACGGATAAGAAAGCAACCTAAAAGGTTTAGTTTTACATTGCTTGATTCTAGTTGTGCTTTTGCTTTGCTTACTAATAGTGATGAACCTAGAATGGTATCAAAGGCTATGGACATGAAAGATGCAAGTTCCTGGAAGGAGGCCATGGAGGATGAAATGGCTTCTTTGGAAAAGAATTAAATTTGAGAGTTGGTGCCTTTTCCTCCTGGATGAAAACCTGTTGGATGCAAATGGGTGTTCAAGAAGAAATTTGGTGCAGATGGCAGTGTTGAGAAGTATAAGGCTAGATTGGTTACAAAGGGGTATTCACAAGTGAAGGGTATAGATTATGGTGAGATCTTCTCTCCCATTGCAAAGATGACATCTATTTAATTCCCATTGTCTCTGGCAGTAGCTTACGACTTGGAGGTAGAACAGATGGATGTAAAGATAACTTTCCTCCATGGTGATTTGGAGGAAGAAATCTGCATGTCACAGCCAGAGCAGTACATGGTGAAAGGTAAAGAAAATTTGGTTTGCAAACTTGAGAAGTCTTTGTATGGTTTGAAGCAATCCTCTAGGAGATAGTACTTGAAGTTTGATGCCTTTGTGTTGTCAATTGGATTTGTGAGATCAAAATTAGATCACTGTGTGTATTATAAGTTTGACAGTGATTGTATTCTCATTTTTGCATTGTATGTTGATGATATGTTGCTCATTGGGAAGGGTAAGAATATGATTTTTGATTTTAAATCTCAGTTGTTAGCATAGTTTGAAATGAAAGATTTAGGAGCAGCCAGGTACATTCTAGGAATGGAAATTAGAAGAGACAGAACCAATAGAAAACTTTGGCTAAGCCAAAGTAAGTATGTGAAGACCGTGTTGGATAGGTTCAGCATGGCAAATTATAGACCATTGTATGTTCCTATTTCTCTGGGGACAAAGTTGTCTATTGAGGATTGTCCAAAATCTCCTAGTGAGGTGGAGGACATGAGCAGACTACCTTATGCTAGTGCTATTGGTAGTTTGATGTATGCTATGGTCTGCACAAGACCAGACATTGCCCAAGCAGTGGGAGTCCTTAGTTTATTTATGGCTAATCCTTGATGAATTCATTGGGATGCAGTTAAGTGAGTGTTCAGATATTTGAGGGGTACTTCCAAGTATTCTATTTGCTATCATGGTAATGTTTCAGGACCTCTGCATTCTATTGATATTTGTGGATTTGTGGATTTAGATTGGGTAGGTGACATTGACAACAGGAGATCCACCAGTGCTTATGTGTTTACACTGTTCGATGGTGCAATTAGTTGGATGAGGAAGCAACAACTTGTTGTTGCTTTGTCCATGACAGAAGTTGAGTATATGGCAGCAACTCATGCTTGTAAGGAAGCCATTTGGCTTAAGAGATTGTGTTCCAATATTGGTGTTGATGCAGGTCAGATCACGATCAGTTGTGATAGTCAAAGTGTAATTTGTCTTGTGAAGAATCCAACTTTCCATGCTAGAACAAAGCACACTGATGTTCAGTTTCACTTTGTGCGAGACATGGTTGAGGATGGAAAGGTAAATTTGAAGAAGGTAGATACTTTGAAGAATGTTACAGATGCATTGACGAAACCAGTGGGCACAGAGAAGTTCAAATGGTATTCAGAGTCTATAGGCCTCTTGGCCTATAGCAGTTAAATCATGTTTTTCTATTGGCTCTTACAAGGTGTTTGACAAGTGGGAGAATGTTGGGAATTAAGGTGTCTCAACCTTGGAAATTTCTTACATTATTAATGTTTCTATTTATTATTTAATTGCCTATGTTGTAAATATTTGTAAATTCCATATTGTCATATTGTGGGATGTGGCATGGTGATGTGTCAATCCTACATGGAATATGACAACTTGTAATTTTGTCCTCACATGAGGAGATAGGCATCCCATTTTGTGGTAGGAGAATTTTGCTATGTGTCGGCATCTTCCACGTTGTGTAAGGGAATATTGACTGAAATGGTTATGATGGATTCCTATGACAGAATCTATGACATGTAAGAGTCAGAAATAGAAGTGTGTAAGACAGGTGAGGACATGTTTCATGAAGCATCTTTGAAAAAGGCATATTTGGGTGCCCCAAGGTGGACTATGACATGTTGTAAGAGAATATGCTATTTATAGCATGTGTATGACAGATTCTCTTACAGCTGTAAGTTGTAACTGCTATGACAGATTCTCTTACAGCTGTAAGTTGTAACTGCTATGACAGATTCTATGACAGTCGTAAGTGTCGTAAAAGCATATGTTATAGCCTATTTTGGAAATAGGCGACCCCTTTGGGATGGAAGCTGTGGACAAGTGTCAGGAACATTCTACAATGTTGACCAAGTGTCCCTAGGTGTGGCTTTTGGGGCCAAGTTGAACACCCATCCCAAGATAGGACCTATTTTACCTTGTATTTTCTATATAAATAGCTACTTGGAGATGGAGTTTGTATTACAGGTTTATAGGTACTGTTATGCTGCCGGATTGACTCCAGACATGAGTGTCTAAGACCATTGAAGCTTGCATTGCAAGTGTATTGTAAACATTCCTTCAGATTTGTTAATACATTATGCAAGTTTCTGAGTGGGGTTTTTTAGCTGATAAGGGTTTTCCCCACTGTATATCTTTGTCTTTCTTCTTCTCTCTTCTTTCTAGTTCTTGTGTATTGGTGTAATATCTCTATTAGATGTGACATGTTTCTATAGTGATAATGATTAAATTGAATTTACATAGCCCTCCCCTTATTAGATTACTGTACAAAGCGATTTCCACACACCTAGCTTCCTTTCAGGGAGTAGTAATGGTGTCTGAAGGCAAACTAGATTGTACAATATATGATGTGTCATGAATGGTAACTAAATTATGCACGACTTCTTGGGGCATGTCTTCCACCAAATGATGAATATTTTTAGTAGAAATATATGCATTGCCACTATCTGCAGCAGTGACAGTGGGCAGCCATACCTTAATGTTTCAATCTGCTCTACAACTTGAATTGCCAACTCCTACAATAATAATTGTGTGACACAAGTTAAGTCCCCATGTGGACCTGACTAAAAAAAATCATTTTGAAACAAGTTTTTGTCCTGAATTGAACCGACACCACATCAATATACTTCCAAGGTGAAAATTTGAAGTGGGTTGTCATTAGAAACCCCTTACTGGACACTTGCATAGTGACCCAAAACAAGCCTAGTGGCTTTTAAAAACACCCTAGAAATCTGGTCAAACCATCTCTTGGAGCCATGAAAATGCATAGGCATGTAGATATTAGATCCAAAAATTCATAGTAACAAATGGCTTGGCAAAACACATCTCAAGGTGCGAGATATTTAATGCCAAAGTAGCCCATTTGGCCTTTTCTGAAATTGCATCTTGTTAAAAAGTCATCTTAAACTTGAGCACCAACTTGCCATTTTGAAAAAATATCAAATCTCTTCCTGGGAGACTGCCTCTTGGGGGATTAGTTCATTTAGGTCAAATGAGCATGCATGAAAAAGGGTTCTTCACCAATCCATATCCTTCACAATATATTAAAGATCAAAGTTGACCTCCCTGAAACTTTTCTAGAAATGCAGTCATCAAAACTGTATAAAATCCACTTGCTTTTGATTTTGAAGAAATACCAGACAAGATGTTGGGGCCTTTAAAATGGACATGGAAGTAGATTATTATAGGGTAAATTTGGGACACCAATTAGTTTTCCATGAAAATCATCCAGTTGCTAGATATTGGCCTCCAAAGTTGATCTCCTTGGCAGATTTAAGACTGTGCAAACAACAAAGCTTTCCAGAACCCTTCAACTTGGTGCTTCAAAACTCTGTCAAATCTGATCATGGGAGGCTAAAATCAAACATGAACACTCACATATGATATATGAGTATGCCTACCCAGTGGTTTGGCATGAAAGTGAACATGTTTCAATTTATAGCCCTCCAAAGTAGGCTCCTATGATAGATCTTATAACTATATTTCTAAGTGTTGAAATTAAATTTTTCATCATGGGACCTTCAAAATTTTGCCAAAATTTGAAGGTTCCAGCATACTCTCCTTACATTCTATAATTACATTACTTTTATATAATATAAGATATTGTTATAGGTGCTTGGCACCTTTTGTGCAAAACAAGAGAGTTATTCTATTTTATTTTATTACATTAACAATTACTTTATAGTCTTTTAGTTTTTTTCCAAATATATATGTTGTATGTGGTTTTTTTAGTTTAGTTTTTATTATGATTTTATGTGGGCATTTTATTAGTTTTTAACATGTTCATGCCATTACACTCTACCCCTTGCTACAACTGTAGTTCTATTGTAGTTAGGATCTCATAATAACTAGAACAAATATCTTAAATACATCTACATAAAAGATGAATATTCTTAGAGACATCAATTTTGAAGTGCCTATTTCTTATTTTGGTTGGCGAGCATGAGTCTTAGGTTGAAACCTCTTTATCTAAGGGCCAAGGACTAAGGGGCATCCATGCCACCAATGTTTCATATGACACAATCTTGGCCTAATCCCTTATGGTGTTAAGGCCTTGCACTCAAGAATAATTGATCCCTAGTGGACTTATTTAGAACCATTCAACTTCATGAGTAGACTAAGGACTCACTAATTGAATCATTGAGTTTGTGCCAGATGTTTCCTCATTGTCTATAATTTTCACATGATCACTGAGAATTGTTGTTCTTAGTGCTCTTGAGGATCTTGCTCCTGCTAGTGATCCCCCACACTTTGTTCCAATAGAGTTTACTAGTATCTCTCTTGTTGTGGTCCCATTGTTAGCTATTCATCCATCCCCTTATGCTTATCGAGATTGGGACCAAGATGATTTGATGATGTTTGACCCTTGAGGGTTGTACTCTCATTTCATCTATTTTTGTGTGTTTTCTTGTTTGATTGTGGTGTTTCCCATGTGAACATATTTTATGTTGTTAGTTTTTCTTGGAGGATCCATGATGTCCTTGTAGACACGTGGATATAGGAGGAATGACTCTGTCATACTGATCTTCTATTTTTCCCTAATTTCTTCTCTATGTCATCTTTTCAATTGTTTATTATGACATTTTGGGAATAATGCAAAGTGTTGGAAGACTTAATTTCCTTCCATGTTGACTGAAACTTTTTAATTTATTTTTATTTTTATTTTTAGTTTTTCGACCCCTCTTCCTTTTTACTCGTAGTTTTATATTATTGGAGAATGATAATGATTCATTGAGTTGTGCCTTATTGATTACCCTTCCCTGTGCATACTAACCCCAAAGCACATAGATCTCTTAGTTTGTTGGGTGTTATTTCTTATTTTCTTGTGGCATTTGTTAGAATTGCTTGGTGTCATACCATGCTTACACAAGCATATTGTGTACCATGCTTGCAACATTTCAAGATGTAGATTTGCAAACATATCTGCTTATATATGTTTCTTCAAGCTCTCTTCCCCTCTTATCCCTTAAAATTAATTGCATATTTGATGATTTATGGAATCATTTTAAGGTGGTAGCATAATTTCTTTATTTATACCTTTTTATGCACACCACATTATGGTTCACTCTTGGTAGTGTTCACTCTTGTAGCATTTCTTTGCTTGTGGTATGAAGCAAATGCACTTGCTTTGGCATGACCACACTTTTTAGCTACTCCTTTTGCACTCTTTATGCATCACCTAACAATGAATTTTGTTAGTCCTAGTGGCCCACAAGAGTTTTGTATGGAACCTATCTCTCATAGTGTGCTAGAAATGTCTCTCTATTGTTTTCCTTTCCTTTGTTTGCTTGTGTGTGTGTTTTGTTGTAGATAGTAGTAGATGGTGTATTAGATTATATGATTTTCTAAACCTTGATGTTTGGGTAAATTGTATCTAATCTAATCCTTTTTAGTATTATTTCATATATATATGTGTGTGTGTGTGTGTGTGTGTGTGTGTGTGTGTGGTTCTGAAATTGCCTCTTGTGTAAGTTTATTGTTTAATACTATGGTTTCGTAGGTTCTCAGCCTAGGGTCTCCATTCCTCTACCCAAAAAACTCCTTGGATCCTCTGCGGTATCCTTTTTGGAGGTATGATGTGTTATTTTATTCTCTTTCTACTTTAGTATGTATGTACTTTCATATGCCCACTAATGTGGGGGCTAAATGTAATGTTGAAAAATGCATACCCTTGTAGTTTCATGCTACATTTGACAACCACCTTACTAATTGCACCTTAGCTTTGTATTATAGGATAAGGCTTTCGTCATTCTAGTTCCTTTCTGTTATTTTTCATCAAATTTTCTTTATGCTTTGATTCTCGCATTGTCCTAAGGTGTTTTGTATAACTAGGAACTTAAATCACCTAGACTCAAGCGCTATGTGTAGATGTCTGCATGTAGCACTAATGTTTTTTGTCCGTTTGGTACAAGTGATCATTCCTAGGAATTACTAGACTACTTTAGTGATGATAAGAGTCTCATTTAATACCCTCTTAAGTCACAAAATGTCTCGTTGTATGCTATTTTGGGGATTCCTCCCTTTTTAGGGAGATTCTTAGGTTTTTAAACATTAATTCTCATTCATTCTCAAGTTTTCACAGTCTCTCATTCTCTACTCTGCAGCATTGAGAAACTCTTGGTGAACTCCTTCTCCACAATAGATACATAGATATTTGGACTGTCTTCTAGATTAGTATCATGTTCAATGTGTCTTGGAGCTTTTGGTTTGCTTTGTACTTATTGGGAAATCACTCTATTATTGGGGTTTGAAGTTGTGTATCATAATTAAGCTCTTGAGAGTTTGCATCCTTCTCTTCTTCATTCAGATTGGTAGATTGTTTCATTATGTTGTTCAATTCTTTTTATGTGAAATCTGTTTTACATTATATAGTTATTCGCTTGGTGTAGACCATCATTTTGTTGTGTTGCATTGTATAGATGACCATATTGTATTTTCTTTGGGTGTACCAAACCACACTTATATGCTATAGGATTTCTTCCTTGTAGACTAGGGAAGTAAATGTCTTCATTTTACTTGATTTTTAACTACTTTAATTTTCTAGACACACATAGGATAGGAGCACACACATTTCTTGCCTTCCAATTATCTATTTAAATCTACTTCTCATGGAGGTAGAAATATTGAATATGGGGCTTGACTGAGGCAAGATCCTTAGTAGCACAACCTCTTTCTTTTCCCCTTCTGTAGGTATTCTGGAAGTGAAGTTTTATCAACTACACAAATTTTTTTGGCTCTCTTTCTCTTCCTTATTATTTCATTTTTCTTCATTTCCATAGCATATTTGAGATTTATTTTAGAATATTGTGTTACCTGGAGACTGTTGGGTGTTTTTCTTAGTTGTCCATGTGCTATGCAGGTGTCCCAGGTCTGTACAAACTTGAGGAATTTTATTTTGGTAACATTTAGGATGCCATCTCTTAGCACAAATATCCTCATGGCATGCTACTGTCCACGGTAGTCATCTCCTCTCTTTGGTTATAGCTTCGTCTTTTCCATCTCTTTCAAATTTTGCAACTCATTTTTCATAATTTTGTATACAGTCTTCTATTTGCAGCATTTGTACTCTTTGTTTGCTTCATTGTCAAGCTTCTAGTCTAGTTATTTTTTTATTGGAACACATAGTGGTTCTGTTAAAACCTAGAGTAGGTTATACATCTCAAACCTTAGATAGTAGACCCTGAGTATAGCATTAGTTAAGAATTCCCTTAATTGAGACATTCAATTAAGGATTAGTTTTTTCCTACTCTACATTTACTAACACTTTTAGATGGAGCTTCTAGAGATTCAAATTTAGAGAGGAATTCCTCCATAATCTCTTTCCATTGATTATCATGTTGTGGGCACTTTTTCATACACCATTTAAGTGTGTCTCATCTTAGTGTTCTAAAAAACATATAATTTAGCTTGGTAGGTCCATGTTCCTTTCATCCTCCATGTAGATTCTAGGAAAAAATGTATTCAGATGCCTTAGTTGTATCTTTTCAAAAAACTAGTAACTTCATTGTGTCATCCATATTAGGGATTGGTTCTTTTGAGTTATTGGTGTTAGGTGTGCAAAATCTTTGGTCTTCAATTTTTTGAATTTGTATGTTTCTTCAACTTTAGCTATATAATTTTCTTTCCACACTCTTTTTATTTTACTAATTCCCTATTCCTTCCTTTGTCTCTTTCTATTTATATGACAAAGAAATCACTTCCAATTACCTCCTCAAAATTACTTAAGAGCTTTTGTTGTCTTTCTTTATCATTCTTTCTTTGTTAGGGGGTTTCACTTCTTAGCGAGAATATTTTAATTTAGGAGATAACTTCCTATTAGTTAATGATATTTCATAAAATGATATCAAACCTTCCATCCTTTATTGATTGTTTCAATGATATCGATGGGTAAGTTATTGAACATGATTTCTATTTCTTCTTCCACATTCTTCTCTCTTTCCTTCAATTCCCATTCCCTAGTAATTTTCTCTTTTTGTATTCCCACACTCATGGGTGAAAGTTCTAAGTTGTGTCACATTCTAGACCAACTTATTAACATAAATGAATTTAAGCATTTCCAACTAAAAGACAATTTTGGTGAAATAAATATTCCAACTAGATTCAATCTAGCTAAATTAAATCTAGTCCACAACTTTTTCAACTAGTAGTATCCATTAAATATATATGTAGCATCAATTTGAGACTAATTCACAAAAAAAAAAAATTATATTTGAAAAAAAAATTCTAACAAATCCTACACATGTAAATATTTTTTTTTAAATCTAAAAATATCTTTCTGTAGATTTGTAAGTGTAGTTTGTAAAATTTAAATTATTTAATATGTCAATTAGTTTTTATATTTTTTTTAATACTAAAAGAAGGTCATCATCACCAAAAAATAATGTTCATTGTCCTCTCAAGAAAAATACTAAAGTTTATTAAAAAAATTGAAAACAATATGATACATTAGAGGAGAGATTCCATGTCAAGATTATATATATATATATATCATCTTTTTTATAATAGTTAAGACAAAAAGTCATGCGCCATTGAAATAGTTGTGTTTTCATTACATGTAACTTCCAAGATTTATTTAAAAAATATATTTATCAAAATTGGGGAAAAATTAAATCGTGCTTTAAAGTTTCATGTTATAAATAGCCCAAAAAATTGAAGGAAAAAATGAAATATACTATATATAAAAAGTGACATCCTACTTAACCTTATTGTTTTAGCATTTTATCAACAACTAAATTATAAAAAAAGACATTCAACTAATGTTTTCATTTTTTTTAAATATAAAAATACGTCTTTTTTCAATTTACATCATTTCAAAATTTAAAACATATACATCACTTTGTAGTAATTTATGTTGAAAATCTAGCTTTTCGTTGGCCATTTCCTTTATAAATGTGTGACACAACTTTGAGCTTTCACCTTCATACTTACTACTTTGTCTAAATATTCTACACTAAGATCCAAGGGTTTTGATTTTATAAATGGGGTTAATAACTCCTCAAATCTTTCATTAACTATAACCCTTGGATTTGACAAATAAGGTTTAGACCATGGTGTCTATTTCAAGAATTTGAATGGCAAAGAACCTATGTGTCCATGTCATGGTTGAGAACTATTGTTTCTAGTCTCTCAATGTGTTCTTATATACATGACATAATCGTTGATCTACTTTGTAGAATCCAAATGAAATTTTAATTTCTTTATCAAGATGGTTGTTCAAAGTCTCGTTTCTTTCTATGGAATCCTTATGTTCAGCTACAACCCCTCTAACACACTCATTTGTAATCAATTCCTCTAGGTTTAGTAGGTTTTCATTATTATATCCTTATCTTTAATATTCTTAGCTACAACCCCTCTCATGCTCCTTGTCCTCCTTGTTTTAAAAATTAGCAGCAAGCCCTATGGCACACTCTATCTCCTCATAATTATCTTCAATAGTAACCCATCTAACATGCTCTAACTTAGCTTCCTTGGCCTTTTCCATCCTTCTATGGCACCTTTCATGTCTCTTCTAAGTTTTTTTAGTTTCTGTTCTTCCATGTTCAATTCCATATCCATTTCAATTTCTTCTCCAATCTGACTTAACTTTGTGTTATCTCTTTGTCATGGGCATTATTGATTCAATGTCTCATTAATCATTTTATTTATCTTGATAGTTCATTCTCATTCTGTAATGCCCCGCCATACAACCCTAAAGATAAGTTTAACTAAGCAATAAAAAGCGAGAAATACATTTTTTTCTTTAGAAGAGGTAGTAACAAAACATAACATGGTCTAATAGCAACAAGTTAAACTAACATCTCTAGGGATTACATCGCTACATTATTAAAATATAATAATAACCAACAACATACATAGTTTAATCAAATACATCAACTAGCATCTTTCATTACGACATGCAAATACATCAAGAAGTTTGCATTAAGATTACAAGTACAAATAGTTTCTCTTATAAGAGGAATTACATAGTTTCATTGTTACAAAAGCTCTTTTTCTAGATACATCAATTACATAAGGATTTCTTTTGATACAAAAGATCTAAATACAAATAGTACGAATGTCTGTCTTCGATACAGGTTCAAATCTAGAATCAAGAGAGATACATCTTCTTTACACACGAGCCACGATGCCAGAAAACCAATGGAATAAAGCACAACCACCTCACCATGTGGAACCCTGATGTCCACCACCATGCTAGGAGATAACAATGAGTTTCTACTAAGTCAAAGATCACAAGGTACAAATAAGCAGATACAAAATCGACACAGAAACACAAATCAACAATTGCTAAAACTACTCTAGAGGCAACGTCAGAAGATAACAAAAAGGAAGTAACTAAGTTGCAGTAGGAAGAGTGTCATCGCATGGTCCTAGTATGGGTTATCCTGGCTATCTCTCTCTAGAAATTAGCCCCCATCTATGGTTATCCTGGTGACATCTCTCTAGGAACCAGCCCCATAGGGTGACACATGCGCAACCAACACATCCTCTTATGAAGACAAGGAGGTTGATCTTACCAACCAGGCCTTCTCATCCCATCCTTAGCCTAAGAAAGTGCTAAAGGCTTAGGTGAGACATCATAATTATCTTATTATGTGTTTAACTACCCAACCCAACTAGGTTAATTATTATGTTATCACTTGATTACAACTTTCATGGGGTTATCCAGCCAGCCACTTTGGACCCCGGCCCCACCATGAAAGCCATTCTCCTAAATACAACTAGTACCCCTATCAAGATAAAAAAATAGAAATCACCAAAATGACATGCGTGATAATGACACTACAAGGCATCTATAATCTTGCATACAAATCATATCTCAAGGACCAACTCGTCAATCATTGTCCCAAAACTTCCAGTTGAAATAGTCATGACAACCATAAACAACATGAAACCAGAGCAAGGCATGGGTCATCTTGCTCCCAAATAACAATTACATAAACCAACACAATATTTTATTCCATGCTTAATACAATAATGAACCCCAACATTCAAGAAGGACTCTACAACCACATCATGAACTTGACATCAACATGAGTTCAAGACAAAACCACAACAATAGGTAATCTGAGCAAGGCATTACCCATCTTGGACATGTATCATACCAACATGAATAAGAAACCATATTTCAAGAATATATTTCATTCAACTCATAAGATGCACACAAAGCCAACCCCCACACAATCACACCCTCCTAGGCCTCTGGAAACCACTTTCCCCAAATAACACAATGCATGACACCATAAAAATGCAATGGTCACACATCACGATCACTTCCAAAACACATCATAAACCAAGATCCCTCATCAATACTTTAATAACAAAACCACAAATGTAACACTTGATCTGATGCACTAATAATGGTCTTAAAGAATGTAACATTATTCCAAGCATGATAAATCATCTAACAACATAAGATAGCTCTTTCCCAATAATGCAGAACAAGAATAACTTGAAAGGGTTACCAATTACTCTATAACAGAAAGTTCAGTCAAAGAAGCTACTACCCGTTATTAGACTAAACCTCTTTCTACACTAATGTGGATCTTATTAAAATTCTTGACAACTTTGTGATTTCTATTCAAAATAATTGTATAAGCAAAACAGAAAGGATCATAAAGTAGATTAAAACCGATCATCCATTTAAATCTTTAGAAAGTATATGAGTTAAATGCTAAACGTTTTATACTTTATCAAACCTAACCTCCACTTACTCACCCAATTTCATAACTAAGCAAGATCTTTAATTTAAGTCATAAATAATATTAGACTCCATTATATGACCACAAAGTTCCTTAAGGTGAAGAGGAAGCAAGATATATAAATATATGCTTGACAAGCATTATTAAATCTAAACTAATTTTTGTCTTCCACCAAAATATATCAAAGATATCTAGACATATAACAATCATAACTTAATGGGTTCTTCCCATGTAGGTTCAAGGTTCAACTCACACTGTCTAGGTTAAACTAGAGAACTTCTGTTGCGGGCTCGGGGCTTCTCCCTAGGGGGACTAGTCTTAAACATAAGATAGTGTGAAATGATAGTGCATAATTTCCCAGTTAGGTTAAGGAGATCGCTACGGTCTCAAGAGAGTCTTTTTGCAGATTTATTAGTGGGAGGAGATAGGGTTTTCGAGCATGCAGGAAATGAAGACTTTTTGCCAAGACATCTCTTGCAAGGTTGGAAAGGTTTTAATTCTAGATCTAGGGGGTTTGGAAGGTCATACTAGGAATTTAAATTTGTGAAAGCTCCTAAACAAATCTAGGTACCAAAAGAAAAATCTACAGGTAAGGATTCTGTTGTAACAGCTATATCTAAGAAAATTGAGATCCAGTTTCCTAAAGACCTTATTGGTGCTCATGTCTTAGATCTAAGCCAGCATGCGGTAATAGGTAAGATTTGGAATTTTACTGATGAAGCTCATTTATTAGAATCTTGGGTTTATATTAATTGGTGTGAAGTTTCCAATTTTTGGTTACTGGACAAGGGTTTAAGGTTTTTTATAGTTATTTTCTCAAATAAGGAAGCAAGAGACAACATTTTGAAAGTAAAATCTTGGTTTTTCTAAGGTAAATGAATCTATTTACAAGAATGGATTCCTAATTTTAATCCTTGAGCTAATTCAAATAATTATTTTCCTTTTTGGATTAGCTTCCCTAACTTACCTTTGGAATATCAAGATTTGGGTGTTCTAAATTTAATTGCTGAAAGAGTGGGGTTTTTTGTAAATCATGATATGTTGACTTACAAAAACCCTAGTCTTCCAGTAAGAATGTGTGTGATCATGAACACTTTCTTTCCTCTTCCTTCTTCTGTGATTTTGAAAACTTCTAAGACTACTTGGATCCAGAATCTTGTTTTCAAAGATTCCTCAGACTATTTTAAATTTTGATAATTTGGGTAATGCTGAGGAATGGGGGGTTTCAGAAAAAATTCCTGCTTTATTTCCTAAAGATAATGATGCTTGTCCAAATTTAGTTTCAACTAAATCAAATTGTTTGGAAAATGATCATCCTTCTAATTCCTTTTTTAATCCTCAAGAACCTGAATCAGTTAGGGAATGTCCTGTGCTTTCAACTAAGCAGAGCTTTAAACAGCCCATTTTGGACTTTGGGAATGAAGGAGTTTTGGGTTTGGATTGTCCTATTGTGGTTTCTCCTTCTTTAGATGAGGGGAATCTTGGGTCTAAGGAAAACAAGTTGTCTTTTAATTATCTTGTTAATCCTTCTTCAGGTTTGGACAGTAATGTTATTTCCTCTACACAAGTTCCCACATTGGTAGATCAAGATAATGTAAATCTTGATTCAATCCCTAATCCTTCGGATTGTGTTACTCTTGCCTCGGATCCTTTGCTTTTAGAGTCTAATGTAGTAACTAAGGATTCTTTAGTCTCTCCTGTTGACCTTATTTCAGGGAAATTTAAGGATTCCTTCCCTCTTGAGGAGGCTGAAAAGTTCATTGAGGCAGTCATTTCAAAAGTTGGGGAGGAATTTATCAATAAAATAGCTAATGAAGTAATGGCTGAGGAAATTATGGAAGGAAGTGATGTTCGTTCCTTGATTTCATAGACTCCCTTAGAGGAAAAATATACTCCCTCTCCTCCTGCTAAACCTCGGGGCAGAAAGCCCAAATCCAAGGTCATAGAAGAAGAAATTCAAGCAGGAGTTCAGTCAACTTTGGAAAAAATGTTAACTAGATCTTTAGTGAGGAGAGCTTGTTGCTCTCCTCTAGTCCAATGAAAATCTTAACTTGGAATGTTAGGGGTATTAATACCCCTAACAAAAGACGCCTGATAAAACATCAGTTGGATTTATCAGGGGTTGATCTAGTATTCCTTCAAGAAACTAAACTCTCTTCATCTTTAGCAGAAAACTTTTTTAGCAAATGGAAAAAATGGAATTTCTCTACTGTGGCAACCTCTGGAGTTTCAGGAGGTTTGGCTCTTCTTTGGAATAAACTATCAGTGGATGTTCAAGTTGTTACTACAACTTCCAACTATCTACTAGCAGAAATTCATTATGGTCTAGAATCTTTTTGGATAATTAATGTTTATGGCCCAACTGCTACTATAGATAAAAAAAGGCTTTGGGATTTTTTAAGTGTCATTTTACAAGATCTTCAGCATGAGAAACCGATTCTTGGAGGAGATTTCAATGCCATCTTGAATCTAGAGGAAAAATCAGGGGGGATAACTCCTCCCTTAAAGACCATGGCAGATTTTTCTGATTTTGTTTCGAATAATGGTCTCATTGATTCATTTCTCATTAATGGTAAATTTTCTTGGTCTAATAGAAGGAAAGGTTTTTTGTAGATAGCAGAAAGATTGGATAGATTCCTTCTTTCCTCCTCTTGGATCTTTCATAAGTGCTCTTTTTCTTCTTCGATTCTTTCTTTTTTAGGGTCTGATCATTTTCCTATTCAATTAAATTTAAATTTTGTGGATGTTTTTCAAGGCAGTAAGAAAACTTTTAGACTGGAAGCAATGTGGTTCTATGATTCTAATTTTGTTCCATTAATTAAATCATGGTGGGTGTCTCTTCCTTTTATTAAGGGTTCCAGAATGTTTCAACTTTGCAGGAAACTTCACCTGCCCAAAGGAAAAATTGGAAGTTGGAATATTTCTCATTTCAAAAACATTTTTCAAGAGAAGGAAATCATTTCAGACAAACTTCAATTCATTAATCAGCAAATCATTAATCAAGGAATGGATAACTACTTCTTTGAAAGTCAAAAACTTTTGCAATCTGAATTGGAGGAAATTCTTTTGAGAGAAGAGATCTTTTGGAGACAAAAGTCTAGAGAAACTTGGTTACAAGTAGGAGATAGAAATACTAGATTTTTTCATGCTTCTGTTAAAATGAATAGGCATGTAAATAAAATTTAGATGATTCAAAATAAGGAGGGAAATGTTTTGTCCGATTTTGGAGATATTCAAAACAAGGTTGTTTCCTTCTTCTCCTCTCTTCTATCAAATAATAATTCTTCATTTTTAGAAGAGCAGTGTAATTCTTTATTGAGTAGTATTCCTTGTTTGGTAGAAGAAGATGATAATCTTATGTTACTAAAAGATTTTACCCTTGAAGAAGTTAGGGGTGTTGTTTGCTCTTTGGATCCAGATAAGGCTCCAGGTCCAGACGGTTTTACTCCATTATTTTTTCAGAAATGCTAGGACATTGTAGGAAGAGATGTTTGGCTTGCTTTGGAAGAGTCAAGAAAGAACAGTAATATATTAAGAGAAATGAATTCTACTTTTATAGCTCTTATTCCAAAATCAGTTCTCCAACTTCTTTTGCTCAATTTAGGCCTATTTCTTTGTGTAACACCTTGTATAAGATTTTTACTAAAGCAATTACTATGAGATTGGCCTCTTTAATTCCAAAATTAATTTCTGATGAACAAGGAGGTTTTGTTCTAGGAAAAGAGACAACAGATGGAGCTTTAATAGCTCATGAAGTTCTTCATTCTATTAAGGATTTTAAACTTCCAGCCATGATTTTAAAATTAGACATGAAGAAAGCATACGACAGAGTTTCTTGGGATTTCTTGATGAAAGTTCTTGAGAAGTTTGGTTTTTTTAAGAAATGGTGTAAATGGATCTAGTCTTGTATTTTGAAACTAAGATCAGCAGTCCTTCTAAACGAAAGTCCTTATAATTTTTTTCAAGTTTCTCAAGGTGTC
Source organism: Cunninghamia lanceolata (assembly GCA_027924645.1). Lineage (NCBI taxonomy): Eukaryota > Viridiplantae > Streptophyta > Pinopsida > Cupressales > Cupressaceae > Cunninghamia > Cunninghamia lanceolata. The sequence continues at coordinate 1,813,554 of BSBN01000677.1, read as the reverse complement.
AAACAAGGGGATCCTCTTTCTCCTTACCTCTTTATTTTGATGGCTGATGCTCTTAGTCGGTCTATTTCATATCAATGTCAGCTTTCTAATTGGAAGGGTATTGTGATTCCTCGGGTGCCTTTTCCCTTTACTCATACTCTTTTTGCACATGATACTTTATTGTTTGGTTTCCCTTCTCTTAGTGAAGCTAAATGCATTCAGAACATAGTTTCAAATTATTGTGTTGTTTCCAATCAGGGGGTTAATTTGGAAAAGTAAAAAAAAAAATTCTTTAATACTAAGGCAAGTATTCAGTCTAGAATTATTTCTCTTTTGAAATATAAACTTGGATCATTACCTAGCCAATATTTAGGCATCCCTTTACTTTTTGGACCTAATAGGAAGTCTTTTTGGACCTAATAGGATGTCCTTTTGGGCAAAGATTTCTAAGTCTATTTAGAATAAAATTGCCCTATGGAAGGGCAGATGGCTTACTTTATCTAGAAAGATTACCCTTCTTAAGTCAGTTTTGTCTGCTCTTCCAATTTACATGCTCTCAGTCCTAAAGGTATTATTGATGATATTCAGAAACCTCTTAGGTCCTTTCTTTGGAATGGAATCTCAAAAGTTAGTAATAAGATTCCCTTAATCTCTTGGGATAAGGTTTGTATCCCTAAATCTTTAGGGGGAGCAGGTATTCATGGTTTAGAATCTCAAAATAAGTCTTTGGGTGCTAAGTTGCCTTGGAAACTTTATTCCAAACCTTAGTTAAAATGGTGTAAACTTATGCAATATAAGTATTTGGACTCTCCTGACTCTGAAAGAATTTCATAGTTGAGAATCCTCCTAAGGGGTCAAGTATGTGGAACTTTTTAGTAAACTGTAGGGGGGTTATTCTTCCTTATCTTTCTTGGAAGGTTTTTAATGGTTCCAAGGCTAATTTTTGGGAGGATTCTTGGAATGGTTCTCCCCCTCTTTCTCTTTGTGATGGTTTGGATCAGGCTAGAAATTATCTTTTACTTAACTGGGGGAGTAAAGTGAGAGACTATTTTTTAGTTATTAAGGATGGATCCTTTTCCTCTGTGGTATGGAAAGATTTTCAGCAATGTGATTTCCCTCAAGAACAAAAAAATTTACTTTCCTTTCAGCTTCAAAAGAGGAAGGTTTATTTTTCTTATAAAGCTGATGAATTAATTTGGACTTTTGCAAATAATGGTTCTTATTCTATTCATGATGGATATAGATCATTGGTTCTTAAATAGGGAAGTCAGATGTTAGATTGGCCGTTTTCTCTTTGTTGGAATGTTTCTTGTTTTCCTAAAGCGGGCGCTTTTACTTGGTTGGCTCTTCAGGGAAAAATCTTGACTAGTCAAAGGCTTACAAAACTTGGCTTTGTAGACCCTTTTAAGTGTGTATTGTGTGGAATTTTTGATGAGGATCCTGATCATATTTTAATGCTTTTTCCTTTTGCTACTTCTTGTTGGTATTGGTTATTTTTAAAACTTAATTGGTTTGCTCCCTTACCTAACTCTATTTTGAACTTGTTTCGTACTTGGCCAATACTCTACAAAGGTTCAACTTTTTCTTCTATTTGGTTAGTCTCTCCTTCTATTGTACATTGGAATTTATGGTTAGAAAGAAATCAGAGGATTTTTAGAAAAGAATCTCATACTTTTGAATTTATTTTGTCAACGATCAAGAAGTCTATATCTGAAGTGGTAATGAGCAATTTACAAAGGAAGGGATATTCAAATTTAAATTTTTCCTCTTGGGATGATCATCTTTTGAAATCTTGGAAGTTTTTAAAGCCTTTGCCAGACTTAGGTATCTCTTCCAACATTAAATTTGATAGAACTGTTATTAGTTGGGTGCCTCCTATTCAAGGTTATACTAAGCTTAATTTTGACAGTGCTTTGCAAGGTAACCCAGGTCCTGCCTCAATTAGAGGGGCTTTAAGAGGAATTTTGGGGGATATTTTATTAGCCTTTTCTATGAAATTATATGAAACTACTAATAATTTCACTGAGGCCTTGGCTCTAGTTGAAGGTTTGAAATTAGCTATGCAGTTGAAGATTGTCAACCTTCATATAGAAGGGGACTCTTTGGTTATTATTAATGCTTTGAAGAAGAATGTCACCTTGAACTGGAAGATTAATTATATTTTAGAAGAGGCCCAAGATTTGATGAATTTTTTGATAATTTCATTATTTTGCATTGTTATAGAGAAGGCAATCATTTAGCTGACGCTCTAGCTAATTTGGCCTTTGACTTGGAGGTAGATTATTTAATTATAGATAGTGGCAATATTGAAGGTTATCCTAACATCTTAAGTTTGATTAAAAAAGATTCTAGTACTTGTCAAGGATGATTGTAAATGTAGCACAATCCTAACATCTCCAACTCATCTCATATCCTTTGATGGTGTTATGTTGATTATACATGTGAATTAATTGGTTTATGATAATGGTGGCATGTGTGCTCCTTTCAAAATAGGATAATCTACACTGAATCCAATTTTTTAGTACCTCATTTAGGTTCACTGAATTTCACATGAGCCGAAAGGATTTACAATTATGATTCACATTAAATTCTGAAGTCTCTTAGTCTATTTAACCTCACTCAGTGTTTGGTTTTCTCATCCTTTATTTCTAAGCTTAAACGATGGAGATCCAATTGAATTGAAGGCTTCATTTTCTTGTGTAGAAATGGGAAATGACTTTTTTTGGCAATGTTAATTCTGAAGGTTTAGCTTCTGTGTTTGCTATAGATAATCAAGATTTTGAGGAAGCAGTGCAAGAGGTGGTTGGATCTAAATTGTTGGACTCTCGTGCGCAGTCTCTTTACCCCTCTCAGATTTTATCTATGTTCGCTTCTAATGTGATGGACTTGGTCCAGGATTCCTCAGTGGTGCTTTAATTGGTGGTTTGTTCTCTAAATACAATATTCTCCACTCTCCTGCACATAACTACACCTTCAATGCCTTTGGTTCATCCATCTATCTTGAGAATGATGATCTATTGAGTATTCCTCTACATACGCATAGAGCTGAGTTGGGTGATCTTCTGGTGAATCAGGTGGAGGAGAAGTTCCATGCTCTGCTCTTCTTAATTCAATATCATCCTCAGATTTCTACTCCTCCTGGGTCACCAGTTGAACTGGGTGCTACTGAGGTGATGCAGAGGGAAACCAGTTACAGGATAAAAATAGATTGAAGACTCCATTTGAAGGCCACAAAATAACCTTTACAGTGTGGGTCGGCCAGATAAGGTAGAAGTCACACCAAAATACACACTTTCTTTACTATCGGCAACACTTTAACTATCGGCAACCCTCAATATTCTCCCACCGATATGTCATCTCACTCCGATGAGCGGTTTCTCTTATGTGCCCATCGGCCAGGAAAACTTCGTCGGTCGCTAAGTGTAATGTCTTCCCGACCACATCACTCATGCCGATGAGTCTAACAATCCCTTCCATCGATAAGACTTTCACTATCAGAAACACACAAATGCCTCCACCCGATGGTCAAACTCTCTCCGATGAATAGGGTCCATCGTCCAGACTTACACCATCAGTGTAGCCTTTTCCTCATCCGTCGATAATACATCTCATGCCGATATGCTTCTCCATCGGTCTGACTTGATCGTCGGTGGGACTTTTCTCTTCTCTACCGATATTGTATCTCACACCAATGTGCTTATCACCAAGGAACTGTCGGTAAGACTTCTTACTTCGGCCAGACTTTCTTCACCTTCTCCGATGGGTGATCTTACGCCGATGGACTTCGCACATTCATTCTTTGACTTTCTACAATCAGACTCACACTAGTGCAAGAAATACACAAGATATTCACCAAGCGAATGCTGTATATACACAAACTGCTCCGACATACAATAGACGTATACACACGAAATGTCTTTGACATACAAAAGACGTATACACACAATTTGTATCTCCTTGACATGCAACGACAGGATGTACACATACATCTGTGATATACTCAAGAAATGCTCACCTACATGCAAAAGTGATATACTCATAGAATGCACATTTCATGATACAACCCAAAATTCACGCTGTTAACTTTCTTTGCACATTGTAACCAAACAGAACACACTACACAGATAACTAAACTTTAACAGAACAGAAATAAAACTAATTACACTGAGGTCATTCCATTGATTTCAAAGAAATCCACCAGTGGAATGACTCCAAACCAATGTTCTTGTGATTAGACCAAAACACAAAATTTCTCTATTCCTTCCTAGAAATGATACAAATTGTTCTACTTCCTCTTCGTCCGTTCGCTCACATACAGACGCACTATTTAAAGACTCATACATTGGCAGTTACAGAAGGTGGAAGGTGAACCGTTGCTCAACCACCCTGCCAATCAGTTATATTCTACTTGTTCGGTTACAATCTCTTTCAATTCATTTACAATCTGGAATGACATGTATACAATCTTTCAATATGGCTCGAAGGCCTACAACATAACATTGGACACAATAGAAAATACGAGGGATCCTCTAGATCCTCAATGTCTCGAGGTGCTTCTGCACCATGAGGGTAATGTCTTGTTGCAAGATCTCAATGCTCCAGTTGCTAGCTAGACTGTCTACTTACTTCTATTCACTTGTTCTGTAATTTTTTGGTGAAGGCTTCCCCTATACAGTTTTGTTTAGTTCTGTGGAGATGTTATCTACACAATTTTTATTCTCACTCAGCTGATGCTATGAGGGATATTTTTAAATCCTTTCTTTTTTGTGGAATTTCTGGGGGCAAAGTTTATAACTTTTTTGTCTTATTCTACTTCCCCCCCCGTTTTGAATTTGTAAACCTGTTAAGGGAAATGTAAACCTATTGAGGGAATTTGTACTTTTTGAGCTATAACCGAAGGTTTTCTTGCTGGCTCTTTCCTACCGGTATGCTCTATCGAACCAGCTTTTTGTAACTTTTTATTATCAATATATAATTATAGTGGCTTGCCGCTTATGATTAAAAAAAAACATCATAACTTAAATTCATCGACCAACCCAATGTATACTACTTAAAATATTCAATTCATACTAAAATTAAAGAACTAAGGTCATCATACACACCTTATGACTAGATCTAAAATAACATTTCAATATTGATAAATTTTACCTAAGCATCTAACTCCACTTTATATAATATATAATACTCATTAATTAAATAAAACTTGGTAAATAAATATTCTAATTAATTACTAATTGAATAATACTTTTTAATATTCTTATATTTAAAATATGCAATAAAAATATCAATATCCACACCCAAAATTTAAATCACATCTACATTCAAATCCTTTAAATGAGGCATAAAATAATAAATCAATAAATTATTTTAAAAGGATTTGATTTTTTTTATTTATAAAGTAATGCTTAAATATAACATATCCCTAAATAACAAGGATGAAATAAAATAATACTGAAATATAACACATCCCTCAATAATAGGTATTTGATTTCTCATAAATAAAATATCACTTAAATATAACACATCTCGAAATAATAGGGATTTGATTTCTCATAAATAAAATATCACTTAAATATAACACATCCCGAAATAATAGGGATTTGATTTCTCATAAATAAAATATCACTTAAATATAACACATCCAGAAATAATAGGGATTTGATTTCTCATAAATAAAATATTAGTTAAATATAACACATCTTGAAATAATAGGGATTTATTTTTTTCATAAATAAAATATAATAATACTTAAATATGACACATCACTAATAATAAGGATTTGATTTGACATATGATAATACTTAAATATAACACATCCTAATAATAGGGATTTGATTTGAAATATAATATAACACATCCTAATAATAGGAATTTGATTTTTCATAAATGAAATATAATAATACTTAAATATGACACATCACTAATAATAGGGATTTGATTTGAAATATAATATAACACATCCTAATAATAGGAATTTGATTTTTCATAAATGAAATATAATAATACTTAAATATGACACATTACTAATAATAGGGATCTGATTTGAAATATAATAATACTTAAATATAACACGTCCTAATAATAGGACTTTGATTTTTCTATAACAAAAATACTAAAAATAAATAAAACACATCCATAAAACTATTCTTCCCTATTAAATAGGGAGTTGACATCACACCTTCAAAATAATAAATAAAACTCAAATAAAACAATAATTTATTAAAGGACAATTTTAAAGATAGTTAAACTTTATAATTAACATTATGCAACATCAAATACTTAATATTTAGCATAAGAAGGTTTAATTATTTAAATTCTTAAATTAAAATTAAAATAAGTTATTATATGCAAGAAGTAATTAAATCAAATTCAAAAGAATAAGATTTTATAGTTTCATAATACATATATATTTTGATTTTCACAAATAAAAATAGTTTCTAAACTCTAAAAGAATTTCTAATACTAATATGGTAATACAAAATGCAGACTTTTAATACAAAAGGTAGATTTTTATGTTACTAGAAAACTTACCATTCATATTTCCTATCAAGGTTAAAATCAAATTAATTAAGCACAAACATATTTAATTATTCACTTCTACTCATTATGAAAGCTATTCATTTATTCATACAAAAGTATTCACACAAACAAGAATTAAAATTTGATATAATGAAAAGAATTTATGTGAGAGCTTGGCTAAGCCAAGCCATACGGATGCCATGGAGAAGAAGAGGGATTCTGAAGAATTTAATTCAGGTAAAATTTCATTGTTTTACATACTAAAATTCATTGTTTCAAATGCACAAACTACAGACCAAACTTCATTTGCAATATTTTTGGTTTCAAACATCAGAGAGTACCCAGGGAAGAGAGTTTCATAAATTTTGAAGTGTAAAAGCTAATAAAATCTAAAATCTCCTATACCTTGGTCTAAGATAAAAATTGGGCTGCAGATACTAAGTTTTAAATGCAATTTTAGGCATGATTCTATGCATATGGAGGCCATACAAACATGTAGGCTAGAGGAATAGAAAATATGAAAGTTTTGTTAGACTGGAATTTATCTCTATTGGCATTACTACTGCAAGTCATCAAATGGTATGAGATTTTAGACAAAAAAAATTTGTTTAATTGATTATACAAGATTTTTCTTCATATACAGACAAGCAAAAGAAATTTTATTTAAAACATACGCAAAAGTTCTTTAGACTTCTCTTGCTCCCTTCCTCTCTTCCTCTGCCAATTCCTCTTCTTTTCCCCAAATTTCTGTCCATCTTTTCCAAAAACTCTCGCCTCAAAATAACCTTCCCAAAACCAAAAATAGACTCCGTTACTGACATCCACTATCCAAAATTTTAAATGCATTTCTACCACCACTATCTGGAATATTTTCAAATCTTGAAATTTATTTCCAGCAAACAATTCCTCAAAACAATTAATGACAATATCAAAATAATATCTTCCGGCCTAAAATAGACAGAAAAATCAAATCGCACTACCGCCATTCTCTCTGTTTCAGAGCTCCATAACCCCAAAATTACTTACATTCATAACACCACTAACTGGAATATTTTCAAATTTTTGACAACCCACTCCAACAACAAATTAATGGCAAAATAAAATAAAATCTCACATGTCAGATAAAATCAATAAATTACTAAATATAACAATATTATTATTATTGCTAGCTTTCAAAGCTCCTAATTTAATTTAATATAAAAATTGACTAATTAATATTCTCAATCTTCTACATTAATTAAATAACTAATATTGATGTATATATATAAACTTATTATTATTATTATTATTATTATTATTATTATTATTACTATTATTATTATTATTATTATTAAATCTCCAACAATTACACATTGACTATATAACCAAAATGATCAAACATCAACACATCTATACACATAGATCACTTATTCTATAAAATGAACCAAATGACTATAATCAACAACTTAATACCTTAGTCACTAAGTTAAATAAAATCAACCTTAAACTATAATAAACAAACAATAACAACCACATACCAAAGGATGACCAACACCCGAGGACAAGTGCCAAGTGAGTGACAACTACACCCATGACTGGAAATACATAGATAACAACAAACTGAAGACATTGGCTGACAGAGGGAACCCCATGTTATCTCCCATCCATAATATCCATTGGTGTAAAGGCACGCTCAAACCTGCCAATTCAGGTGGAGTCGATGCCTAGTACCTATTATCCTATAGCAAACAAAAGTGTCAAACACAACATATATATATAATCATCCAACAAGCACACTGTGATAGGGAATTGCAACATAGTAGGGTACTCAACATGAGTAATACTAAGTTGTCCCTTCACAAAACCCATCAAAGTATGCACATTAACCAAGTTCATAAACAACCTAATAACACATCATCAAATAGTCACATAAATCACATACTAAACTAATCTACATAATCAATTAACCCATAAATGATCATATCATAATGTATTAATCATAAACATCAACAGTGCTATCATAATAACCATCAATGAGTGTCATCAACTACATCAAAATAGTAAACATACCTTTAACCTGTCTAACATACCGTAAGTATTCTAAGTATTTTACCTTCATCTTCATAGTCTGACCACCTGCACATACACAGTGAAACTAGAGGGGCACTACATCCTCGCCCCCTAAAACTTGACTTCTCATTGGAAGTCACAGACAAGGGTGGAAACATAACATATTAGTATTCCTATTGCCAGCATATGCATCCATATCAAACAATTATTCATAAGATAGGCACAATCGTTCAATAAAGACAAGAAGAACATCAATTCTTTACCTTTAAGGTGTATCATGTTATCACACATATTTTGAAAGTTTCATACAATTTAGAGAATTGCATTCAGATATAATCAAGGGAAAAATACATCGCATATCTTATTTCCACTATGCTTTTGTCTATTTACCAACACACACCATATAATTCTCCATGGAGTCCTCCCTTAAACATACTATCAGGTGTTCGACATAAACATGATAGACACAATACTTAACACAAATCGGGGCCAATAGAACCAAACATTCAGAATAGCCACCATAGAAATTTTAAAAATGCAAACCCAAGTGGGTAAATAATCAAATTCAATCTTAGGTCACAAAATGCCAGCAATTTTCAACAATAAATCAAGTATAAAGAAAAGGGTTTTGGTGACCATTCCTGTCATAAGAAGGTTCAAAGAAATAAAACTCATTGTTAACCCCCTACAACACATGAAACAACTGTCAAAATTTCCAAAACAAATTCACATCACGATGTGACTAATTTTACCCACAAAAAGGGAGTATCTGCTACACAATACTCAAGGACACAAGGTCCAGAATGTGTTAGAGAATGTACACCAACACTCAAGGAATTAAGTTACCTACATCCTCTTATCTAAACAACTTTTATACAAGGATTTAAGGCAACACAATCACTACTTATTTACTTGAACAACTTCTATCTTTAATAAAATACAATTTCTTTTTACTAAACTATGGAAATATGCAATTGCTTCCTTATGCAAGAAGACATAAAAGGAATGTATGATATCACACATAGGAATAATTCAAAACTATAATTGACTTACATTATCACATTATTGATCTCATAGGCCCAACAGAAGCTCCCATTTGATCTCCTGCATATAGTTCTTTCCCAGGCATATACAATGATAGCCTTCATAAATTACAACAATTCTTCTGTAAGAGGTCATGTCCATCTAGGGTTAGATATAGATTTTCAAGCAACCATGTAAAGATGTCAACATCACGTAACCACATAACTCATGATGCATGATGTCACCAGATGATTAGATGCACTAACATTCAGGAAGGACATATTGTTAGATGTAACATCACATTTCTAGAAAAGAAGGAGAAAGAAAACGACAGCCATAAGTAGAATAAAGCATAAAGAATTCATTTCTTAAAGAGAAAGTCTATAAACTTATCAACCTTCTAATGTCATACTAATGCATACATGTGGGAGATACTATTACCAACTCACTACAATGAGAAAATTGTTTAACCTAGAGCAACAACAACAATCAAAAGGTCTCAGTGTTGTAACATAGGCTTTGATACCAAGTGTAATGCCCTGCCATGCAACCCTAAAGATAATTTTTAACTAAGCAATAAAAAGGGAATTTTTTTTTTCTTTAGAAGAGGTAATAAAAAAACATAACATGGTCTAATAGAAACAAGTTAAACTAACATATCTAGGGATTACATAGCTACATTATGGAAATATAACAATAACCAACAACATAAATAGTTTAATCAAATACATCAACTAGCATCTTTCATTATGACATGCAAATACATCAAGAAGTTTGCAATAAGATTACAAGTACAAATAGTTTCTCTTACAAGAGGAATTACATAGTTTCATTGTTACAAAATCTCTTTTTCTAAATACATCAATTACCTAAGGTTTTCTTTTGATACAAAAGATCTAAATATAAATAGTACAAATGTCCATCTTTGATACAAGTACAAAACTAGAATCAAGCGATATACATCTTCTTTACACACGAGCCACGATGCCAGAAAACCAATGGAATAAAGCAGAACCACCCGACCATGTGGAACCCTGAGGTACACCCCCCATGCTATGAGATAATAATGAGGTTCCACTAAGTCAAATATCACAAGGTAAAAATAAGCAAATACAAAATTAACACAGAAACAAAGATCAACAATGGCTAACACTACTCCAGAGGCAACATAAAAAGATAACAAAATGGAATTAACTAAGCTACAGTAGGAAGAGTGTCATCACATAGTCGTAGCATGGGTTATCCTGGCTATCTCTCTCTAGAAACTGGCCCCCATCTATGGTTATCCTAGTGACCTCTCTCTAGGCACTGACCCCATAGGGTGACACATGCAGAACCAAGACATCTTCTTATGAAGACAAGGAGGTCAATCTTGCCAACCAGGCCTTCTCATCCTGTCCTTAGCCTAAGAAAGTGCTAAAGGCCTAGGTGAACCATCATAATTATTTTATTATGTGTTTAACTACCCAACCCAACTAGGTTAGTTATTATGCTATCACTTGATTAGAACTTTCATGGGGTTATCTAGGCAGCCACTTTGGGCACTGACCCCACCATGAAAGCCACTCTCCTACATACAACTAGTACCCCTGTCAAGATAAAAAAAAAATAGAAATCACCAAAATGACATGCATGATAATGACACTGTAAGGCATCTATTGTCTTGCATACAAATCATATCTCAAGGACTAACTATTGAATCATTGTCCCAAAACTTCCAGTTGAGACAGACATGACGACCATAAACAACATGAAACCAGAGCAAGGCATGGATCATCTTGCTCCCAAATAACAACCAATTACATAAACCAACACAATATTTTATTCCATGCTCAATACAATAATGAACCCCAACATTTGAGAAGGACTCTACAACCACATCGCAAACATGACATCAACATGAGTTCAAGACAAAACCACAAGAATAGGTACTTTGAGCAACGCATTACCCATCTTGTACATGTATCATACCAACATGAATAAGAAACCATATTTCAAGAATACATTTCATTCAACTTGTAAGATGGACACAAAGCCAACCCCCGCACTATCACACCCTCCTAGGCCTCTGGAAACCACTTTCCCCAAATAACACAACGCATGACACAATAAAAATGTAATGGTCACACATCACGATCACTTCCAAAACACATCATAAACCAAGATCCTTCATCAATACTTTAATAACAAAACCACAAATGTAACATATGATCTGATGCACTAATAATGGTCTTAAAGAATGTAACATTATTCCAAGCATGATAAATCATCTAACAACATAAGATAGCTCTTTCCCAATAATGCAGCATGATAATAACTTGAAAGAGTTACCAATTATTCTATAACAAAAAATTCAGTCAAACAAGATACTACCCGTTATTAGACTAAACCACTTTTTACACTAATGTGGATCTTATTAAAATTATTCACAACTTTGTGATTTCTATTCAAACTAATTGTATAAGCAAAACACAAAGGATTATAAAGTAGATTAAAACCGATCATCCATTTAAATCTTTAGAAAGTATATGAGTTAAATGTTAAACATTTTATACTATATCAAACCTAACCTCGACTTACTCACCCAATTTCATAACTAAGAACGATCTTTAATTTAAGTCATAAATTATATTAGACTCCATTATATGACGACAAAATTCCTTAAGGTGAAGAGGAAGCAAGATATATAAATATATATTTGACAAGCCTTATTAAATCTAAATTAAATGTTGTCTTCCACCAAAATATATCAAAGATATCTAGACATATAACAATCATAACTTAAATTCATAGACCAACTCTATGTATACTACTTAAAATATTCAATTCATACTAAAATTATAGAACTAAGGTCATCATACACACCTTATGACTAGATCTAAAATAACAATTCAATATTGATAAATTTTACCTAAGCATGTAACTCCACTTTATATAATATATAATACTCATTAATTAAATAAAACTTGGTAAATAAATATTCTAATTAATTACTAATTGAATAATACTTTTTAATATTCTTATATTTAAAATATGCAACAAAAAATATCAATATCCACACCCAAAATTTAAATCACATCTACACTCAAATCCTTTAAATGAGGCATAAAATAATAAATCAATAAATTATTTTAAGAGGATTTGATTTTTTTATTTATAAAGTAATGCTTAAATATAACATATCCCTAAATAAGAGGGATGGAATAAATTAATACTTAAATATAACACATCCCTGAATAATAGGTATTTGATTTCTCATAAATAAAATATCACTTAAATATAACACATCTCGAAATAATAGGGATTTGATTTCTCAAAAATAAAATATCACTTAAATATAACACATCCTGAAATAATAGGTATTTGATTTCTCATAAATAAAATATCACTTAAATTTAACACATCCTGAAATAATAGGGATTTGATTTCTCATAAATAAAATATCAGTTAAATATAACACATCTCGACATAATAGGGATTTGATTTGAAATATGATAATACTTAAATATAACACATCCTAATAATACAGATTTGATTTGAAATATAATATAACACATCCTAATAATAGGAATTTAATTTTTCATAAATGAAATATAATAATACTTAAATATGACACATCACTAATAATAGGGATTTGATTTGAAATATAATATAACACATCCTAATAATAGGAATTTGATTTTTCATAAATGAAATATAATAATACTTAAATATGACACATCACTAATAATAGGGATTTGATTTGAAATATAATAATACTTAAATATAACACGTCCTAATAATAGGACTTTGATTTTTCTATAACAAAAATACTAAAAATAAATAAAACATGTCCATAAAACTATTCTTCCCTATTAAATAGGGAGTTGACATCACACCTTCAAAATAATAAATAAAACTCAAATAAAACAATAATTTATTAAAGGACAATTTTAAAGATAGTTAAACTTTATAATTAACATTATGCAACATCAAATACTTAAT